>JAMXBD010001670.1:0-315282 GCA_024138025.1 Combretum micranthum
TTGCTATATTATTGTTATATATTGTTCTTATGGAAATTTTGTGCATATATTTTCATTATTACTCTCATCTATATATTGTTTATGTTGCATTAACATCCATAACATGAGTAGTATAGTAGATCTATTTGTTTAGAGTACTTAAAATGCCATAGTTACTTGTCTTACATGCTTAAAAGATTTGCAATAAGATAGTTGTGGTCCTGAAAAGCTAACCAAGAGGGGGGTGAATTGGTTATAAAAATTTACTTTTAAAAATTTTAAACAAATGTCACACCACTTGGTTATTCAATTAAAATAGCTTTGAAACTTTCTTAAAATAATAAACTTAACAAATAAAAACTTTAAACAAATATTTGGATCAAAATGATTTGTTTAAGCTCACAAAAAATCAAGAGTTATTTTAAAACTTTTTGCTTCTAGAAACCTTCTGACTAAACTCTTATCAAGAAAATATAGATAAGTTACTCTCTAATCAACCTTCTGAGCATATATCACAAATATAAAAATAAAGAGTAATGCATGAATTTAAAGAAAGATAAGAGAGTAGAAAGTGCAAAGCGAATTATAGAGGTTCATCTTAAGCGTCAATCCTCTCTTTGCTCCAAGCTAGGGTCCCCGTATTCCACTCCAGTTGAGTTCCACTATCCAATCAAATCAAAAGTTATAAGAAGTTCTTGCCAATTCTCTTTGGCTACAATTCACTTAGCTTGATTCTCCTAAGCAATCAATACTGAGCTTACTTGTAACTCTCAAACTCACACTAATTGTATAAAATCAAATAAGAGGAATGAAAAGTAAGTTTCCTCAAATATTTCATTCAAAAAAGAACACTAGAAAAATATGACAGTATTGGTACGATAAGAATGCTTTGATCACTGTTTGCTTCTTTTGTTTTTCTCGCAATTGTTGTTCTCTGTCTTATTTTTCTCTTTTTAAACTTATTTACTCCAATAGCTAGAAGAAGAAATGGATAACTTCGTTCTAGATCTGCGCGTGGAATCCGCTTGTATTTAACCAAAATCTGTCAAACATATCAGCTCATGTTTATCTTGTAATCCGTTCAATTTGAATTTTGATTTCTTGAAGTAATCTTGAAATTTCTACTTCAAAGGATAATCCCAACCATCTAACAACTTGTATGTTTATCTTGATCTTAAATTTTGAATTTGAAAACATCCGTTGTTGACCAAATCCTTCGTCTGGTACTGTTCATGCTATATTCAAATTCTCCATGATTTTCGAACTTCAAAATTCCTTGGACATACTCCTTAAAAATCTAAATATGTTTTGTAATTACTTCATATTATGCACAGTAACTTTCTCCTCAAATGTAATTTGTAAATTAAATTTCCAAGCTTGAATCGTTCTTCAAAAATGCCTTTATGAGCTTCAAACAAATTGATCATTAATTCAAAATTAAATCC
Source organism: Combretum micranthum (assembly GCA_024138025.1). Classification (NCBI taxonomy): domain Eukaryota; kingdom Viridiplantae; phylum Streptophyta; class Magnoliopsida; order Myrtales; family Combretaceae; genus Combretum; species Combretum micranthum. The sequence continues at coordinate 1,425 of JAMXBD010001670.1, forward strand.
CTGTGGATATTGAACCAACTTTGTGGAACACATTGAGTATATTACCCAAATTATACTCAACATTGGAGCTGGGCCTTCAAAAATTAAATCTGAGTTGAAATACAGGTGATGTTGTTCTTGTATACTAACGTTCCGACGTTCTTTTGACAGTTTAAAAAAAAACTTGCATTCCATTGAAGTACCTTCTGATATACAAATTGTTCTTAAAAAAAAAAAAATTCCAACCTTCTGATATTCTTTATGATATAATTCTTATACTGCACACTTAATCAATATATAAGAAATCATTTAATCTTTTTTGTTATCATCAAAATCATCATTTGAGAGAAACCAACAATAATCTTAATGAAGGTGTTGCCAAAACTCAAGATCTACTTTGTTTTTACCAAAAATGATTTTTGAAAATTCGGATCTTGAGAAAAACCATTTAGAAAACTTATTTTCTAACTCCAAAATGAAGATATTATATGTAAAATAAGGGCTTAGGTGATAGGTATCATAAATGAGTGATTTTTATAAGATGAGCTTAGTTTTACTAAGAAAAATTTTCAAAATAAGAAAATTATTACAAAAGTTAAGTTAGAGCTATACCTCAACACCAACAAAAATTTTGAAATTCGTAACTAGGATGAAATATCAAGAAAATACTTATTTTCTAACCTTAAAACAATAGTTTTATTAAAGAAAGGAAGCCTTAGGGAGTGGTTTGATTAGGACTTAGTTTAGAAAGATGAAATTGGTTTTTCACAAGAAATAATCTCAAAAACAATTTCCAAAATTCGGATAAAAATCATCCCCATTTAAAGACCTATTTTCAAATATCAAAATGAGGATTTAAAAAAAATAGAAGCCTTTGGGAATAGATGTAATAAAGACTTGATTTTTATGAGAGTAAATGTGTTTTATCAAAGTATAAACCTAAAACAAAGGAAAGGCTTCCAAACTAGGATCAAACAATATTTTCATTTCCTAAAATTGTGTAAAATTTCACTAGGCAAAACCCACATTCAAACATCTACTTTCCAACTTTAAACGAAGAATTTTATTAAGATAATGAAGGTATTAGATATATAGGTCATCAAGGCTTTATCCTAGTAAAAATATGGATGATTTTAAAGAAATAAAGCTAGTTTTCCAAACCAAGTGTTCTTGACATTGTTGCAAAGCAAAAGTTTTCCAAAAATTATTTTTAACAAAAATCATTAAGGAAATACATATAGATAGCTCATATCATGTCATTCATGATAAAAACTTGTAGGTAATGCATGCACATATAATACACTTGGTAGAAATGATGTAAATTTCACAAAACAATTTTAAATGCAAGTTTTAGCTGCTGATCAGATCTGATCCGAGCATTCTGAGACCTTAATGTTTTCAAAACTTAAGGATAACATCATAAATAGATAGATCTTTCGAAGTAGATAGAAATCGATGCTTATTTGTGAAATTCCAAGCTAAAATAACCGAGTTATGGCCGTTTTAAGTTGGAATTTTCATCTACCACGAAAATTACGAACTCAAGAGTTTTATTTAATAAGTTGGAATTAGTTATGGTATGAAATACTCATTTGGGTATTTCTTTCGTTTAGGTGATTTCGAATCAGGGGGAAATTCTTGTTTTTGGACCACTACCATTAGAGATTGGTGTCCATGATCGAGTGAGTTCACTATCTTTAAATTACAACTTATGATTGTGCTTGTAATGATAGTGTCATTAGAATTAGGGCAAGATAAAATTAGAATATGCATGTGAATTATATTTGATTGAATCGATGATAAGAATATTGAAATGGAAATTGTTATAAATATTTGTATGATTTAGTATAAAATTAAAGTGTCTGCAATATCTATGATTGCTTACAATTCGCTTAAATAATATGCCATGATCTTATAAGTAAATTGACAATGCATACCATATGTTAAGTCACATTACATTTGTTGTTATACCTTTGTGAGAAGAAGGCATAATAGCTAGGCAACGAGTGAGCCGGAAAACTCGGATATTAGCATAAATGTCCTGAATTAAAATGGAAGTGGTGTCGGCAGTTGTATCAACTACAAACTTAGTGAATGGGTGGGCACCTAAATCAACCACTATATAAATGTGAAAGATTGAAATCTATGGTCATATGAGCCTGGAACACTAACCCGAATGGAGAGCGTAAATCCATTCAACATAGGACTCCTGAAAGTCTTATGTATTGTATGCTCATGTGCTTGTGCATTTCATATGGTTGTTAATATAACTTGCTTGCCACATTGCTTGTTGAAGTATTTAATTTGGAAGTGAAACTCACTAAGCTAGTGTAGCTTATACCCTCATAGTTTCTTTTTTATGTAGTTCCCGCACATATGGCTGCATCCCCAGACTTAGCTAAATCAGGTAATGCGAAGCTAGGAGGTTTTCTCTTAGAAGCTTATGATTAGCTTGTATGGTCTTTCATAGTGGACCTTAATGATCAGGACATTATTAAAAGCTAATATCTGGATTTTTGTTTAGCAGGAGAATGCCCCTTAGTATTTTGTAACTGATCCTGAGATATCCGTGGTTTTATGTTTTTATGCTTATACTGTCAAGTTGAACTATCTATCTCCAACTGCATATGTATTCTATTGTCATGAGGGAACACCTTGCATCTAATACAAGACTTTTGAATGACTGTGGTAGTGATTCTTAAGTCTCGTTTAGCATGCAGCGGACTATTACGTTTAGGGTACCATTTGGGGCGTGACAATGTATATTTATTATGAAAATAGTTTTGGATACCAATAATTTCACAAACCATGAGGACCGTAGAGAATTGTATATCCTACCAAAAGATAAAATAAGACAAACTTAGGTCTATCTATCAACTACTATTAAAAGAAATTATTAAAGCAAAAAAAAAAGTTTAAAAAAAAATCAAGTTTCAAATTTTTTCTCTCAACTAAGTTTAGTCCATCAATTTTCTAATCTTCTAATTAACTTAGCTTGATCTTTGGTACGCACTCCACTTAGATCCCATCCTAATCTTGGCTTTTGATTTGTCTTGCAAGAGCAAACTATTGGGGATAAGCTACATTTAGCTTAGTGAGATATCTCTTTAAAACATACTAAACAAACAAATAAGCAAACAAGGTATTGTTAACGAGCATATGCAATGCAATCAATCAAATGAGATATACGTACATACAACTATCCAAAGACAATCTATGGAATGGATTTACGCCCTCTGTAACAAAGGTTAAGGAATTCATGTCTTAGGATCTCTATGATACTATCCCTTACTAGTCCCGAACTCTTGACCATAGTGATTGATTGGCATAGCTCCAATCTTGAGGTTGCATTCCTCGAACGATGTAGTTCCTTAAGAAGGAGTGGGGCCAGTGATCCTCATCTAGTCCCACATATGGTACTAGTAGGCTTCAACATGTGACACTGTATGTTGTACATGAACCATTTCTTTAACCGAACCAAGCAGGGTTAGTTTTCCTTTAATAGTGATCAAACAATATTTCGAACATCCACAAAACACAAGATATGTTTAACTATGTACTTAACTAACCATATTAACGCTATGATATGTTAAGTAGCTTTTTGTCACACAAAAGTAAAAAAGCACATGTGGGACCCATCATACATAACTTCATTTTAGTTATATTTCTAACATTTCTAGTACAACTAAAATAGAATAATAAGTAAGTACGTAAATCATGAGAGAATATTCACTCATCCCAAATCTCTTGTCATTCGAAATGATTCTCGCAATAGGGTAGCTTGGACTCAAGGTCTGTTGAACATAAAAATGAATAATATGATAAGAATCTTCTAAAACTCTTTTAAGTAAATATGCTATTTTTACTATTCCCACTATAGTTTCCTAGTTGCATGGTTTTTCCTTAAAATGACCACATCTTACTCATTTTAAGTCCAAATTTCATATATGAGTTGTCGGTCTCCATCTTTTTTGGATGCTCGATCCATTTTTTATATTATTTTTATCATTTGAAGTAGGGACGGTTTTGGACCAAAGGGATTAGATTTGGTTCTTTAGAGTTTCCTTATTGTTTTTGATGTTTTTTAAAGGTTTTATTGCTTCTTGTATTATTTACTAAGTATATTAAAGTATCTTAAAGGTTTAGGAGAATTATTCAAATAGTTTGAATGAACATTTGTTGATCAACTAACATTTGCACTTTAATGGGCAATATATTACTTTTGGACTCCATTTACTATTTTTCTTTTTTTTAGGAGGTTTTACCTACACTAGAGTTTTATTTCTTTGTAAAATGGCTTCAAATGAAGATAAAAGGTTTTAGGATGCTCCTAATCTCATTCTAGGTATTGGTATGGTTTGGAAAAAGAGGGTAAGGGTTCTTTGTATCATTTCCTCTTTAGTATATACTTAAGTTCCTACTCCTAAGATTAGAAAAAGAGCTTTTATCATCAAAGAAAGTTTGGAATTATATGTTAATTTGGTCCATAGGGTTTGGACCATTAAAGAAAAAGAAAGAAAAGATGAGCTCAAGCTTATATTCTTGTTTAAGCTTAATTTTATACTAATCTCATGGATTTCTTAAGATATGATTATAGAAAGTGAAGCTTAGTAGCTCCCTTTGGAGATTTTGGGGTTAACGACTCACCTAAGAGAGAGAGAGGGGGATGTTTCTTGTAACATCTCCTCCTTAATACTCTTATGTTTCTACTTATGGGCTTAAACAAAAGGTTCACAACTTTAAGAAATGTAAGTTGATGTCACATCCTAATTTAGTCCTTAGGGTTTCAACATGCATATGATGAAAGAGGCATAATGCTTTCTCCTTGCCTTCATTTACTATTTCACTTAAACTCCTTCATTGAACTTTTATGATGATTATAAAGAATAGAGCTTGGAACTCATGCTTGTGAGTCTCTTGATGCTCTTGGCTAAGGAAAAAGAAAGGGCAATAAGCTTTCCTTTGCTCTTTTTAGATTGTAGAGTGTTATAACTAGGGTAAGCTTGAAGGAAAAATGAACATTATCCTCTCCTTCAAGCCTTATGATTTCGACACATTTAGGAAAAGGGAAGAGGAGAGTTTCCTCCTCCATTTCCCTCACTCTAGTACTCATGCATTTGTTTTACTCACCATTGTAACACTCTTTACGAAAAAGATGAAGCTTGAACTAATGGTAGTTCTTGTAAGCTTCAAGTTCATTAAGAAAAGAAAGGATGATGCTTCATTATGTTCAAGCCATCCTTTGTAAAGAAGACATCCTCTTTAGTGAAGTAGCTCATGTATTATGAACCTTTCTACTTAGGGTGCTAGGCTTACTAAACAAGGAAATTGATTGTATGGTTGTCTAGGGACACCATTATTCTTTCCTTCATGTTTAGTGTCTTTTAGCCATTCTTGCACCATAAGATGTTGAGCTCAAGGAATTTTGTTTTAATACAAGTTCATGAATCATGACTTTATGCCATAGATGGGAAAATGAAATCTTATCTTTTCTAAACTTCATTTTTTACCATCATTGCTCTAAACATGAGGAATTCAACATGATTAGTTGAACCCTACGTGGAGCATTTTGGCCTAAGCTTAAGGAAAAGATAAAGAAAAGAAACTTATGACTGCAAAACATAAAATGAAATGGAGATGATCACCATTTCCTCTCCCTATCTCAAGGCATCACAGAGAAATGTATGGGATGATGATGTTTACTCCTTTTCAAGCATTGTAACAACTAAGCGTGCTAAGAGTAGGAGATGGTTTTACCTTCTTGAGGATGTAGTGATGATGTAGGGTAACTATATGTAAGAAATGTGAAAGAGAGAGTGTGTGTGTGTGTGCTAAGAGGGATAGAGAGAGGGGAAGGGGGTGGCAATGAAGGGGAAAGGGAAAGAAAGAGAAAAGTTTGCAAAGTGAAGAAAATGAAGGATGTCAAGGGAAGGAAAGGGGGGAGGGGGGTATTTATAGAAAATTTTGGAAATAAGAGATGAGAAAATGATGAGATAATGAAAAGATAAATTAAGAGAATGACAAAGGATAAAGCACAGGGGTGGTAAGGGGTGGAGGCGGGTATTATTCATAAGGAGAAGGAGAGAGAGAAGAGAAAAGTAAAGAAGAAAAAATAAGAATGAAGATATAAGTTAGTATTGGAAATAGAATAAAAGGACACATAGGTCTTAGTAGCTTACAAAAAGGTAATGTAGGTTTACTTTGATGAGATGTATGTAAGACTTTAGAATTAAAAATAAAATGATTCATAAGGAAAAGTAAAAAAGAAAAGGGAGATTTAGGGGAAGGGGGTGGGAGGATGGGGGTGGGGGTTATGCGCTGGCGGGTGCTACGTGAGTAGAAAGGAGAGGAGAGAGAAGAAAAATAAAGAAGAGAGGAAAGAAAAAAAAAAGAGAAAATAAGAAAAATTAGTGCACATTAAATCTACTTTTTGTCATTCTCGGTTGTAGTTATGACATAAAGTAGTTTTATAAATACAAAAGTGATTGTACTTGAATAATACGATGAAAAGGCAAGATAAAGATACATTACCAGTAGGATTATCGGTATCGCGATATGTTCGATTACTCAGCTAAACCCTAATTAATTTTCCAATACTTATGTTATTTCATTATAAAATAGTATATTGTTATATTTCCTCGATTTACCTATTTGTGATCTATCTCTAAAATTATCTAATACTATGTTCGCCGTACTAGATGATTTGTAGGATGTTTGTTTCATTCCAATAATTGAATGCTTCCCTTGGAAATGGTCTCCTAGGTTTCTTTAACTAAATTTATATGACTCATATGTTGTATAAGCGAATCTTTCGAACTGTGTTTAAGGTTTCTAGGGTTTGGTATCAATTCAATTACAGATTAGGGTTTTAGTTTCAATGTTAAGTTAGTGTTCACTATTAACTTATCAAAATTTTTAGGGGCTTACAATAATCACCACATTAGATAATTTTTCCCAAAAAACTTTAATCAACACATAACTATCATAACATAGCATGATTGGTCTATCTAAAATCTAATACAAATTGGAGAATACATGTATTATGGATCCACGTTATATTAGAGATTTATATATATTTTTGGGTTTTTGATTTGTATAAAACATGAAATTAAAGATATAACGATATATCCTTGGATATTAAGTACTAAGAAAGAATCAACTAATTGTTCTAATCAACCGATATGACACATGATTGAAGAAAAAATAAAGAATGATCTTGAGAAACAAACAAATATATTTAAGAGAGTAATTTGATCACAAAGATTCAAAAGTGTTAAAAGTTGACTAACTAATGTTAACATAACCTTAATATCCCTTATATACTCCTATAAGTCGGATAAGATCAAATATGGAGCATAAAAGATAAAAAATAAAATAGAAACTAAAAATAGATTTGGAAATAGGGTAAGGCACTATTTACCCCATGATTGTGCATTGGAGTGTGCCATCAACAAACCCATAATAATTTCACAATCAGACTGTGAAATGGCCTAAAATGTAGTTGTGTAGTCTAAACACTAGCCATGGCACGACCATGTCATAGGCAGTATCCTCTTCTATGATTTCATTCTTCATAAACAACGTTCTTTCACTCTTGATGCAGCTGTATCTCTAACCACCACTTTTGGCACAGGTGTGTTATAGGGTATAGGACCTTATGTGGCTTCATTCTCTTGCTCAAATTCATACACCATCCTCACCATAGCCATGTTCATCAAAACTAATGAGTTTCCCTTTAAATCTTGTTGTTCCTTCAAGCTTAAAATATTAGATCATATCCATTAGCAAAGTGTATCTCATAACCAAGCGAATACTCTGACTCACCTTCATTTAGTTCACCCATGATCTCTGTAGCTCTATATTGAGTTATTGGTCCAAGTGAATCTTGATTCCTATCAAAATCTTTGCTTAATCACATTCATAAATTCTTAAGTTTTCTCTACTCAAATTATTTGGACATTAATCTCAAACATACTATCTATTAATCCATTAATACAGAATATTTCCATAGTCATCTCATAGTTGGGAACTTAATTCTAAGAACTATTAACATTCTACCAATATGATATCTTCTTCTTAATAAAAAAATTATATTGTAATCTTCTAAGCATGATAATTTTATACATGGCATCCTACTTTCTCTTATAATCGTAAAGTGTGATATTTATTATTCTCAATTTTCATCCAATCATTAACTTGTCTATTTGAAATCAATACTTAAGGAGGTTAGAATCACTTACCTCTAGATGGAAGAAATTTATCTTTAATCCTTATTTATGTACGCCTTGTATTCTTGTGACTTCTTGCATGTAGCCCCTAGATTTCTCTTGAGGTAATGATAGTGTTGGATATTTGTTTGGAAGAGGAAGAAAGGGAAAGTGAAAGATGATATGATTAAGTAGATGGAGTGAGAGAAGATGTGGAGAATGATGAGGTGGATTCTTATTTATAGATTTGAGTAACTTCCAAGAGAAGTTGCTTCTTAAGGAAGTTGATGTGGTTAGCTTCTTAAAAGGGTTTCTTCTTTAGAAGCAAATTTTAAGAGAAGTTACTTCCTTAAGAGGCTACTTTTTTGAATAACTTCTTTAAAGAGGTACTAGATAGCTTTATAAGGGTTAATATATATATATATATATATTATTTAATTATAAGTTCAAAAGAAAATATTTATTTGTAATTATTTTGGCATTTACTTGCTAGATGTTATTTAATTTTTGTATTTGATGAATTTATAGTATTATTTATTTATTAATGATTATTACTCTTATTTTTATAGTTTAGGTTTTTTTAATAACTTGACTATAATTAAGTTATCTTGAATATTTTAAATAATTTCAGGAATTAGAAGTTAAGGTTTTACTTGGATCAATTATGTGGTTTTCATTTAAGAGTTTTCGAGGCATAATTATTTTTTCTAATTATTTTTTGAAATTGATTGTTAGTTTTGTATAGTTCTTTTAAATTTTCTAGAGCCCTAATAATTGCATCATTAATTCATTTATTCACTATTGATCATCAAATGCAAAAAATTATGGGGTATTACACTTTGTATTTCAAAATTTTATTGATAACAATTCTAATTTTCAAACTACAATTAAACTGTTTATATTTTAATATTTTGTCATTGCGAAAAATTGGGAGTAATCTTTGCAACTTTTCTTAGAGCTTCTCACAATTTTGTAGTCTGTTTTTAACAATTATTAAAATTAGGTTTATGTAAATTTAAGGAGATTACAAGAAGGAAACTATACTTTCCATTAACTTAGAAAAAAGAGATTGATGGGGAGCTTGCTGGTTATTGTGGGTAAGCATTAATCTTATCTTTTAAATTTGTATTTTTAGCTGTATCAATTTTAATCTTTTAATTATTATTTATTTTATTAGATTTAAGCACAAAGGGTTTCAAATGGTACATGCTCATCTTTCATGGTTAACATGACAACTAGGTATTGCATTTTAGACATCTTGAAGATCAATTGATCTTCAAAGAATTAACTACTATTGAAGTCAATTTTGTTTCTAATATAATCTATATTTGAATATCCAATTAGCTCAATATTAAAATTCTTTGGATAGTAATAACCGTTGGAAAACATTGTTTGCATTTGAAAGAAAGGAAAAAAAAAGGAATAAGATGAAGATTTCAAAAGAACGACCAAAAGTGCTTATATCATTTTAAGACTCCATCAAGGAAGAATGACCTGCACTTCTTAGGAACCATCAAGGTAAAGATGCAAGTATAGTATATGATAATCAGGTAGAAGAGAAAATCTTAGAGCCTAGGGTTGTCGATAGATATTGAAAAATAATTGTAACTTATCATGATTACAAGTGGCAAGTATGGTTATATATAGTTGTGTCTGGAGGTGGATTTTTACATGTTAAGGTCATCTCTAAGACGATAGGAAAAAGTGCGAGTATATGGACCCAAATTCTTTTGTTGCTCTATTGTATGATAGACAACTTTGTATGTAGGTTAGATCATCAGGTTTGCTTGGTTGTGGGTATCCAAATTGGATTTCATCTTAACAATGATAGTACAATTAGTAAATCTTTATCATTTGAAGTGCCTTGAAATATAGGTAAAGTGGGTATTATTTAATTTTCCAAGTCGCTAGTTTTCTCATAAAAGTTTCAAGTTTGATGCTAAACCAATTCTTTCATGAACACATAGGTAGTTAAGTTGCTTTATTATTTGGATGCGCACTCTTTATTCATATATAAGGTGATTTCGACCCATGACATAAAGCTTGTTAATATGATGGATAAGTAAGTATGTCAAAGCACTCAAGGTTGTAGCAAAATATTTTCATGGATTTAGGATTGCATTTCTAGGATGTGGATTGCTTCCTGTTGCTACATTTTGAGTGATTTTCTTCACTAAAAACATTGATAATTGACACCTTTATTGAATTTGACACATAAATTTTATTGTTTTGAAAGTTGGTGAGTTCTAATGAGAATTTAGAGTCATATTAAATTTTGAAAGGGAGTTTTAGAAAAAAAATATTAATGGGAAAATTCAAATTGAAATTCTTCTTATCTATTTTTGAGAAATTTATATAATGTCCTGTATCTCTTGAGGTACATTGATACAAGAGATTGGTGCTTCGCCCGTTAGATCATTTGGTGATATGCCTAGAGGTCTTTTTAGTTGCCGTTCTTCTCATGTTTGTCTACACATAGTAATTGATATGTTTTTTTTATAAAGAGAATTTGTTATATATATAAAACAAATTTGTAAACTAGATTTGGAAAAGTCCTAATCTCATGTTGGTTTATACTATACATTTAGGTACTAAAAATTGACCTCTTAAATACTGAACAAACTAAAAAAAAAAAAAGAAGAAAAATTGTACCATGCAAATGATGATACAAAACCTTTATTTACAATACAAACCAAGCAATCTTTTAAAAACTATAAACTGATTCTACTCTTATCATGATCTCTTTCACGTTCAAAGTTTTACTTAAATTGTAATTGCTTAATACTATCTAAAATAAGCCAAATAATTATCGACAATACAAAAGTGTAATTACTCAGATATGTTATGTTGTGATGTGCTTGTACATATCAAATAATGGATGGAATAAAAAATACCTGTCTAGTACTATATGTATCAAGTGTGATACAAGAGAATTGTGCTCTCTAGTATAATATACTATACTCTCTAGTTCTCCTTGTCATGTACATTCATGTATCCAAACACTACCATAAATAGTATATTAATTATGATGTTGAGGATGTTGACTGTATTGTTTATGTGCTTTATTTTTTCCTAAATTTGATTTTCCATGCTAGAGTATTTATTGCATTGCTCTAGATCTAGTTGTGCTAATTTGAATAACTTAATGGTGAAATTAATGTATCATTTGAGTACACAACTTTTTATGGTATTAGATTGGATAAAAAAAAGTTGTTGTATCATGTTTGGTTTGCAAAATATATTTGGTACAAAATATTGAAACAAGATAAACATAAAAATTCTTAACAAAGACACTAGGTCTATTTTTTTTTATCATATTCTTGTCATTTAGGCATCTGTAATGAGGCTTTAAAAATATAAATATAAATATAAATATTATTTATTTATTTGGGCTTGACTCATGGGCTAAGTGATAGGGCCTGATGAGTCTAGATCAATTATATTAGGATGGCTTAGGGAGATTTGGCTTGGTGGCTTAGAACAGGGATCGTTGGCTCAGTCCACTGCATCTAACCTTTCTTAAGTAAGCTCATGCACACATGAGATGACTACTGTTCTTGGTCCATGAGGAGCTAATTTAGGATAAACATACATTGAGCTTACTTCATCTCATCCGTCAATCACTAAGATGATTTGACGGTCGTCATCCACACTAAATGCCAATAAATACCTAATCATTCCTCCTCATTTGCATCTTCTCGAGAGAGAAGACAAACAATAGTCTCTAAAGGAGGTTCTATTCAGAAAGATCAAATAAGACAACTCGAGTTATTTCTACTCCAATTGCTCAAGAACTGTAAGGTTGACGTGCGAGGTCTACTCAAGCTCCCTTACCTGTCACTTGTGCATTTGAGACATTGAGTTTGTCTGTTTTTCCTCCTCTGTCATTCTCTCTAAGCCATCATATTATCAAGAGTCATTTCCTCAGCAGCACTCCGAAGTCACATGCTAGGCGTAAGATGCATGCGATGTGTGCATGATCACTGTTTGCAAGGACCCTATATCTACATCTTGGCGACTCTATGGGGGAATTGAGGATTTTGATATCAGTTGTGATGGCACCTCCAAGAAGAAAGCCAAGTAACACGTATAGCAATGTAAATCAAGACATTAGCAACCCTAACCCCAACAGAATTGATCTAGACATGCCAACATTGGAAGATGTTGACCCTAATGTCAATGCTAATGCTGCTGTTGACATGCAAGGTATCATTGTTGACAATGCATAAGTCATACGTGCTATACAAGAAAGCAATGCAGAGATGATGCGAACCATTCAAGAGAACACTCAGGCTTTAAACTAGTTCTTGAATGTACTCGCGCGTCTCATATCAGGTATGACTACTAATGCTGATGTACTCCAAGGTGTAGCCTTACCAAACCGTACCTCAGTTGCGCAGCAAAACGCCCCCTCCTTATCCTAGCTTGCTACTACTCTTACCATTCAAGCAAATATGCCTCAAGGGGTGAATGTGCAAACCCCATCAGCATAGGTTATAGTTGAGCAGTAACCAGCCTCTGAAGCAAATAATACAAGATCTTAACTTGGTGGGTCATCGTCCTCACAAATGCACTCTCGTGCCAACTTGAGACCGCTCCCTCGCCTTGTCACTCCCCAAAGGGTACCTTAAACATGACAGTCCGCCACACTCGATATTTAAACTCAAGTGTGACAACCTTAGTCGTCCCATGAGTTTAGACACTAGACGTAAGGCTTACTTTCACCATGTAGGGAACCTTACTTTGAATCGAAATAGCTTAAGAAGACATACATAAGCAATAAGAATATAAATCATAACAGTTATATTCAAATTTAGTCTATTACCAAGGTCTAAGGGACATACCCCCGTCAAAATAATAAGAGTCTTTAAAGTCCACAAAATGTCTCTTTGCAACACATGAATGACTAAGGAGATTGAATTAGAAGTCTATGCCTAACATCTAGGTCCCGACTTCTCCAAAAAGCTGTACCTAAGAAAAGTGGCCTCTTGGGGATAGCCATAAATAATCATGCTGCAACAAAAAGCTGTGAGGGTACAAGCTTGTGAACTTAGTGAGTTTCACTTCCAAATTAAATACTCAATCAAACAATAGGGCAAGCAAGTTATATTAAACAATCATATGAAATGGACAAGCACATGAGCAAACAATATATAAGATTTTCCAAGAGTCTTATGTTGAATGGATTTACGCCCTCCATTCGGGGTTAGGTGTTTCAGGCCCATACGACCATAGATTTCAATTTTTCTCTCATTTATTTAGTGGTTGTTTTAGGTGCTCATTGTCATGCCCTGAGGGTACCCTAGTAGAAGTAGACATGTTATACTTGAATACTATTACTAGATTACCTTCGAAGAGCGACATTTTTCAAAATAACTTGATCTTTTCGTTGCTTTGATAAGAAGGATAAATACATGCAAGATATAAATTAGTAAATAACTGTCATCTCAATCATCGAGTATCATAGATTATTAAAAACCATGTAATCTTTTTGTAATTCTCTACATACATAACTGAGAAGATAATACTAGCTAAGCTATTCTAGGAAAATATAAATTGTTAATCCTAAATAGAACCATAGGTTTCCAGCTGTTAAGCTCTTACCAGAGCCATATTTTTGGAAGTAACTAATCCAGGTCAAAGCGTAAACCTGAAAAGACTGTGGGTGTAAGCCCCTAGATTTTTCGGTAAATATAAGTAAACCCTAGAACCGGAAATCAAACCGGAACCTTAAAGTTAACCTAGTTCTATGTTTAGTCTAGTGAATCTAGATCCGGCAATCCCGTGTTCTTAAAACCTAGACAACAAAATTAAGATAATTGTGGAAAATGGTTCGTAATAATATAGGAAAGCTTAAAAATATCATATTCACAATTTTCTAGTGTCTTTCAGATTTGAACGGGATCAGTTTTCGAAAATCATGCCTTGGTGCACCGGATAGTGAAATTATTCTAACAATATCATTAGATTCGTAAAAATATAAGGATTTCAAAAATATCAGTTTTAGAATTTTTTGGTAATTAAAAATATCATATATAAGCATTTTACGAGTATTTTCTTTATTATCGGTATTTTAATTGTCTAGTTTACTATTCATAGTACTATTTCTACTATTCATTACTATTTCACTATCTCTATTTTTTTTTACACTTTACTCTTACACACTATCATACCTATGCCTTACAATTTACCTTCCCCATATAACTTTAATCACATCACACTTTACACATTACTTCTTTTTATTACAAAACAACAAATTTAATCAATTTTTCTCCCCATTTCCCCATGTTGCCATCCATCCCCCCTCTCTCACCACTCCCGATTTAATTTCTTTTTCTATTTATTTAATTACATCTAATTTCCACTCCAAAACTCTATAAATACCCCATTCTTCTTTCATTCTTTCACACAACTCATTTCCTACTAAAACTCTATCAAAATTACTTCACAAACAATCTCTCTCAATTCTCTCCCAAATCCTCTCTTCTTTCTATAAAATCATTTCCCACATATTACTACAACCCATTCTCTTACTCTTTAACAAACATATAACCTTAGGTAAAAATTTCTTACATATACTCATCATGTTCATATAACTTAGCATGAGCTTAGTGTATGTTTCTTAAACTCATGAGATGTTTATATTCTGTTTTTGTTCATGTTCATATTTATATTTTCCATTATGTTATTATTGTTATTTGCTTTACTCTAACTTCTATATAGTAGTATGTATATTATGTATATATATTTCTTTATAGCATATAAGCTCACTTGTTATTTATTTATTTCTATACTTTGTAATTTATTTATTTATTTCATGCTATTATTAGGGCTAGTCTTTCTAGTCTTAGATTTGTCCTCATCAAGTCAAAACAATTCTCTTTCTTTTCTTTTCTTTTTGGGACTAATCTAGTCTTATTCCTGTGATACATTGATGAAGCTAAGGTTTCCAATACTTGACTTTATTATTATGCTCTTATTTATTATTATACATATCTTATCTTATTATGTGATATTGTTATATTTCTCATATCTACGTAATCTCATTCATGCATGAACATGTTGATATTGTCTCAACCATAATGAAAAAGGAGTTTTCTTAAGTAATAAAAATAATAAATCTCTTTAAAAATAAATTTTTGTCACATAAGAAATGATTTTTCCATAAAAACTTAAAGTTTTATCTTAACAAATATTTTCTAAAGTTAGATAAGTTTAGCACAAGTTTTAGTAATAATACTATATGAGATTTTATCAAAGAATACATAAAATAAAGTTATTACATACTCTCTTTTCAAACCAATGAAATAAGAAAGTTTCTTTAAACTTAATTATTTGTTTAATGAAAGTTTTCTTAAATTTATTTGTAAAGCCTTTATTAACATATTAAGGTTTAAATAAGTTTTACAAAATCATCTAAGAATAGATCTTTTTAAAGATGAATCTTACTTAGAAACTAAAATTAGAAGAACGCTATTATTTTAAAATGAAACAAACTTTAGGAAAAACTAAGAATAAGTGAACTTTAAGAAAGTGTGTCACTATCAAGAAAACATTTAAACAATATTTTTAACTCTTAAAAGGAAGTGTAGGAATAAAATTATTTTAGAAATATGAATGTTTTCAAAAGATAGATAAAGTTAAAAGAAGGAAATATCTACTTATAATAAATCCAAGAACTTATCCAACAAAACTAAAATAAAAATTTCCAAAACATTACTTTTCCAACTTTTAAAGCAACTTATTTTATAAAAATCAATGTTGGAATAACTTCACTAAATTCATGTTTATGATATGAGTCAATATATATGTGTTCAAAGAATTTTCCAACTATTATAATATCTATATTTTTGTACAAGAACTTTTGAATGGAGAAAAGTTTGAAAACTTGAGTTTTGAAATCTTGAATTTTCGTAATAATTATGTACGTCACTATTCTGAGACCCAAATGTCTTCTTTTGATAAAAATAACCTTAGAAATGGATAGATCTTTTTTAATAGGTAGAAAACGGTATATAATATGCGAAATTCTGAGTTAAAATGAGCAAGTTATGACCATTTTAAGTTGGGATTTCCATTCATGCGAATTTTGATGAATTCAATAAGATAGAATTAGAGAATTTGAGTAAATCTTAGATGAAATACTCATTTTAGGTATTTCTTTTGTTTAGGTGTCGAGGATCAAGATCTTCTCTTCCTAGAGGATTACTTCGACTCATAAAAGATCGCTATGGACGAGTGAGTTTCCTTTATGTTTATGTATTCGCACATGTGCTTGTAGAATAGAGTACTAGATGTTAGGAAAATATAATATTGATATGCATGTGGGATATCATGGGAATTATGTATGTGAATTATTATGTACGATCAATGAACGATAAGTATATCGGAACCCGATCTGTGATTAATAAATTGTTTCTATGTATGTATTGCTCTGTGTACAATTATTGCTTGATCGCTTTAAATGAATTAATGTCATATTGGAATCCTCATATACTAAATTACTCATGCATATCACTTAGAATATCATTTTGCATTTTTACTTCTACTCCTCAGTGTGGAACCGGAAAGGTAAACTGCCTAGTTATATCTTGAGGATTTAGGGCGTTTGGGAAATACGGCCTCAAGTTGTAGCTAAGCCAGATCGACTGCTTTGGGTATGGAAAGCCCAGGGACTAGTAGTATGGTTTGTTGGAACCCTAAGACTCGCGCAAAATTTTAAGGAGGTCCTTTAGGACCCAGTTTAAATCATTCCTTAACTACCGATGGAGGGGTAAATCCATCATACATACGAAACTGGATAGTCGTATGTACTGTTTGATCACATGGTTGTTGTATTTCATATGCTTGTTTAATGAACTTGGTGTAATGCTTGTTGTGAGTACTTTTGCGTAAGGAATATCTCACTAAGCTAGTTATGCTTATAGCACTATAGACTTTTGATATTGTAGGATCGTTATTTTTGCACCCGAGAGCATCTTGATCATCCGAGTAGAATCTTTATTTTGGGAAGCTTTTGGAGGAACTCTGTTTGAAGTCTTAGACTAGATTGCCTTTAAAATCTTCTAGCTTTAGTTAATCTTCATATTAAGACTATGTTGCTATGGAAATTATCAGGGGAATGCTCCTTAGAAGTTGTAAGACTTTACATTTCCATGAAATATATGAAGTGTTGTTTTGTATGTTTCGCTGCTAATATCTTAAAATACATTACTCCACCGGTCTCTCTTTGATGTGAATGTACGCTTTGTACCGATATAGAAGCTTTCAAGTGACTGTGGTAGTCATTGTTAAGTTTTAATATTGTGTACGGTGGGCTGTCACGTTTAGGGTACCCGCTGGGGCATGACAGTGGGAGTGTGAGCGAAACCACGACTTAATGAATAACTAGACATATTACACATCAAGCAAGTTATTAACAAATCATATGTGATGCAATCACTCAAATATATGCTTAGATACAAGCTTGGATGATCTAGAATCCAAACAAGAAAAATATTTTTGCCCTCTTTTTAGGGTTGAAGAACATTTACTTTATGACCCACCTGCCTAGGAGAGACTAAGTTTACTGGAAAATCAACGATTTCTCGTCTTACGGTTATCACTTTTAACTTATTAACTGTTTTAACTAAACAAATCTTGTATCCATCCTTAGAAAATCCCTTAGTATTAATCATTTCAAAGCAATACTACGGACAATGTTCTTCATTGCCACTTAGTTCCCGTAGAACTAGCGGAACAAAGAAAAACCTTGAAAGAACTAACACTTTAGAAAAACCAAACATTAATAGAGAACCAAAATATTAATACGTAGCAGGCTGTCACCCATTTATATATGAAATAATGCAGTGTGTGAAAATGCATGATTAGGTTATTTAATAAGTCAATAATTCTTATTCAGTTTCATGGTGGTCATACATTACACACAATAATCATCATACTATTTCACATCATCATACCATTGTATTATCACTTTCGTAATGGTAGATTAACAATCATACAATCAGATTACAACACATTTCAATCAAAACATTCATATTATTATCTTTGCATTACATAGTCAGCTAATTACAAGCAACAAACAGTATAATATGACTGAGTTACTTACTTGCTCATAGCGGCTAATCGTAGTAACCATTTCTATGGTATCAAAGTCACCTATTGAGATGAATAAAATATTCATCAATAAAACATAGATTACATAACTAAACTCCTATAAGTGTCTAATGTACTAAATTGATATTTAGCTCGGTTTCTATTAATTATTTTGGTCCATTAATGGTCTTACAATAACAACTATTATTTAACATTTATTTTCATTTTGCTTGTCTTGATCTTGTTGGATATTTATATACATTTATCTAGCATTTTCATTCCCTTTGTATTTAATGAGTCTAACTAATTTGGAAGCTCTCCATTGGTTTCTACATAATTTGCATTGACATTCCTTTGCTTTTCTTATCCAAATTGTTATGCATTTTGGCTGGAAAAGTAGAGAAAAATTGCAGCCACTAATCCTCACCAAATGCACCGAAATTTGAGTAAATTATTATATAATAATATTTAGTTAGTTAATTATCTTAGTTTTAGGATAGTTAAAAAGGTTAAACGGGTATAAATATGACAATTATTCAAGAGTTTTATCTAAAAAAATTATATAGAGTTCTACAAATTTGCTAGATTGTTATTAAGTTCAACTTTGGTTTAAAGTTTACACGATAAATTATTTTTAGAATTTTATTTTCCGCGATTAGAGTTTTATAAGCTTAATAGGTTAATTTTTATTATAGGCTCTAATAGCTTAAGAATTTACTAATCGGAATAATATGTGATCTAAACATTTATTTGGAGTCTATATTAAGTGTTATACATCTGTTTATATTTTTATTATGTATTTATAATCTTAATGGTTCATCCAAAATTATCGTTTTCTAACTATAAGTTTAGTTGGTTATTCACTCTTTATCGTATTTAAAATTTTAACTAAATAATTCTTATATCTTAATTTTTTGATACCCACTATAAAATCTCATTAGTAGTATTTAACACTATCTAGATATTTTTGTTTTAAAGTTTAAAACTATATATAGGCTCATTACTATCCATAATTTTATTCTAAAGTCTTTGTTGAGTTCAATAATATCCATATATTTCCTATATATATATATATATATATATATTATCTATTTCTATTTGTATGAAAAATCTTGGGGTTTATACCCACCCACTCGTTAATTAGTAGTTAATTCAAGTGCCTACTCCACTTCCATTTTAATTTAGGCGACCTCATGTCAATAACCGAGTTTTTAAGCCCACCCGTTGCCTAGCTATTATGCCTTTTTCCCACAAAGGTATAATAACGAATGTAATGTGACTCAATATGTTATGCATGGAAAATTTAGTTATATGGTCATGACATATTATTTAAGTGAATTATAAGCAATCATAGAATTTCATTTACTTCAATTCTAAACTAAATCATACAAATATTTATAACAATTCCTATTTCGATATTCTTATCATCAATTCAACCAAGTAGAACTCACATACACATTCCAATTTTATCTTGTCTTAATTCTAATGCCACTATTATTACAAGCAAAATCATAAGCATGTAATTTAAAGAAAGTGAACTCACTTTGCCATGGCACGAAATTTCTCTTAATCGTAATAATTATCGAGAAGGTCTAGTCCGTCTCCCAAGTCTCCTAACAAATGAAATACTCCAATGAGTATTTCTATGAAGTTTAAATGAACTTATAAATTCTATTTTAATAAGTTGGACAAAGTTCTCCTAGGACGAAATTCCAACTTAAAACGGTTATAACTTGGTCATTTTAACTCAGAATTTTGCAATTAAGCCATCTATGATGTTATTCCTAAGTTTTGAAAACTTTTAGGTCTTGTAAGGCTCGGATAAGATCTGATCGGTAGCTAAAACCCGCATTTTCGGAATCGTTTTGTGAAAATTGCATTGTTTCTCCCAAGTATATTATATGTGCATGCAATATCTACAAGTTATTATCATGAATGACATGATATGAGCTCTCTATATGTATATTCTTGATGGTATTTGATTAAAAAGAATCTTTAGATAACTTTCACTTTGCAAAAATTTCAAGAACACTTGATTGAGAAAACTAGCTTTAATCCTTTGAAAATCAACCTTATTTTTACCAAGATAAAGCCTTGATGACCTATATGCCTAATACCCTCATTATCTTAATAGAATTCTTTATTTAGGTGTTGGAAAATAGATGTTTAAATAGGGGTTTTGCCTAGTTACGAATTTCACAAAATTTTTAAGGAATAAAAATATTGATTGATTTATGTTTTGAAAATTTTCCTTGTTTGAGGATTATACTTTGATAAAATCCACTTATCTTTGTCAGAATTAAGTCTTTATTACATCTATTCCCTAAGGCTTATATTTTTCTATTAAAATCCTCATTTTGATAATTGGAAATAGGTGTTTAAGTGGGGGTTATTTCTAGATCCGAATTTTGCTAAATTTTTTAAAGGTTATTTCTTGGGTAAAACTCCTTTCTAAAATTAAGTCATAACCAAACCTACTCCCTAAGGATTCCATTTCTTTAATTAAACTTATGTTTTATGTTTGGAAATAGGTGTTTATCTAGTATCTCAGCCTAGTTACGAATTTCAAGTTCTTATTGTGGTTGAAACAAATTCTAACTTAACTTTTATAACCTTTTTCTTATTTTAAAAATTTCTCTTCATAAAACTAAGCTTAACTCATCAAAACCATTCCTTTATAATATCTATTCCCTAATCCCTTCATTTTAAGTGTAAAATCTTCATTTTGGAATTGGAAAATAGGTTTTCTAAATAGGTGTCTTTTTCCATCCGAATTTCTAAAAATCATTTTTATTGAAAAATAGATCTTGGACTTTTTAACATTTTCTCATTATTATCATGCTACTACAAGTCTTTTATGTCGATAAGACATAAATCTATAGTGTCTATGTACTAAAAAAAATAGATTTACTATATTATTCATGTTATGGATGCAAATGCAAAGTGAACATTATATAGATGAGGTCAAAGAAAGGATATAAGCACAAATATCAATTAGAACAATAGAAGACAATAATATTGCAAAATAATGGCAAAACAACTTAAATATAGAGATCCACAACATTGTGATGGCAAGAATATCATGCTCAAGTATTTCCACATCGCTAGCATAAAGCTCATGAGGATTTTAGTGGAACCACACATGTATGTGCCATTTCATGTTTTATTGTGTAGGGTCAAGATCTATACCTATTAAATTTGAACTAAAAACTTGAAGAATGAAAAGTTGTGTGTGTGTTGTGTGTGTGTGTGTTATGGGAGGGGGCTAATGGCAAAGGAAAGGAGAGGGAGAGGAAAAACTTTTCAAAAGTTGATTTTGTGAAGAAAGAGAAAGTGAAAATGAAAGTATAAAGTGTTTATATAGAAAAGAAATTAGGTTTTGTGTAATTAAATAAAGAAAAAAAATCAAACAAAATGAAGAGGATAACGGGTGGGGGGAATGGAGGGTGCCGTTTTGGAAGGTAAGGAGGAGAGAGAGAGAGTGATTATGTTATGTATAAAATATCAAACTTAATAAGTAATTTAAGTAATGAAATGTATTGGAAAAGTAATTTGTAAGGAAAAAGATGAATGTAAGGTAGATTGTAAGGATGTAAGAATAAACATGTTGGATACTTGTGAATAGTGTGATTAGAATCAAAAAGTAGATTAGACAATTAAATTACTAGTAGTAAAGAAAATACGAGTAAAATCGAAATATCAATATATTTTAGTTATGAAAAATTATATAACTGATATAATTGAAAATATATGAATTACGAGTCTACAGTACTAATATATATTCTTGGTATCCGGAGCCCTTAGGACACGCTTTTCAAAGTATGTATCCGATCAGTTTTGAAATAGGCTAAAAATTTACCAATCTATATTTTTAAGCATCCTAATATTATGACGAACCAATCTACACTCTTCACTCATATTTTGACTTCTCAGTTTAAGAACACGAGATTACTAGATCTAAACTATTAAGGTTTCCGATTGAAATCCCAGTTTAGGGTTTAAGCTTGAAATTACCTTAAAAATTAGGGGTTTACACGCCTAATTTTAATCTTCCTCAAGCACCGACTCCTCCAATTGCATCGATGGCATCAGTTGCACCGACTGTATTGACTCCACCTGTTGCACTAGCTGTGCCAACTGCCCTAGCTACACCAGTTGTACCATTAGTATTTGTGCCAAGGGAATCCTTTATCACAAAGGAAGACTTGGACATTTGTTTGAAGGAGATTCAAACTAATTCTTCTGCGAGGGTGCTACACTTGAAGCTTTCGCACCACCACAAAATATATTGGGATGGCTTGGGGAGATTTGGCTTAGTGAGCTTAGAACAGAGATCGTTAACCCGGTTCGCCGCATCTAACCTTTCTCAAGTAGGCTCATGCACACAAGAGATGACTACTGGCCTTGGCCTATGAGGAGCTCATTTAGGATAAACATGAATTGAGCTTACTCCATCTCATCCATCAATCACTAAGATGATTTAACGGTCATCATCCACGCCAAGTGCCTACAGATACCTAATCATTTCTCCTCATTTGTAACTTCTGGAGAGAGAAGACAAATAACAGTCTCTAAAGGAGGTTCTATTCAGAAAGATCAAATAAGATAACTCAAGTTATTTATACTCCAATTGCTCAAGAACTGTAAGGTTGACGTGCAGGGTCTCCTCAAGCTCCCTTACCTATCACTTGTGCATTTGAGACATTGAGTCTGCTTGTTCCTCCTCCCTGTCATTCTCTCCAAACCATCCCGTTATCAAGTGTCATTTCCTCAGCAGCACTCCGAAGTCACATGCTAGGCACGAGATCCACGTGACGTGTGCGTGACCACTGTCTGCAAGGACCCTACATTTACATCTTGGCGACTCCACTGGGAAATTGAGGATTTTGACATTAGTTGTCATGGCACCTCTAAGAAGAAAGCCAAGTAACACGGTGACAATATAAATTAAAACATTAGCAACCCTAACCCCAACACAATTGATCCATACATACCAGCATTAGAAGATTTTAACCCCAATGTCAACGCTAATCCTGCTGCTGACATGCAAGGTATCATTGTTGACAATGCACAAGTCATACGTGCTATATAAGAAAGCAATGCAGAGACGATGCGAACCATTCAAGAGAACACTCAGGCTCTAAACTAGTTCTTGAATGTACTCACCCGTCTCATGCCAGGGATGGCTGCTAATGCTGATGCACTCCAAGGTGCAACCTTACCAGGCCTCACTTTAGTTGCGCAGCAAAGCGTCCCCTCCTTATCCTAGCTTGCTACTACTCCTCCTACCATTCAAGAAAATATGCCTTAAGGGGTGAATGTGTAAACCCCATCACCACAGGTTATAGTTTAGCAGCAACCAGTCTCTGAAGCAGATAATACAAGATCTCAACTTGGCGGGTTGTCGTCCTCACATATGCACTCTCATGCTAGCTTGAGTGAGATCGTTCCCTCGCCTAATTTTAATCTTCCTCAAGCATCGACTCTTCCAATTGCACCGATGGCATTAGTTGCACCGACTGCATTGACTCCACTTGTTGCACCAGCTATGCCAACTACCCCAGCTATTCGAGTTGTACCATCAATATCTTTGCAAAGGGAATCCTTTATGATAAAGGAAGACTTTGACATTTATTTGAAGGAGATTCAAGCTAAGTCCTTTGCGGGAGTGCTAGAATTGAAGCTTCCATACCACCACAAAATTGCTACAAAACCCTACCTAAAGGATTATGTTAGTCCTAAATTCATGTTGTTCAATGGCAAGAAGGGTAGTGCTAAAGAACACCTGCTCAAATTCATTGAAACATTGGAAGTCTATGGGTTTGAAGATGAATTGAAACTAAAAGAATTCTCTAAGTCTCTGACCGAGAAGGCATACACCTGGTATGTCAATCTTCCCCCTTGGGTTAGTTGATTCATGGGGGACCATGTGCAAACTGTTATTAGAGAAGTTCTTCTCTACTCAAGAGCGGGTTACCATCACTGATATGGGAAGAACACGACAGAAGCTAAAGGAAGATCTTATGGACTACATCGAGCATTTCAGGGAATGCTCGTTGGATATTCAAGATGTCTGTGATGAGAAAGAACTATAAAAAGCTGCATCCAAGGGATGTTCACTCAATACGCTGTCCACCTCGAGAATCTCAATCTATTTTCTTTTGTTGCTCTCATTGAGAATAAGCGAAGGACCAACAACTCCGTATCCAGACAATATGGAGAATGTGGGAGGTTTGGAAGGAGAGCTACAAATGTTAGCTCAGTCTAGGGAGAAGGTTCCAAAGATACTAAGAAGACAAGGAATGATAAGTCAAGGACCGCTCCACCAGTGCTCTCGTTCCCTTATCCCATAGGAAAGGTTTATGTTGTACTTGACCAATGGTTGAGAGATGGAAACATCAAGCTCCCAAGGGTTGAGTGTCTTCCCAATGCAACTGAAAAGAGTGATCCTACGTTCTGTAGATTTCACAAGGTCGTGGGTCATCCCACTAATGAATCTTGGACACTCAAAAAATATTTAATGAGCAAGTCAACAATGGAGAACTTGTCATTGAAGGAAATGATGTACGCAATAACCCACCCCTGCACACAATGCTCAACAGGGTATAGCAAGTGTTGTTAACCACGATCTGAGGACTGAAGAGGAAGAAGTGCCACAGACCGAGGCATGAGAAGGAAAAGAAATGCTAGTAAATGATGATCAAGGTATAGATTCTACAGTCGCTGCTGCCTTATTGAAAATTGCCAACTTCAGGAAGTTCTTTGACTTGTTAAAATTTGATGAAGAGGCACGGCTTACGACAGCAACCACACTCATCTAAATTCTAAAAGACAATATGGGGAGTGTAGTGTAGCACAACCTGCACTAAGAATGACACACGTACACAAGAATGCAATTCTATTTACAGAAGCAGACATGTGTGTGAGGAATCCTAACCACAGCCGCCCATTATATGTTGAAAGCACGCTCAATGGACATCACATCAAGATGACGTTCATAAACAATGGCACCTCTATAAACATAATGCCAATGTCTAAATTCAAGGCTGCGAATGTAGACATGAGGCGGCTCGTGAAGCAACCCATTGCTGTTAATAGTTTCAGTGACTTGACCACAAACACAATGGGATAAGTTAATGTTGATTTCAAGGTTAGACCAATCTAAAGCTTGACACGATTCCATGTGATTGATGCGCCCGTTTCCTACCACTTGCTTATTAGAAGGAAGTGGCTGCGTGATCATAACTTTATACCCTCAACACTACATCAGTGTATGAAGAGTCATTGGAAAGGGAAAGATGTAATTAGTCCCGCCACAAAGAATCCTTTGAGTACAATGAGTCATATTTCGTTGAAGTTAGCTTTTTCGATGAATATGCTGAGGAAGGGGAGATAGCTATTGTGAAACCTTCTGGCGTACCACTACCTACTTGGGAGGAGGCTCAAGAGAAACAAAACAAAAAGAGGAGACGTGGCTCCCCTGGAGGTAGGAAGAAGCAGAAGCAACTTATTGAGGTTGAAAGTTTTATTAGACCTGATGGGAAAAGGGTATATTACTTATGACAGTCTACGGTATCTAAAGAAGCTTTCATGTCATCTTCAAATCCCATGATGATAAAAGAATTAAACCCTCCCCTAGTTGCAAGTCCAAATGAAACCTTAAGCAGAGGAGGTTGAAGAGTTAGACCTAGCAGGATTAGGAGAATCCCCACGACCTATCTCCATTAGTAAAAGCCTTTTGCCAGAGATCAAGGTCAATTTAGTAGAATTATTGAAGAATTATAGATATGTGTTTGCATGGACATATGACGAAATGCCTGGACTAAACCCCACGCTAGTAGTGCATAGATTGAACATCGCATCCGGGGTGAAGCCTATCAAGCAAACGCCACGTGTCTTTCATCAAGAGGTTGAACTCCAAATAAAGAAGGAGATTGAAAAGCTACTTCGAGCTAGCTTCATCAAGCCAATCAAATACCTTATATGGCTGGCTAATATAGTGCCAATAAGGAAGAAGATTGGACAGATCCGTGTTTGTGTCGACTTCCGTGATCTCAATAAGGCATGCCTAAAGGATGATTTCCCAGTTCCTCACATAGATACATTGGTAGACGCCACAGCTGGGCAAGAGCTGTTTTCGTTCATGGATGGCTTTAGTGGGTATAATCAAATCAAGATGGCTGCTAGAGATGCTGAATGCACTGCTTTCAAAACACCAATAGGAAACTTTTATTATATTGTTAAGCCTTTTGGGCTCAAGAATGTCGACATCACTTATCGGAGGGCAATGATCGTACTCTTTCATAACATGATGTACGATTTCATAAAAGATTATGTTGATGACATAGTCATCAAGTCTAGGAGGGCATCTAATCATTTGATTCACCTCCATAAGGTATTTGAAAGATGTTGACTATACAAGCTACGTATGAACCCACTGAAGTGCATGTTTGGAGTCTCATCCGAAAAATTCCTTTGATTCATTGTTCATAGAAAAGGGATTGATGTTGATCCATCTAAGATACAGACCATGTGGTCCATAACTACACCAGCCAATCGAAAGGAATTGAAGACATTCTTGGGGAAAGTTTCTTATATCAGGGGATCCATACCTGCGCTGGTAGAAATTTCATATCTCCCACAACACCTCATGAAGAAGGGAACTTCATTTCAGTGGGGGCAGCCTCAAGAGGAGGCAATGCAAAAGATTAAGAGAATACTTACTTCCCCCCATACAATTACCATGCTACTAAAAGGCCTGCCAATGATCCTTTATCTAATATCCACAGATAGATTCATTGGCACCTTATTGGCTTAAGAACTTAATGGTATCGAGCGTCTAGTATACTATCTGAGTCGGTTTCTTCAGGGAAGCGAGATCAATTACCCAACATGCGAGAAACACTATCTTGCGCTGGTATTCACAACACAAAGTTAACCTTGTCACTAACTCCGATCCCATCAAATATTTGCTATTATGGCTAGCTTTATCAGGAAGGATTGCTAAATGGCTGCTTTTGTTGTCAGAATTTGACATCACTGTCATACCACCTAAGGCTATTAAGTCTCAAGCATTAGCTGATCTATTGGCACAATTTCCCACTATAGATGGAACTCAATCCATGAGTCAAATCCCGACAGAATTTCATGAAGAATTGATGATGGTAGAATCAGATGGAGAATGGCAAGTACAATTTGATGGCTCCTCTAATAGTACTGGACAGGGATTGGAGTAGTTTTGACATCCCCAATAGGTCAGGAGATACCTTTGGCATTTAAGTTAGACTTTCATTGCACTAACAACGATACTGAGTATGAAGCACTCCTCTTTGGACTCATTTCTACTCAAAATGCCGGAGCATCATACCTATGCATCCGCGGAGACTCAATTCTAATAATAAAGCAAGCAAATGGCAAGTTTGCCCTCAATGAGCCAACACTTGTGTCTTACAGGGCTGTAGTGCAAGCTCTTGTTGGGAAATTCAATTTCGTAAGATATGAGCATACCAAACGGTTAAGCAATCGTTATGCAGATACATTGGCAACACTGGCTTCTAAGGTTCCCATATAGACTAAGGAAGACAGCCTGAATATACAGGTTATCAAGAAATCCACTATATAAATTTAAACTTAGAGGACGAAGAAGAGGAAGCACAAGACGATTGGCTTATGCCCATCAAAACGCAGCTAGCGCAACATGCGGCTTATGTGTCAACTTTGAAGAATTTTACTCGCATCAATGATGTCCTTTACTTCAAAGGGCCATATGGCATCCTAGCACGATGCATCTATGCAAAGCAAGCTCGTCTTAAGTTGGATAAATACCATATACTCTGGTGTGGAGAAGAAGGACCACCCCAGTATTGCCACATTCAGTGTGCGGGGTATTATTGCCCAACCATGTCCAAAGATGCTTCTCAGTTGCAGATGAGTTACCTAAAATATTTTGAGCTACCGGATAAAGGTGAATGCAATTTTATGGCAAGTGTTGCTGACTGGCGACGACCATATATTGACTATCTGAAAAATAACACCCTATCCATAAATAGCACGGATGCACGACTAGTCAAGCACAAGGTAAGAAAATACATCATACATGAAGATGAGCTATATAGGGTATCATTAATGGGAAAAGCTCTAGGTGTATCGCTCCTCTTGAAACAAACACTATACTAGCTGAAAGTCACTTTGGAGATGGTGGCGAGCATCAAGGAGGAAGGAAGTCATATTATCATTTGTTTGATCTATAATATTATTGGCCTACTATGGAGATCGACGCCTTCAACTTTGTAAAGAATTGTGTTCCCTGTCAAAAACATGGCCATGCAATCCATACTCCTGCTATCACACTTCATAGCTTTACTACTCCATGGCCATTCCACACTTGGGCATTTGATTTGATTGGTTCGATCCATCCACCATCGAAGGGGTATATTTTGGATTTTAGTAGGGATAGAGTACTTTACCAAATGGGTAAAGGCAATCCCATTGAAGAAAGCTACTAGACCAATGATAGCGACTTTCATGAAATAACATATCATCCGTCGCTTTGGAATCCCAAAGCACATTCTCTCGGATAATGGGATGCCTTTTGTCAACTCACATGTCCAACAACTGTTGACCTGGTATAATATTGATCATGTGAAGTCCACACCTTACTATCCCAAGGGAAATGGATAGGCAGAAGCCACCAACAAGATGCTCTTGAAAGTGCTTAGTCGTATGGTGCATGACAATCATAAAGAATGGCTTGACAAGCTTACCCTAACATTATGGGCCTACAAGATGTCCAAATGCAGTCCCACACAAGCAACACCATTCTACCTCATATATGGTTCGAAGGCAGTGATGCCCATAGAGATCTTGATTCCCTCTGCACGATTAGCTATCAATGCAAATCTAGAACTGGATACTTTACATATGTTAGACTTAAAAGCATTAGAAGAAAGGCGAGACACTACCAAGTGCAACCTCGCTAATTATCAGCAACAACTCATACTGCATATGACTGCTTGGTTAGGAAGCGCTCATTTCAACAAAGTGACATTATACTTTGTGCAGTAGCCTTTATTATGAATTGTTGTTGCTAAGTGAAAGCAATGCTTCCTAAATGCATGCACACGCTACTAATAGGCTTAAGTCGAATTTTGACACTTACCCATATATATGTATATAATATATATAAAGAAATGAGCAGTAATTGTAACAAATTCAAAATTATTCATTCAAGTAAATAGGAGTGTTAACAAAATTTTTCAAAATGGAAAACGAGTAACGAGCAAATCTAAACTAAGGCTTGCAATCCAAGTCGACTTCAAACTCCAAGTCATCATCTCCTTAAGAAGTTTCCATTTTAGTCTTCTCTGTCACAATCTCTGCTCGAATCTCTTACAGCTTCATCATCAACTTGTCATACTTTCCCTTATCCCTGTAATTCAACAACCTTTTGGCCTTGTCAGCAACAGGCCATAAGCTATCGATGTTGAACTACAACATATGAGCCCCCTCAACACAGTTGATAAGTTGCTTCAAATCTATCATTGATAAGGAGCTCCAACGTCTCTCCATCAATAACATGGCTTTACCAATCATTTTCACCATTGTAGTAGTTACCTTGGTTCCCAACATAGGAGAACTGGCCCAAAATTCCCTATCCATGGCATTCAGACTTTCCAAAGGTGCTATCAAATGAGATGGTATGATAAAACCATGAAAGGAAGTCATCTCCTCTAATACAACATAGTCCTCTAAAGTTGCAGCCATATCTTGACAAGACACGCCATCAACTGAGGGAGGAAAGAGCTCAATAGGTTCATTGATAATAGGTACACTCGTGATCCCATCATCAATGGTACGCTCATTATCCTCATAATTGTGCTCTTCAGTCTTGTCGACATCACTTTCGTTGTCATCATAAGGGTTTGGAGACGGTTCATAATTAATTTTGTCCAGACCATCATCCTTATCATCTGGTACCATCATGAGTGTAACGGCACGACTAAAGCGATGCGAACTTAGAAAAGAGCTCGTGTTAACCTGAAAAGGACACATAAAGAAAACATTAGAGAATAAAAGAAGAGTAACGATAGCAGGTTATACACAAGAAGACTTATTACCTCCTCGATGAGTACATGCTTTTTTACCCTCGAATCCACTATCTGAGGTAGTGGATGATCATTCTTTGATTTTGGAGGAGGTGCATCATCAGAAGGCTCCGGCTGGTCCAATGTAAGCTCTTCAGTTATTTGGACACTAGCATTTGACCTATGGTATCTGTTCTTTGGTAGCCTAAGGTAGAACTCATGATGATATATGAGTGGCGCTGGCAATGTATCATCAATAAATGCGAAGGCGTAATCATGAAAGATGGCTATGCAGTTCGACCAATGTGTTAGTCAACCAACAGAAGCAACTCCACAACGCTCCATAGAAGGAAAGAATAGCTATTGTACCATAAGATGGATGCACTTGAAGTCACTTGGCGAGATGGACTGACAGCATGAATAGAAGCTTTGTGCAATGTTGAGAAGATACGACACTCCTTGATCAAAGCTAAACTGGCGTAACACTCTGTGAGGGGAGTATACCATCACCCTTTCTTCTAAGAATCGCCCATTCAAATCTCCTTTATTAAGCAAAGATGGCAAGCCCCCTGGGATGTACCAAAGCATGAACATAGCTTGACTTTTATCTAGCTTATAACGATTATCAACTAAGATAACCTCGCCTTCAGAGCCTGGAGGTTAAAACCCATCACCATCTTGATAACCTTCAAGAGGCTCTACAAAAGGTCAAATGTAAACTCCTTCTCAACATCGATGAGCTAAAGAAGTGGTTGATTGATCTCTACTCTAATCCACGCCCATGCCCGAGGAGCAGTAAGATTCGAATCCTTGTTGATGACCGACTGTGCAAGGTGATTCTGAAAATGCTCACAAAAGAATAGTTGTAAGAAAAGTAAGTCCATGTGTAACATGTTCACATATCTACCCTTGGAACAGACAAAAGCTTGGTGGTACAGGTCAAGACATCGATATAGGGACCTTAGGTAGAAAGGAACTAGTGCAAAGCATTAACCCTGTTCGATGCATACAACCAAAGCAAAAAGCCAAGGGCTTACACCTTCTTCCAGCCCACCAGGGAACACAAACAGTGACAACCAAAACGCAATGAAGCCTATAAGTTCATACCTATACATTAAAGAACCAAAGGAGAAGCGTATTAGTTAGAGAAGTCAAGTATAAAGCAATAATATGAACATACTTACTCTTTTCCACGAGCTGGTCCTGCTACTTGAGGCATGTTCTTTCTCTGCTCTTCAAAGAAACGTATTATCTAGATAGAGAAACACAGTTTCTTCTTATCATCACGGGCGAGCTTTAGAGCTGCTAGCAAAGATGCATTACTTAGCCCAGAACATTCCAGATTCAAAAGCATGACCATGTCTTCAAGAGTTGGTGATATTTCCCCCCATGCAGTGATAAATGTATGAGTCTGGGTACTCCGGCAAGAGATGATGGCATGCCATACTCCCATATTATTTGTGTTGACGAGCCATAAGTGAGCAGAGGTAATGATGGCGCCATAGACTTTGGCTTATTTCAAAAGCTTCATGTATTCTAGTTGGTCAGTGATGTAGTCTACCTAGTCACTCCATTTAAGTGACAGCTCCTTGAGAAATGAGAAGTGTGTGCTGGAAAGTGGTAGCTCCTTTCGCTCATTCTTGAAACGTAGCACTAAGTCCCCCCTAATGGTGCTCCTGGAATTGGGACACGGCTCAGGCTTGATTAATTAGAAGTTACCATCAATAGGGGGAGTTGCACACAACTTGGGATGAGAAGCTTTGTCCCAAAACATATCTTTAGAAATAGTTTCGTCTGTCTACTGGTGTCGCGGCAGCTGAATTAGTGGTGGATTACCATCTTGGCATACTAATAAGTTTTGTTTGTTTGAAACTTCAACAATTGGTGCTTTTCTAGCTTTGGTCTCTTTCTGTCTAGCCTTTTGGGCTTGAGCTTGTTTCATGGCTTCTATGTTTAGGGTTTGACTTTGATGTGTGTCCTTCTGCCTGGCAACTTGGACTCTAGTAGCTTGAATGCTTTTCGTTTCCTTTGGTTTGAAGACTACAATTTTTTGAGCTTAGCTATTCCTCCCCCCTTTGCCATCAACCTTTATTGGTCCTTTGGTGAGACAATGCCTAAAAAAAAAAAAAGAAAGTGATTGAAAAAAATAATTATCTTGGTAACAAGACTAGCAAGAGTATCAGAATTGTTATCAAACATCAAAATTATCTTTAGATGTCAAGATTATCGAGATCAATAAGAGTATCAAAAGTTGTTGAAAGTATCAAGACTATGAAGAGTATCAAGATCATCATGGTATTGAGACTATTGAGATTATCAAGGTTATCTCGATTTTTTTAAATATATATATATACATACATGCGATCACGTTGCTAGACATATTCAAGACGATAGAGGTGAGTGGCTATATTGAGTAAAAGGCATATGAGGATTTAAGACAATTTAATAGAGAAAGCATAAAATTATGGCAAGAGTTATGTATATTTATTGATGTATGATAAGTTGAAAAGGCATCTGAGTTTAAATAAGATCAAATAAGACAACTCAAGTTATTTCTACTCCAACTGCTCAAGAACTATGAGGTTGATGCGTGAGGTCTACTCAAGCTCCCTTACCTGTCACTTATGCATTTGAGACACGGAGACTGTCTATTCCTTCTGCCCTGTTATTCTCTCCAAGCTATCCTATTATCAAGTGTCATTTCCTCAACAGTACTTCAAAGTCATGTGCCAGGCACGAGATTCATGCGATATGTGTGTGACCACTGTTAGCAAGGACCCTACATTTACAGCATCATATTCTTATTGTTTTCAAACATGTGTTTTCATAAAACAGATAGTGATTAAAAACTGACAGTTGTAGTTATAATCAGACCAAACAAATATAATATAGATAAGTTACCTATGAAATTTGATATAAATATGATACAGATAGAAATAAGACAATCCAAATAGACCCTAAACCAATATGACAACTACTATTTCAATTTAACCACTTTAACCTTACTTCGATCATCACCATTAGCCCCATCGCTGTTGCCATTGCTGTCATGACCTTAAAGAGAGCCTAGTAGGATTAACCTAAAGTTGTTATATCATGTATGCATCCATGATATAAGAACCGTTTTGGAAGTAAGAGATTGCAAAACTCTACTTAAACATTTGCTATACAAGTTTTAATTGTATAAAAGCATTTATTTTGATAACTAAGGAAATACAAATTCCCATTGTCCTCCAAGACCATAGAGAATTGGTATCCTCCACTAAACAGTAAAATAGAATACATAAATTACCAATCACAAAGTTTCAAACCATTATACAACTAAGGTAATTCATTCTAATATTATCTCATACATTACAAAATCTCAAACTTAAATACTAACATATGGATTGCATTCTAAACTTGTCTTCATATCTTCATGAACTTTATTGAACATGAACTCTCTCTTTACACTTTCGTAGCCCATTTCTAGCTTGAGTTGTTCCTCTACAAAACTATAGGGATGTGAGCTAAACCATAACTCAGTGAATAACATGACCAATCACACATCAAGCAATTATCAAACAAGTATTTTAACAAACATATGCAATGCAACACTAAACCATATGAGGCATGCATAGTTTGGATGACCGGAATCCAAACCATTGGAGATTTATGCCCTCTCTTGGGGGTTGAATGCCCAGCATCGGTGTCATGCCCAGGAGCGACTGAGAACTAAGGAAAGAGGGTTTTTTTCTAAACTCTTTTTTTTCATATATTATTAACATAACCTCAACTTTACCTTAGAAAGACTAAGGAGGATTTCTTTTGAAATTCATCTGTTATTTAGATATATATATATGTATATATAATTAAGATAACATCAACTTTACCTTAGAAAGACCTAAGGAAGGAGGATTTCCTTTGAAGTTCATATGTTATTTAGATATATATATGTATATATTATTAATATAACCTTCACTTCACTTTAGAACCTCAGAAACTCCACTAAATATTATCATTTCAAACCAACCCTAAGCCTACTTAGTTCTTGTAGATTTGGCAACCCAATGGTATCCTTTACCAGATTCACTGCATATCATAAAGCAATACCATAAATAGAAATGATAATATGTAACATGCATACTTCATAAATGCTAATGCAAGTTATGCAATCATGCAATGCATGACCATTTTACTTGAAGGTCAATTAAAGTTTATGCCATATTACTTAGTAACCACATCAATTAACAAACAGTCATCAATAGAAGTAACTCAATTATTACAAGCAATGTGTGTGATTACTTTTATTTTAATGATTTATCAAACAATACAATCATCAAATAGCATATGAATATCCAATCCCTACACATATGCAATTATGTTTATCTTAATATAGGTGCAACTACATTACAAGCATAAACAAGGTAATAAGGTTAATGTTACCCACCTGTCATACAAGCTAAGTCATAGTAAACTCCTTGGAAAACCAAAGATTAACCCATTCCTCCTATGAAACAAAAATAGTAACAACTCAATAATTTACACTTGATTGAAACAAATAATTATTTAATAACCTATTTAATCAGACATTAAGTTGGAATCTCGCCATGGGTATGGAAATTGCTCTACCAAGATACAGACAGTTCTCCATGTTTGTCAAATTATCTCTTTTCCTTTGTTTATAGTCTTTTATTGTACAAACTTCATTATTCCCTATAACTCATATAAGTATTCAAATCAATTATCAACTTATATGAAAAACTCGTTTTAGCAAACATACATTTGAAACAACATCTCCCTTTACTTAACATGGCCTAATCCATCATATTATAATTATATTATTTCTAGGCCATTTATAAGATATTAAGTCTGTTTTGACTTAACTTAGTCTAATTTATTAAACTTAACCAATCTAATTCATTTTAGCCTATTAAAGTGCATTAGGTCAAGTTGAGCTTAAATTTGTTAAGTAACTCATTATATATATAACATTCATATTAACTTAAGTCTATGTTAAGTTAATTTGAGCTAAGTTGAATACACTTAATCAATTCAATTCATTTTAGCTCATTAAACTAAGTTGAACTTAAGCTCTTTACATAAGTTCATTTTATACTTAACATCCATATTTAATTTAGTTTGGTGTTAAGCTTGATATATTTCAAGCTATATCTAGTATAAACATAACTTAACTTAGTCAAGTGGTATATGATTAATCATTTAATCTAATTACTAATTCATATCTATATACCTCTAATTTTTTTTGGAATCGTTTTAGCCTAAAACCCTTATCTGGAAGTCAATCGGAATCCTAAAGTTAACAAAACCCTAGTTAGACGTAATACTTAAGTCCGGCAATCCCGAATAAGCAACTCGGAGAAAGTAAGTAAGAGTTTAGAGTGTAGAATAGTGCATAATTACCTGAGGAAGCTTAAAAAGATCAGATTAGTAAAACCGCAAATCGTCTTGAACCCGATCGGACATAGTTCTTGAAAAATGTGTCCTGGGGCTCGGAATAGTAAAAATATTCCGAATATACCATTAGATTCATAAAAATATAAGGTTTTCAAAAATCTCAGTTTTATAATTTTTCGGTAAGTAAAAATAAGAGATATTGCAATTATACGCGTATTTTCTTATTACCGGTACTTTATTAGTCATATCTACTTTATATTACACTATTCATTACTGTTCTACACTATTCTTTTATCTCTACTTTTTCTTACACCTACTCTTACAAACACCATAATCTAAACTTTTACTTTTTACCTTTCCCATAACTTTATTTCACATCTACTTTACTTATTACTTCATTTAATCCACAAAATACAAAATAAACTCTCTCCTCCCCTCCTCTACTCTCTATGGCTGGTGCCCCCCTCCCTCCATGCCCTCTCAATTTTTTTTATTTTATCTTTATTTAAATCACTCAAAAATCACTCCACATTTCCCTATAAATACCCTCCTCCTCTTTCACTTCTTTCACACATTTATTACTTACAAATTCTCTACAAAAACTCTCTCAAATTCTCCTTTCAAAACTCTCTCCAAATATCCTCCCAAAACTCTCTCAAAATAATTCCAAAACAACTTTTTACCTACACAAAACCAAAACCACATAATACTTCAAAAACCTTCGTTAGGTAAACTTTTCGCCATATTTTCTTCTTCTTATGTCATGTAACTTTACATGACCATGGTGTGAGTTTCTAAAGACTAAATGTTATGGAAGCTATACTATGTTCATGTATTGTTTTTGTTCATGAAAATCTATTTATGTTTATGTTGTTATTTTGTTCATATTATTGTTATTATATCTAAGTATTATTATCTATATATATATATAACATATTCTTTAGAGCATATAAGCTCACTTGCAATTTATTTATTTTCATGCAATGTAATTTTTTTAGTTATTCCATTTGCAATCTATTTATTCATTGTTATTTCAAGACTAGTCTCTAGTCTTAGACTTGTCCTCATCAAGTCAAAATAAATTTTTCTTTATGTCATTTTATTTTTATTTTGGGACTAGTCTACTTCTTAGTCCCGGGAGCCTTGAAGAAGCTAAGACTCCCAATACTTGACTTTATTATTTATGTTATTTTTGTTTGCTATTATTTCTCATAAATCATGTTTATTAAGATTGTTGTCCAAACTTTTCAAGTTCTAAAAAATTGATAAAAAGAAAGTTTTATCACTTAGGAATAAGTTTATATAAAATATAAAATCTATGGTTTAACAAAAATAAAGTAATTCCTTTCAAAGTTACTAAAAGAACCCACTACAATTTTACAAACTACTTTTGTTATGAAAAGCTTTTTAAATCACTTATTATCCCACTTTGTTTTTCAAAAGAAAATGACTTTTGATACAAAATGATTTTTACGAAAACATAACATAACAAAAACCTTAAGAAGCAAGAAGAGAGGATTCTCAAGTTTAGATCTTTTCAAATAAATAGTCAAAGAAGGATTGTGTAAAACATACGTAGGACCAACACAAGAATTTAGAAAAGAAAAAAAAATATTTTTCAAAAGTCATTTAGAAAAATAATAAGTAAAAAAATAAATTATATTCTTTGAAAATAAAAGAATCAAAGTATTTATTACAAAACCAATTACAAAATGAATTTCTTGTAAATTATAGTTTTCTAAACTTTTAATTAATATTGTTTTACTCAAGAAACTTGAATGGACAACAAACACTTGAGCATGAATAAAATATGAGCTAAGTAACCACAAAAGAGATTTTTTCAACTATGTAGATAACTAAGTATTTATCAAACAAATTTTGATGATTGGACCAAAGTTGTTTTTGAGTTAGAAAATTCGTGGTGAATTTTATCGCCACTATTTCGGGGACTAAATGGTTTAGTTTGACAAAAATAGTTTTAGAGATGAATAGATCTTTTCGAATAGGTAGAAATTGATATATTATATGTGCAATTCCGAGTTAAAATGACCAAGTTATGGTCGTTTTAAATCGGAATTCTCCTTTATACGAACTTTAACGTTCTCATGACATTGTTCATCCAGATTCAAGAAAATCATCAAGAAATAGTCATCTTGGGTATTTTCCTTGGTTAGGTGATTCCGAGGAAGAATACCTATATCCCGAAGACTATTTCGATTAAGTGGAGTGTGTGAGTAAGTCATCCGCTAGAGAAATCGTCGTCATGGCATCGTAAGTTTATTTCCTTAAAAAAGCTTTACTTGTTTGTGCTTGTAATTTAGTTGCATTAGAATTAAGAAAAGACAAATGGATATGTTTATAAAAATAATTCTTCGAAAGAATCCTAAGAATATCGAGGCCATAATTAATTTAATGTTTGTTTTAATATAATACTTGTTTTGTATGAAATTCTTTGATCACCTTAAATCTAATAATAATAATGTTATGATATCATAAATAAATGGATTCATGCATACCATGAAGTGAGTCACATTGCATTAGGTTACTATCATTGGGTGAGAAGGATTGTAGCTCGGGTCGAATGCAACACTTGGCGGAGTAATCGAAAGCGATTGCTTGGTGACATTAAGGAAATGCTTGACGGAAGATCCGAAAGCAAGGCTCAATTCAAGTAGACTTCATATGCTTGGCGATATTGGTCGAAAGCATAAATCTTTTTAACTAAAACTACTTGTTTTGAGGTTACGTATCACCAAACCCCGAATGGAGGGCACAAATCCATTCAACATATAGTTTCTGGAAAACTATATGATTTTTTCCCATGTGTTGTTGCATTCCATTTGTTTGATTTAACAACTTGTTTGAAATTTTGTTACAAGAAGTTATTTATGGAAATAGTTCTCACTAAGCCTATTAGCTTATACCCCATGATATCTTTTGCAGTTTCCTTGTCTGTGGTTGAGGCTACGAGGACCCTGCGGTCAGGTATTTTCTTTTTAATAAGGAATTCCTAGATGAAGTTTAGTGTTAGATAAGATGTACAAATATTTGTGTAATAGATTAGTGAATAAAGGGAAATGTCCCCAATTTTTGTAAGAACATCGTTATGAATAAAAGAATATTATGAATCTTCTTTTCTTAATATGTTATTATATCTTCTTAAGCGTCACAATTCCATGTATGGTCCTCTAAAATTATGAAAGCACGCCTTACACTTAATATCAAAGCTTTTGGGAATGGCTAAGGTTGTCATACTTAAGCTTTAATATTGAGTGTGGCGGATTGTTACGTTTAGGGTACCCCTTGGGGCGTGATAATATCCAATTATCTCTCTAAGTCATTACCATATGTTTTATGGGATTCTAATTAGTCTAGTTCATTTTAGCTCAAAAATATCTACTAGGCCATTTGAACTTAGGTTTATTAACTAAGTTCATTTTATATATAAGTGTTCTAAATTTGTGTTATAGTTTCCTTAGTCTATTGGTCCTTAATAAATTATGAAGTGTTATTGATGTGTCTAGATCTAAAAGTGTGTGTTTCACTCAACTCACTCGCACAATTGATCAATCGCTCAAATTTCAATTAAGAACAAATAACAATAAAAATGATAGATAAACCTAATTCTCTCTAGATATGATGCACTAGCAAGGAATTAGACTTAGCGTTGAATTTGCTGATATAATTCACAACAAATCTAAGGCCGTCACTCGCCACAATCTAAGATTGATAAGAGTAAGGTTTGGAGAGAAATGACTTTTCAAATTCAATATTCCACCAAAAGTTTTTTGAGTCTCAATATAAAAGATGTATTTATAATAGTTTCCCAAAAGACCTAATTAATGACAAAAGGACTAATTACTAAATATGATAATAAGACTAATAGATATAACAAAAGGACTTTCTATATCTAATTATCTTAATTTGAAAGGAATCTACTGACATTAAAGACTAATAAATATGAAATTAAAGACTAGACGTAATTAATGACAATAAAGACTAAAAATATAATAAAGACTAATAATTATGAAAATAAGAACTTGCTATATCTAATTAAAAAAATGTAACTGTCATTTAACACCGCAGGCCTTCAAGCTTTCCGAGCCAGTTTCCTTTGAATTGCTCCATTGAACTTGATTCCATCCTCTTCAATGATTTCGGGGTCCTCCTGAAGTATGCTTACACTCATTTCATTGAAATCATAATATCCAAACATCGAAAGATCAATGAAATGAGCCTCATTCGGTTCCATGCTATCATGTAGGTCTCTTAGTGTAAGATTTTGTAGTCCTTTGAAGATTCTGTAGTCCTTTAGCTCTGGCTCTAGTGATTGGTCCTATGACTTGAGCATTTTGATTCCCATCAGTTATATTGAACTACATACATTTAACTAGTGAGACAAGTGTTCAATAGATTTGAATATGTATGGACTTGTTTTGTGTTGTTTTTGTTTATGCCTACTTGTTGTAGCTTGAAACAAATAAAATTTAGACCTTGATAATTTTATAATTTCCAAAAACTTAAAACATAAAAATTATATAGCTCTTTTTAAGCTTTCCGTAGCATCTTGTGTCATCTCAATGCGAGTTCGAATGAAAAAGTTATGATCAAAATACGAAATAGTATCGTTTTAGGAGAACCCTTAAATTATGCCCGTGAATTTAAAAAGTCCATACCAGACACTACCAAGGGGAGAATCACACACGTGATTTTTCAGTATATGTCAAAATAGGTTACTGTGCATAGAATTACTTCTTCTTCCAAATTTGTTAACATAGGGCTACTAATTGTATAATTGTGCATGTGATTATTTGGTTTTGAAGTTTTAAAACAACCTGAGGCTACTAAAGGATAGGTTACACCCGTAATTCACTCAAAATTTTCAAAACATTGCTTATCACGGGTTGAATCATGCCCATGATGGTCTAAAAATATCTTACCCGTGCCTACTAAGGCTTGAATCACGCCCATGATCTATGGAGCCCTTGTTATTGCGAATTTGCCTTGTTTCTTTTATCCATATTAAGTACTTGTTTCCATCCTACTTTAACTAAAACGCCATAAAATCAATATACAAACTAATTTTCATAACTTTTAACATTTTGATATTCATACTACTTCATCAAACATCTCATTCTTGCATAAACAAACTAGCTTTTTAGTTACATGCTAATACACTTCTTATTCATCAATTTTATCGCAAACCCAACTCATATCTAACTCTAATTCATCATGTTTATGCATATACAATAATCAAAGTAAAGAAAACATCTATACTTACTTGTTTAACAAGTTCAGACTAGCTAAACCTCACCATCGCTTTTTTTTCTTAGTTGTTGAAGATGTCCTAAGCTTGTTTTTCTTCTTTTATCTTCTTTTCTAGCTTTAATATCTTCTCTGGTCTCCTTGAGATTGAGATTTATGGTTGAAATTTGACAAAGAAAGGAAAAACAAGTAAAGAAGAAGAGGGAAGAAGACCAAAGAAGGAAAAGAAAGAAATGGGGAAAAAAAGAAAAAGTGGTAGGTCTAAATAATTCCGGGTAAGTGTTTTAGGTTTAAACCTTTCAGATGATTATATTAGGTTATGAAATAATTAGAAAGTAATTTGAAAATATATGCATTTGAAATATATAACTTGAATCGAGAGTCTAGTTTATAAGATTTTGATATTTAGTTCGAGTTAAAGCTTATGAACTGATATTTATAAAAAAATAGTTGAATTCAAAAATCATAGGGATTTAGGAAATGGAAATTAAACTAAAGTTCAAAGGTTTAGAAATTTGCAAAATATTTAAATTACATGTTGAAGGTTTTGGGAATTAAAATAGAATAAAAGAAGTTCATGTGAATTATTGGAAAGAATTTTGATACTTTGGTCCATTGACAAAAGGATTTAGTTTAAAATAGTTAAATAGAGTCTCTTGAAAATCTAAATAGTTAAGTTTTAGAAATTTTTGTTTCTTTGATAATTGAAAGAAAAGGAGTTCTAATTAATAATTGATGGAAATAATGATGAAATTTTCTTTTATGGAAAAGATTATTAAAGTAATTAGACAATTTAAAAGGAATTGAATTCAAATTTGATGGTTAGAAAGAATTAAGAAATTTAATTTATGAAATGGGTAATTGAAGCAAATAGATAAATAGAAAGGAATGTTTGAAATCTCAATTTCAATTAAATCCATTTATCAACTTGATTATGCCAAATTATCTAATTTTATCTTATAATTTACTTTACTTGACTTCATTAAAATATCTAAGTTTAGTTTCTAAATTAACTTCTAATTCAAGTTTTGTTATTACTTTTTATTTCTAAAGAAATTTTGATTCATTTGTTAAGTATTCATATTTATTTGATATTTCTTACTATTTTTATTTTCATGAAATGTATTGAGATTTATTGTTATTTAGGTTTAGTATCACTTCCTTCATAAACATTATTATTCATCACTTATTTCTTAATTTGAAAATTTTCAATATTTCTTTAACTCTGTGTGATTGATATTTCCTACAATATAGCATGTATAAATCGGTAAGATTTGGTTTAGCAATTTTAACCTTCTACTTACTCAATTTTTGAAGAAGACTCAAACTCGGTAAAGATGACAAACGACTAATAACTTGACTGGACTTGACTCGACTTGTCTCTTAACTCAAGGCAACTCATGATGACTTGACACTAACTTACACAACATGATAACTCAACAAATGAAGGTTATGGGCTCGCTTTTACATTCGTATCTGTATGAATCAATTAAGCATACTTCTAACACTTGTTCCACTTTTAGAAGGCCCTACATTATAACAATGTGCATATAAAATATACAATGCTCACATTCTTTTAGTCTTTAGAGATATTATGTCTTATAACTTTTATTAGTATGATCATCTTGACAAGTTTGAAATCATGATGTCTCATTTTTGCTTTTACATATATATTGAATTTCTTACTATTTTATATTTTCAGGATATTACCGAAAGTTATGAAAAATTGTATCTTAAAATTTCATTAACAATAATTCAAATTCTTAATCAACAATTAGATTATTTGTATTTTAATATTTTTAAATTGCAACACATTACGAGTGATCTTTGCAAATTTTCTTAAAGCCTCTTTTTTTATTTTACATTATTTATTCAATAATTTTCATATTCAAGTTGTATAAATTTGGGTGATTACAATTGCCTCTAGCACTAATACGACACTAACAACAAGTTTCTTTCATCATAATCACAAATAATTACTATCGAATCATCATCACTGCCTCTAACTATTATACTAGTACATGACAAACAATATAAAACTTAAGAAAAAAGTCTTCTACTATACTTAGTTTGTCAATCATAGAATAAGAAAAACTTGTACCATTTTGTTCTCCGTGTGCCATACTATATTGTTCTTTCTATCTTGTAGTGAATTGAAAACTAAATGCAACATAAAAGTGAACAAGTTAAGAGAATGAAACTCTTTATTAAATTCTTTGGTTTATTAAATTGGCATAAAATGACATAAATAAAAGCGATTTAAATGGTTATTATTCGAAACCATTCATTGTTAAATAATATATTATATATATATAAATTGGTAGACCTTCACATAATACATGGATTATATGAAAGAAAAAGAAA
Organism: Combretum micranthum; assembly: GCA_024138025.1. NCBI lineage: Eukaryota > Viridiplantae > Streptophyta > Magnoliopsida > Myrtales > Combretaceae > Combretum > Combretum micranthum. Next base: position 44,815 of record JAMXBD010001670.1, read on the forward strand.
TACCTTTGGTCTAAATAAATAAAATATAAAATAACTTGTAAAATTACTATTTGTAGCGAAACGTATAATATGGAAATGTAGATTTAATTTTTATATTTGAGAAGAAATCAATCCTTCTTTTTTTTCCAAATATTAACTAGTAACATGAAAACAAGTGTCCAGATTTTAATTCTTGAATAATGTGGTTTTAGAATCCTAATATGACCTTTTACTCATTATGGAAATAATAAGAAACTAAAAAAAAAGTATAACAATATATTCAAAACTAAAAGATAAATATTGGAAAACTACGGATTGAGTGTTTGCATCTCCAATTTTAAAAAAATAGCGATTAAATAATGCAATAAAATGTAAAAGGAATACGTATATGCAAATTATCCCAATTACATTTGACCAAACCGAGAAGAAAACGTTCAAGAGTGCAACAACTTTCGGGCGGAAATGATGGGGGAAAAAAAAACAAGAAGAAGAAGATTGCAACAACTCCACTCGTTCGACGTAATTAAGTGAATAATCTAGTCACATGAAATGCGCAAGAGAAACAGCTTGTCTTTTTTCATCATCAGATGGGTGTATGAAGCCGCATTCTCTGATTGGCTATTATCACATTAAATAGTTGACCGGGCATATATGGTCGTACATTTTAACTAATAAGTGTATGCCACCTTTGACCAAATTACAACTAAAGTCATAAATCATAACCTATATTAATATATATATGTATGTATATTTCCAAACTGGAAGTCTGTATCAGCCTACCTTCAAGGACACTGTATTCGGTAGGGCTTTGATAAATTAAATTATTGCTTACCCTTACCTTGTTACACGTTGCAGTGTAGAAACAAGAGGACCACAAGAATTTTATTTATGCATATAAATACACCTTGCATTTATTAGATTAAGACGCACATTATAGAGCTAGAAATATGAATCGTGGCTCACGATTCGATCCATCAATCCGCTTTAGAAAGCGGGTTGCGATCAAAATTTTTGGTCCATTTAAAAGCAGACCGAATTGACCTGACATATTTAACTCGTAGGCTAAAGCGGACAAGACCGGATTAGTCCGAGAAAAAGAAAAAATGACAATAAGAAGAGAAGTTTAAAAACAAAATGATATAATATGTTAGTGATTATTGATGTATTTATGAAAGAAAAAGGATGGATGTATGTATCACAAGTATTATAACATTTTTTAAAATAAATATTTATTGATTCAAATGTAATATGATATCCAATAAATTATTTTAAAAACTTGTTTTTATATATAAATAATCAAATAGTTATAAAATTAGTTGTTGATATATGTTAAACCTTAAAATATATAAATAATTCAAATTTTCACATAAATTAATATGAAAAATTAAAAGTTAAAAAATTAATTTTAATCCGAGGGCCGGGTCTAGACCTAAAAAATCTAGCCCATTTAAAAGCGTTCCAAAATAGCCCGCCCCCTTTAACCCTCGGACCACCCAACACGTTTACCTGCTTTGTCCACCTCTATACACATATATACCTACAGTATATCTAGAGGATAAATATATGGAGGATTACGTAATGGCTGTAAGTTGAGCTAGAATTGGTATTACCATCTTTTTACTATCGTCCGTGATACTTCTTGATAAGCCATCCAAATGCAACGCTCAGCTTTCTTTAAATTTTTACGACGAGACTTGCCCAGATGCGCTGAGTACCATCAGAACTTCCATTAGAGCCGCCATTGCCAAGGAACGAAGAATGGCAGCTTCACTTATCCGTCTCCACTTCCATGACTGTTTCGTTCAGCTATATCTATATCTATATATATATGTTCTGTTATGACATTATTATTTCTGTATAAAACTTACGTAGATACATTATTATAATTTTGTAGGGTTATGATGCGTCCATATTGCTAAAAGACAGCCCAACTGGTACTGAAAGAACTGCCTTACCCAATCATAAATCTGTGAGAGGATATGAAGTGATTGATGCTGCCAAGTCGCAAGTTGAGAATATCTGTCCTGGGGTTGCGTCTTGTGCTGATATTGTTGCTGTCGCAGCAAGAGACGCATTGGCATACGTGGTTGTATATGCATTTTATTATTTATATAGATTAATTTCATATTACAATATGATCAATCAATAACATTATTATTATTATTCATCGACTCGAAGTCCTAATTAAGCCTCCAAGCTTATCAACTGACCAATTTTGATCTGTTGGGCCCAAAATTATATTTGATATTGGAGGTTAATCATATGAACAAAATAAATATGATAATGGAAAGGAGCATATATTATGTTTCATGTATTCAAAAATGTTGTACACAAAATGAAGGATGTATGGTCCTTTTATACATTGCAATGATGGTTGAAGAAAACAAAAAAAATAATAATAATAAATAAAACAAGTTCAAGTGGTTACATGAATTGTCTAGAAGAAACAAAATTGTTCCGGGCGGTGAAGAAGTTGCTAGAGAAGTTCAAACATATTTGACTAGTCAAATTGTACAGCAAATGGACACTAATACAATTGATAAAGGATAGCTCATATCCTTAATCAAAGTAAATCTTCCACCACACAACTAGAGAGCTCTAGGCCGACATTTTTGCTTCAAAATGAAGCAATGCAACCACCATTAAACAAATAAAATAAAATTGTAAATTATATTTTTAACACCCCCTCTTAATTTGTAATTTTAAAACTTCTTCTAAATTGCTCAAATTTTTCTGCTGACACAGATTTTGCAAATATGTCTCCAAGCTGCTTCTTTGTATTAACAAATTCAAGTTGAATTTGACCTTCATGTACCATGTTCCTTATATAATGATGTCACATGCTTTGTTCTTTCATGAAAAACTGGATTCTTCGTCATAGACATTGTTGACATATTATCACAATGATAATTGTAGGGGCATTCTTGGCTTGATTTAATCTGCTAAAATTCTTCTTAGCCATACCTTCACATGCTGCATCTGTGGCTGCTATATATTCTGCTTCAGATGATGATAATGATACTGTCTTTTTGTTTCTTTGATGACCAAGATATAATATTTGATCCCAAAGAAAATACATATCCAGATGTACTTTTTCGATCATCAATTGATCCAGCCCAGTCACTATCTGTATATCCAATAAGCTTGAATTCTTTTTCTTTCATATAATGAATACCATAATTTTTTGTTCCTTGTAAATATCGCAATATTCTCTTGGCTGCTGCATAATGTAGCTTGCTTGGATTTTGCATAAATCTTGAAATCAAACTAACTGGGTAAACAATATCTGGCCTTGTGTTTAGGTAAATCAATGACCCAACTAAACTTCTATACATTTTCGCATCAACTTTTGGTGCTCCATCTTCCAACTGCAATTTCTCATTTGTTGCAAGCGGAGTAGTAATCGGCTTGCAATTGTTCATTTGATATCTCTTCAACAAATCATCCAAATATTTTTCTTGAGAAATAAATATTTCTCCTTTGGATTGATGAACTTGAATTCCAAGAAAATATTTCATAAGACCCAAATCAGTTCTCATATTCTTTCATCATTGCATCTTAAATTCATCCATAACATGGATTGACTTGTACCTGTATAGATCAAGTCATCCACATACAAACACACAATAAGGAAATCATTTGTACCTTCTTTTTTGATATAAAGTGAAGGTTCACTTTGACTCCTTTGAAAACCATTTTTCTGGAAATAGCTATCAATTTTGCTATTCCATGCTCGTGGTGCTTGTTTCAATCCATATAACGCTTGTGTAGGCGATATACTTTATCTTCTTTGCCTTTGATAATATATCCTTCAGGCTGTTCTACATATACCTCCTCTTGCAATTCTCCATTTAAGAATGCTGATTTAACATCCAATTGATATATTGGCAATTCTAATTGAGCTGCTAATGCAAGAACAATTCTAATTGTCTCCATCCGTGCAACTGGTGCAAATGTTTCATTAAAATCAATACCTGGTTGTTGTGAATATCCTTTTGCAACAAGACGAGCTTTATGCTTTTGTATTGAACCATCTTCTCTATATTTGGTCTTGTAGACCCATTTTAATCCAATAACTTCCTTATCTTTTGGAAGATCAACAAGCTCCCAAGTATGATTCTTTTCAATAGTTGCATCTCATCATCCATGCCTTTCTCCAAATTTCCTCTTTTGCAGCTTCTTCATATTTTTGTGGTTCACAGTGAAAAATGCAAATTCACAAGATTCATAATATCACGCAAAGAACGTACCTTTCTTATTGGACTTTCTGATTCTGGATAAAATTCTTGTGAACCTTGTGGTGATGTGCTAGGAGTATCAGTCTTGGTTCTAACTTGATTGAGGATCTGGCTGATACATTAGATCCTGGAGGCATAATTCTTTCAACAATAGGAGATTTTTCTTTCCAATCCCATGTACCATCTTCATCAAATATAACATCTCTTGAAATAATCAATTCATTTTTCTCTGGATTGAAAAGGCGATATCCTTTAGATTCATCACTATAACCAGTGAAAATATACTTTTCTCCTTTTCATCAAATTTTTCTCTCTTTTGTGATGGAATGAGAGAATATGCCAACATCCAAAAATCTTCATATGATTAACCTGAGGTTCCTTTTATGCCAAGCCTGATAGGAGTCTTATTGAGAACTGCTTTTGTAGGTGATCTATTCAAGATATACACTGCAGTATTTACTGCTTCAGCCCAATAACTATTTGGAAGTCCTTTCTGTGTTAACATGCTTCTAGCCATCTCCACAATTGTACGATTCTTCCTTTCTGCAACGCCATTTTGTTGAGGAGTATGTCGTACAGTCAGCTGCCTTTTAATTCCAACATCTTTGCAATAATTTTGGAATTCATGTGATGTATATTCACCTCCACGATCAGTTCTCAAAATTTTCAACTTGTATCCACTTTGCCTTTCTACCATAGCTTTAAATTTAAGGAAAGTGGAAAATGCTTCTGACTTTTGCTTTAGGAAATATATCCACATCATCTTGTATAATCATCAACAAATAAAATAAAATACCTATTACCATTCAAGGATAGTGTTCTTGTTGGTCCAAATATATCAGAATGAACCAACTCCAATGGAGCTTTAGCTCTATAAGATTGCTTTGGAAATGGCAATCGATGCATTTTGCCATAGATGCATCCTTCACATACTTTCTCAGGAGATGAAATATTTGGCAAGCCAATCACCATATTTTTTTTCTTCAACAAATGAAGTCCCTTAAAATTTAGATGGCCATATCTTAAATGCCATAAGTGTGACTCATCATTTTTCACACTTTGCAAAGCATATTCTTCATTAAGAGGTATAGATAAAGGAAAAACTTTATTCATGCTCATCTTAACCTTTGCACAATACAATTCTTTTTCTTATCAGAAATAATGCATTCACCATTATCAAAATTCACCATATAACCTCTTTGTAATAATTGGCCAACACTTAATAAATTTGAGTCAATTTAGGGACATAATGAACATCATAAATCAATTTAGAATTACCTCTTAGTGTCAATAGCAATAACTCCTTTTCCAGAAATTTCATGACTTTTGCCATCTCCAAGCTTTACTTCAGATTTGAATTTATCATCAAACTCAACAAATAGCTCCTTATTCCCAGTCATGTGATTGCTACATCCACTATCAACATACCAAATATTTCAAATGATTGTTCAGCATTCATGCAAGAATAAAATACCTGTTTATCTTGATTTTCCTCAGAAAAATTTGCATTTTTGTCATCTCTCGATCTTTAATAACAATCCTTTCAGAATGATTGGGATTTCTGCATCTTTGCATTTGAACCGACAATCCTTGATTCATGGCCAAATTTTTTCATATTTTGCATTGAGATGAATTGCTCCTCATGTTGAATTCTCTTCCTCTACCACGACCTCGGGAATTTTGATATCTACCACGTCCACGTGTAGAGTTCGATGAACTTCCATAATTACTTTCATATCTATCTTGCCACTTTTTGTTGCCTATTGATATTAACCTTCGAATGGAAGGCTTGCTCGAGATTTTGAGTAGAAAATCTACTCAAACGCTTTTCATGGGCTTCTAATGATCCCATAAGTTCATCCAAAGACAATTTTGATAAATCTTTGGATTCTTCAATAACAGCAACAATATGCTCAAATTTTGCTGGCAAACTTCTCAATACTTTTTCTACACATTCTTTTATCTGGAATTGTATCTCCATAGCCTCTAATTGATTAATAATAATTGTAACTCTTGAGAAGAATTCTTGCACCTCCTCATTATCTTTCATAAAAAATTATCAAACTCTCTCCATAGATTCTGGAGTTTGATAGAGATAACTTTGTCATGCCTCCATATTGCTTCCTTAAAATCTCCCAGGCATCATGTGATGTGGTTGCACCATAATTCGTGGTAATATTGATTGACTAACCCCTTGTTGTATGAAAGACAATGCTTTGGCGTCTTTCATGGTATTTTCTTTGCTCTTTCGTTGAGGTACTGTCCAGGTTGCTTTTACCTCTGGACTAGTAACAACGATTTCATAACCTTCCTCAACAATATCCCACAAATCCTGTGAGATAAATAATGTCTTCATCATTGTACTCCATATGTCATATTTTTCACCAATAAACAAGGGAATACCTTGTTGAGAAAAATTAAATTTTACATTACTGCTTGTTGATGCCATTACAAAGGTTTGTATGTATAGTGTTTAAATATTTGGATATATGTATGAAAAAGGAGTCTAGCTCTGATACCAAAAATATGTTGGGCGCAAAATTATATTTGATATTGGAGGCTAATCATATGAATAAAATAAATATGATAATTGAAAGGAGCATGTATTATTTCATGTATTCAAAAATGTTGTACAGAAAATGAAGGACGTATGGTCCTTTTATACATTGCAATGATGGTTGAAGAAAACAAAAAAAATAATAAATAAAACAAGTTCAAGTGGTTACATGAATTGTCCAGAAGAAACAAAATTGTTCCAGGCGGTGAAGCAGTTGCTAGAGAAGCTCAAACATGTTTGACTAGTCAAATTGTACAGCAAATGGACACTAATACAATTGATAAAGAATAGCTCATATCCTTAATCAAAGTAAATCTTCCACCGCATAGCTAGAGAGCTCTAGGCCGACATTTTTGCTTCAAAATGAAGCAATGCAACCACCATTAAACAAATAAAATAAAATTGTAAATTATATTTTTAACATGATCTACCTCAGCTATGAAATAGGTTGGAGGTCCACCATGGATGGTGAAACTTGGACGAAGAGATTCCACCACTGCTAATCCAAGCTTGGCATTAGCGACCTTCCATCATTCACGGCTAGTCTCGACTCATTGATATCGAATTTTGCTAGAAAAGGCCTCAGTGCTAGAGACATGGTTGCACTTTCCGGTGCACATAGAATAGGACTAGCTCGATGAGTCACTTTCTGTGATAGAATCTGCGGCGACATCGATGCAGGATTTGCTAGCACACGTAAACGCCAGTGTCCAGCCACTGCAGATGGAAATTCAGAATTGTTACTACTCGATTTAGTTAGACCTAACTATTTCGATAACAACTACGTCAAGAATCTTATGCAAGAAAGGTCTTTTGGCATCGGATCAAGTCCTCTTCAGTGGAGGTTCAACTGATAGCATTGTTTCAGAATACAGCGAGGCTCCTGCGACATTCAAGTCTGATTTTGCAGCTACAATGATCAGAATGGGGGATATTGAGCCATTGACGGGTTCCAATGGCGAAATAAGAAAGATATGCAGTGCCATTAATTTATCATGAAATCATAACGTTTAAACATCCAATCCTTTATTTTTATTTTATTTTAATATTGCAACCGTGTGAGTAGTTTTTCAAATTCTGTTGTTTGTTTCTTTTACCCATTTTTTTTAATATTTGAGATTAATGATGGTTTATTTTCTTTAACACAAATCATTTTATGTATTACCTTCCATTGCCAATGTATGCAATTGCAAATGTAATGATGGCAACTACTCATTCGAGCTTTGTGCCTCTTAAACAACTCCTTTTATATTTGTACTTGCTTCTTCTCTTTTATTACCAATCTTCTTCGTTCACGACCCAAAACAGCCTCGAGCGGCTAACATGAGTTGGGTTAACTCCCGTAAAATCTAAAAAATAGTTTTTCCAAAACTGAAATCTCAAGTATTATGAAACCGGCCAAATTAACTCTTAGTCATCAAAATCCTATCCTCACCATCTAACAACCTGCGCTTCATCCTTAAACCTAAATATTGTAGAGTCATAGTTTATATCAACATTAAAACCAGTGTTAGTGCGTGAAATGATAAAGAGTGGTTGTAAACCCTCAAAGTTTTGTGATCAATTTAAGCTTAAACCCTAATTAGAAAGTCAACTGAAAATCTTAAAGTCAACAAAACCCTAGTCATACGTAACCGTTCAAATCCGGCAATCCCGTATAAGCAACCCTAAGAAAGTAAGTAAGAGATTAGTATGTAGAATAGTTTGTAATAACCTGAGAAAGCTTAAAAATATCATATTAGTTAAATCGCGATTCGTTTTGAGCACGATCGGACACAGTTTTCGAAAAGCGTGTCCCGGGGCTCAAATTAGTAAAAATATTCCCAATATACCGTTAGACTTATAAAAATATAAGGTTTTCAAAAATATCAATTTCATAATTTTTTGGTAATTAAAAATATCAAATATCGTAATTATACGCATATTTTCTTACTACCGATACTTAAATTGTCATGTCTACTTTACATTATACTATTTACTACTATTCTACACTATTTATCTATCTCTACTTTTTCTTACAATCTACTCTTACAAACCATGCCTCTATTTTCTTACAATTTTCATTTCCAATACAACTTCACATCTTTTATATCTTACTTTTCATTAACAAAAATATAAAAAAAATAAAATTCTCTCCCTCTCTTACACTCAATTTGCACCGGCCATGCCCTCTCCCTCCTCAATTTGTTTCAATTTTTATTTATTTAATTAACACAATTTTTCTCTCATATTTTCCTATAAATACCCCCTCTTCCTTCCACTTCCTTCACACCTTCCATATACTAAAATTACTCTCTCAAAATTTTACAAGAGTTCTCTCTCAAAGTTCTCTCAAAATTAGTCTTGATAGATAATTCTTCTTTAGAGTTTCCTTTATGTTCATTTACCTAGTATGAGCTTAGTGTGTGTTTTCTAAACCATGAAGGTTAAATAAAGCAACAATAAGTTCATACTTTATTTTTGTTTATGAATCTAATTTCTTTTATGCTGCTTTCATATATATATTTAACTAAATATATCTATATAGCTATATATATCTTTTAGAGCATATAAGCTCCTTTGTTTTGCAATTTATTTACTTTCATGTTGTTTTAAGACTAGTCTTTCTAGTCTTAGACTTGTCCTCATCAAGTCAAAACAATTTCTTTTTTTTTTTTTTTTTCTTTTGGGATTAGTCTATTCTTAGTTCCGGGATACCTTGATGAAGCTAAAGTTCTAATATTTGATATATTCTTTACTAACTTATTTCTTTAATTATTATGTCTTTCTTATGTTTTCATAATTTTATGATTCATATTCATAATCATGCATGAACATATTGATTTTGTCTCAACAAGATAAATGAGGAAAAGTTTTCTTAAGATAGAAATTCTTCTCTAAAAATAAAAGTAGGAAGTAATTTTTCATAAAAACTTAGGAATTTATCTTAATAAACTTTTCTAAGAAATCTAGAGGAGTTCATAGGAATTTTGGCAATACATACATAACATGGAAATAAATTCTTGAGTAAACAAAAGTTTTACTAAACTTCACTTTTTCATCAATACTAGTTTGACAAATACCAAGAAATTCCTTTCATAAAAATAGAATGATTTTAAGAAATAAGAAAATTATTTCTATAAATATAGAATTGTTATTACTTTCAAAAAATATTAGAAACTAAGCTTAGAAAATAAAAATCATTCTTTGAAAATTTAAAAAGATTAAGGGAATGAAATTAAGGAAAAGAAAAATACTCATTTAAAATAAATTAAGATATTCTCTAGCAAAATAAGAGGAATTTTCAAAAGTTTCACTTTTTCTTTAGAAGACTTTACTTTTACCAAAAATTAATGGTTTGAGACAACTTCATTAATTTCATATATTTGATATGAGTCAATAAATATATGTAAATACATTTCAAAGGTTTTACAAACTATTATAGTATCTATCTCTTTGATATGAGTTTTTGTTAAAAAAAAGAAATATAAGTTTTGTAAAAATTCGTGGTGAATCTGATCACCACTATTTCGGAACTGAAATGACTTAGTTTGATGAAAATAGCTTTAGAAATACTAGATCTTTTCGAATAGGTAGAAAATGATATATAATATGTGGAATTCCGAGTTAAAATGAGCAAGTTATAGCTATTTTAAGTTGAAATTTCCTCTAATCCGATTTTACCGCGAATTTAAGATAGATTTAGAATTTTCAAAAATAGAAATTCTATGAAAAACTTATTTTGGGTATTTCATCTTGTTTAGGTGAAGAAGGAACCGATATCGCTTTCTCAAAAGACTATTTCGACTAGGAGCGATCGTCATGGAGTGAGTTAATCCCTTACTAGTTACATTTCCTTATGTTGCTTGTAAGTAGTAGCACTAAAAAATGAGGAAAAGATAAATGAACGAATATTGTGTGATTTGGATTCATGACTGATTGAATAAAAGTTAAGAATATCGAAAGAGGAATTGATGAATAATTTATGTTTTCTTGTAATGATATGATGAATATTGTTTTGATCGCCTTTAACTTGAACTCAACATTATTTAGTTAAACCTATATTGAAAATAATTCATGCATATCATATTTGTGAGTCACATTTATTTCACTACTATTCTTTGTTTGGGGAAACGAGGAGTTGTAGTGATGACTAGTACGAGCCAGAAAGTCTACATAGGTAAGTAGGAGCCAAAAAGTCTATGGGTCGAATAGGAGCCAGTAAATCTGCAAACATTGATGGTCATATGGGCCTATAACCACCCAACCCTTAACATGGAGGGCGTAAAATCTATGCTACACATGGTTTCCAAATAATCTTGTGTATGTTGTTTGCTCATGTGATTGGTGCATTCTCATATGATTGTTTAAATACTTGCTTGATATATGAAAAAGTTTTGTAAATGGGAATTATCTTACTAAGTGAGTTTTGCTTATACCTCTATAGCTTTTTGTTAAAGTATGATTACCTATAGTTGGCACCAAGGAGCCTCGTTTGCCAGGTATGAGCCAAAGCTACTAGGAGTTTTTGGTAGAAGTTATATGTATTTAGTTTTGAATATAGACTTCTAAGAAAAATCTCTATAGTAGACTCATGGTATATTTATGTTTATTTTGATGATGACTTAGTTAAACAAGACTATTTAGAACGGGGGAATGCCCCCAAGAAGTTATAAGAGATTATTATCCAAATGAATATCACCTGTTTATTTATATAAGTTCTTACATGCTTTTATTATCTACTTAAATGTAATACCCCTGTGAGTCTCCTACTATCTTGGAAGTACGCCTTGCATGTGATATCGAAGCTCCTGCATGACTAAGGTTGTCATTCATAAACTTTAATATTATATGCGGCGGATTGCCAGGTTTAGGGAACCCTCCGAGGCATGACAGTGGTAAAACCCAATCCCATAGTAATTAAGCACATATTAGCATATCACACATGCTTACTTTAATGCACCAAACCACAAGTATAGATATTTCATTTAAAGTCAAGCAAACAATGCATTTTCAGTATCCTAAAAACAATTACACAACTCATGACTCAAGCACATAAAAAATAAACAAGGGATGAAGGAGATCTGAACGAAGCATCGGAGGTTGACGAACCTCCAATATTAGGCTAGAATAGAAAAAGGAAGTAATATACAGTTAATTCCATTGAAACTAACTACTGACAAAAACAATTTATTGCAATGCTTTATCCAAGGTTTCATGTCCTTATATCACCTTATTGCATTTTCATCGCAACTCCAGTTCATTGTATTGACTCTAGAGTTCCCCTATCGACTACCGACTACCCACCAAGTCGTACCATGCATTCAGGAGGGGTATGGACATCTAACTATCTTCCTCTTGAAGTTGCGATCGTGCTTCCAACCCAATCCATGGTTATCGCTGACTAAATTGAGTAGCCTGCAACAAGCAACACACAATTAATTAGGAAAGTTTAAGTATTAATTTAGTTTAAAGTTATAGCATAAAAAAAAATGCAATCAGTACTAACTTGACCAAAGAGTCTCAAATAGAAATTAATATGTTCATAACTCCATGAGGGCATATTAGGATAACTTCTATCATATAAGTGAGCCCTTAAAATTTTTTGAAATATTTTAAGTGTTGATAAGAGTAGGACTAGGAGATACTTCAAAAACCCTAATCTTTGAATTCTAAAATTTGAGGAACTCTCCTAGTAATCCTAGAATACTTTATGCAAACTCTAATACTTTGATTTGAGAACTTAGTTCCCTAAATTTAACCTTAAGAATCTTGTAATCTAAATAATGAATTTTGTAACCCTAATGTGATTAAAAACTAGCCAAAATGGAATGAGATAAAGAATATAACCTACAAAACAACTACCTTTCTTGATAAGTAATAATATATTATCACAATTAACACAAAGATTAATAAGATGAGTTCATGTACCAAAAAATTTCAAAGACTTTATAATCTAATTCATAAGTGCATAAATGTGACATTACAAAGCCTATATTATGCAAAGTAGTAGCTAGGCACCTCATAAGAAAACCTAAAGGAATGAAACGCCATAGCTAAACCAATTTTGGATCTAACTATATCCCTAACTATCCAATTCTACTATAACCAAACTTAACTACATCATGATTAGTACATAAACTAACCCATAATGTACCACCCCATCTCTCCCTCTTCTATTCTTAAATTCTTCTCCAAGAACTTACTTCAACATGGTGAGAAAATAAAAAACAACCACTATCCACCACCCCACCCCCACCCCCACCCCCCTTCCCCTCCCCCTCCCCCCCCAATCCTGCATTGTGCTGACCCCATCTCTCTCTCTCTCTCAGAATCAAGCCAAGATCAAATCAAACAATTTCTACCATATCACCAAGGATGAATGTGACCACTAACCATGATCATCTCTTTACTCCATGCACAAGTCATCTAAAAAATCAATCCCATCTTCACAATTTAAGGAGATCTGTGGTACCTCTTCTGAGCAATTTTTGAAAATAGTACATCTAGGTAATGCATAATGGAAAAGGAATTGAGTATGAATTATGAGCTAAGTCTAAAGGAAATAAATGAGAAAACTCTCATTCTTCCTTTCTCTTTTTGCCACTACTAATGCCGGGTCGGGTCGGGTCTTGCTTAAGACTTGTTTTTATATTGAACTAGCGAGATGCGGATTGACCCAGTCGACTTGGGCGGTCAAACCGAGTTGAACCGAGAAACTAGGAAGGTCGAATCTATCGACCAGAATCGATTGACCCTGACCGAAAAAAATAAAAATAAAAACAAAAGAAAAAAACTTGAAATTTAAGTATTTATTCATACTTTACTATAAATTTATAAAATATAATCATTATATTATGTTTATTTAATAATTAATTAATAAATTTGATCCAAATATAGATTTAATTGAGTAATTTCATATATATTGGTCTTTCATAATTAAATTATCCTTTATATTTTATATTTTCATGACCCTGGTTTGACCCCCAGTTGAACCCAGTTTGACCCCTCGACTTCTGACCTTCTAAGTTATCCGGGTTAAACCCTAGTCTGGTGCTGACAACATTGCATTTTACTATGGGAAGGAAATTCATCTTGGTAACCATGGCAAAGGGATATGTGGAGATGGAGGTAGAAGTGTTAAAGGGTTGAGTCAAGAATTAGTTAGATGAGAAATTCAAGGTTAATGTTATAAAAAAAGCTGAGAATTTTGACAAGGATTAACATGAAGATATTCTTCATACAGATGGTAAACCAATCTTGATACTAATGCTACTGAACAAGAGGTCGATAAGGAAGTGGTAGTTTCGAAAGTATCAATTTCTATAGTGGAGGGATTTCATGATGTGTTTCCTAATGAGCTACTAGATGGATTATCCCCATTGTGTGATATTTGACATCAGATTGTTCTTGAACTTGGAGCAGCCCTTACATACATGCCACATTACAAAATGAATCCTAGAGAGCATGAGGAATTAAGGAGGCAAGTTGAAGAGTTAGTAACTAAAGAGCCTGAGCCCTTGTGTAATTCCAATCCTTCTAACACTTAAGAAGGATGACTCGTGGTATATGTGTGGTTAATTCCAAGCAATTCTTACATGACATGATAAAAATTTGAGAACAAATTTTGTCCAATTTAAGGAGAATGATGTAGTCAATATCTTTTAATATCTCTTCATTGAATATTTTATCTTTTAATATCTTTCAAATATGTTGATTCAAAAGAAGATTTTTCTGATATCTTTCAATATTTTTTAATAGGTTTTTCGAAATAGAAGTTATTTTATTAGTTTTTTTTGTCTTTTTTTCTTTTTTTTTTTTTTACAAATTTGAGATTTTCGGTATAAATTGTATATCTTGACGTGGATATATATTGGAAGTCTTCGTTGATCAATATTATTATTCACAACAGCATATATTGCTCTTTCCAAAATTTGAATTTCCTTTGTAAATTTTCAAATTTTGATACTGATAATTGTTAAATCAATAGATGTATAGAAGATTATTGTGTGGTATTTGTGAATAAATCAATGGATCATCATATCCGTCTTTTCCTTTTCAGTGCATCATTGTTTCTCTAATTATGAGATCTTTGTATATTACAAATGCTCATTAGGATGGAATATAACAAATTTTAAACCCCAAAAATGATTATAATTTTTTCCGAAGGTGGCTCACCTTCACCTAAATCTTCAAAAGGAAAGCTTCTGTCAAAGTAAAATCGTTACTTCCTTTATTATGATACTAGTTTTATATGATTTATGTAAAAGTTGAAGTTGACCAGTGCTCAAGCAAGCATTATTGCAATACTTTTCAAGGCAATTAATGCTTATAAATAATGCTTTTTTAGGAACGTGTATATATGCCACCTTTGACCAACTCATCAAAAAGCCATATTATTCTAGTAAAACGGAGTCGATTACTTTTGTAAACTTAGAATAAAGTCTCTGTGTCTGCGTTCAAGAACAGCTTGCTTGGTGGGCTGATGAGACATACTAAAATGCTTTACGCGCTTTCCACCATGCAGAAAAAAGGCAATAAATAAATAAATAAATAAATAAAAAAAGAGGAAAGACGACCAAAACCTATGCATATATATAAATACACCATAAGCATATAGCACTATCCATCAACGTAACCTTCCGAATTACGATTCTCTCGATATATATAGTGTTTATAAATCTTCTTTTAAAACACTAGCATATTATATAAATACATATAAGATTACAGATAATTTTTGTATTTAGTGAATACTGAGATTTGAGATCGATTGCGTCATGGCCATAAAAGCAATAAGAAGAAGTGACGGGCTTGGCATTACCATTTCGTTAGTAGTAATGACGCTTTTGGTTCTGCATGAGCCATGCAATGCACAGCTATCTTCAACATTTTACGAAAAGACTTGTCCAGATGCACTTAGTACCATCAGAACCTCCATTAGATCTGCCATTGCCAAGGAACGAAGAATGGCTGCATCTCTTATCCGTCTCCATTTCCATGACTGCTTTGTACAGGTACTGTACCGCTAACATATCATCTTCTCATATACGCTTACGTAGCTGCACATCCATTCTGAGGGAGCACTATTTAAGTTATTCTTGTAGTATAAAGACGATCGTCCTATCGATATGCATTGGATATATTACATTAATTGCAACATGCAATACCAAGGTCATTTCAAACTGCAGATGGTTGCTTTGTTTCGTTTCCCTTTAATCACATATAAAAAAGCTAAAAGCAAGTATAAAAGAAATGTATATGTCAGCATAAAATAATTTTAATTATGAGGATTATATTATTTTGCAGGGTTGTGATGCATCCATCTTGCTAAAAGATAGTCCGACTGGTACCGAGAGAACTGCCAAACCCAACGACAACTCTGTGAGAGGATATGAAGTGATTGATGCAGCCAAATCACAAGTTGAGATTATCTGTCCTGGGGTTGTATCTTGTGCAGATGTTGTTGCTGTTGCAGCAAGAGACGCATCAGAATACGTAAGTACATACAAATAACATGTATCAGTTCTCCTAATAATATTGAATCCTATAATATCTTATCTCACTGTAATGTGATATATATATAATATATACAGGTTGGAGGTCCATCGTGGACGGTGAAACTTGGACGAAGAGATTCCATCACTGCTAATCCAAGCTTGGCGTTAAGCGACCTTCCATCATCCGACGCAAGTCTTGACATACTGATATCGAATTTCGCTAGGAAAGGCCTAAGCGCTAGAGACATGGTTGCACTTTCAGGTGCACATACAATAGGACAAGCTCAATGCGCCGCTTTCCGGGGTAGGATATACGGCAACAATAGTGACATCGATGCAGGGTTTGCTAGCACCCGCAAACGCCAGTGTCCACTCACTGTCACAGGTGATGGTGATTCAAAATTGTCTCCGCTTGATTTAGTTACACCTAACTCTTTCGATAACAACTACTTCAAGAATCTTGTGCAAAAGAAAGGTCTCTTGGCATCGGATCAAGTCCTTTTCGGTGGAGGTTCAACCGATAGCATCGTCTCGGAGTACAGTAAGACTCCTGCCACCTTCAAGTCTGATTTCGCTGCAGCCATGATAAGAATGGGAGATATTGAGCCAATAACGGGTTCCACTGGAGAAATAAGAAAGATATGCAGCGCCATTAATTCATCATAAAATTGAGCACTGTTTTTCTCGTTTAAACATCCAGTTATTTTTATTTATATTCATTGCAATTGTGAATTAGCCTTCCCAGATCTGTTATTGTTTATTTATTTTTTTCTCTTTTCTTTTTTATTATTTGAGAGAATTGGTGACTATTTCCTTTTACTTTTAGAACGATTATTTCGTTTGTTATTTTGCATTGTATATTTATACGATTACATTGGAAGCTGCTTAATTATTCGAGTTTTGTGCCTCTCAAACAATGCCAGCAATATGTTAGCTTTCTCTCTTAATTTAAATCTCATTTATTCTTCATTGATAAAATAAATAAATAAATAAACTTTGAATAACATAAGTTGCATTAATATTTAAGTTTTATCCTGGTTGATAAGGTTACCATTAATAAGGCAGAGCGTCAGCTGACCGAAAGATTTATAAATGAGATATATGTTTGTTTACTAATTGGTTGTAAAGTTATTTATGTAAATATCAACTAGCAGCCGATGCACCTGTGTTGCAGGTGAAAAAATTAAATAAGAAATTAAACTTTTATAATAAACAATAATGTTGAAGTTAATTACATATAAAATCGGTGGACGAATCAAGAAACTAAAAACATTGTATAAATTGTATAAAAATACATGAAAAAGAAATCATAGGACTAATGAAAGAACACTCCAATACATTGCAAATATTTATAATGAAGTTTATAATACATCAATCCTAATCGCAATCATTTTGCTTCATCGAAGAGGTGGCTATATATCTACAAAACAAATGAGACATTGAAAGGGAATTTATTTAATCAAATTATACCTCTATGAATACATAATAATTACAATGACATTTAGAAGGGAAAAAAAAAAAGAAAAAAGTGTTTAAAATCAATATTTATTCCATTACTTAGTCAATAGTCATGAATAATGTAATAAATTAGTTCCTTTAAGTAAAACAAATATATAATAAGGGCAATTGATATAGTATAAAAGTATGAATAAACTATTTCTAGCTTAAATATAATAGATATAAAACTATATAGTATAAAAGTGTCAATGAATGAATTGTTTCTAGCTTAAATATAATAGATAATGATTCTTTTCTTTGGTCAATATTCTTAAATGCAAAGATAAGTTTATTTTCTTGAATAAAAAGATCAAATAATAATATTAAAGAGATTAATAAATTACCATATAAAACTATATGATAAAAATGTGTGATGAATGAAAGGGTTCTGGCTTATATTATATAGATTATATAAAATAATTATATAAATATTGTTTTTAAAATCCTATATTTAAAACTGTTGCAAAATTATATATTAACATGTGATTTTAGCTTTTATACATATGTTATACGTTCAATATGCAATTTTCCATTCTATGAATGCCACATATTCAACAAACAATTTTATCTTTTTAATGAATATTGCGTGTTCAACATATGATTTTGTAACAAAGTAAAATTGTTAAATCTCATGTAATATATGTGTTTTTTTTTTCTTGTAGGGTTGATTATAAAAAACTAATCCATTTTTAATACGTTTGCAATTAATTGACTTGTGTTATATTTTGACAAACAGCTTACCTGTGTTACACTCTATTATGTTAGATCCAAATAATTGTTATGAGTCACGTGACACTCACGTGCTCCTTTAAAAAAAAAAAAGGGTTCTAAACACATTTCTTCTTCTTCTTCATACCCACCCGAAAATCAAAACCCACCCATTGTCATACAAAATCTAAAATCGATGGCCATGTAAACCCCTAGATTTTACAACGATTCTTAAGTTCAAACCCTAGAACCGGAAACCCTAGTCAACAAAACCTATGCCAAAACCTTAGAGTTTATATCCGGTAATCCCATGCTCTCAAAGCCTAAACGAAGAAATTAAGTTAATCATCTATAATAGTTCGAAATAATATAGGAAAGTATAAAAATATCAGATTTACCAATTTCTAGTGTCTCTTGGATTCGAACGGGATCAGCTTTCAAAAATTGTGCCTAGAAACACTAGACGGTAAAAATATTTCATTTATAATGTTAGACTCGTAATAATATAAGAAATCCAAAAATATTAGTTTCGTAATTTTTCGATAGCTAAAAATTATAGATATCGTAATTATATGCGTATTTTCTTTACTACCGGTAACTTATTGTCTTGTTTATTATTCATTATACTTTTCTACTATTTATTACTATTCACCTATCTCTACTTTTTCTTACTACCTATTCTTACTACTTATACACCTATTTTCTTACTTTTTCCCTTTCCTATATATGTTGTATCAAATCATATCTTACATATTAATTATTTTCTTACAAAAATATAAATTTTATCTCTCTTTCTTTCTCCTCCATGGAGAACTGGTGCCACTTCCCTCCCCTCCTCTCTCAATTTATTTTATTACACTTAATTTCCCTATCTTCAACTATAAATACCCATCTCCCTCTACTTCTTCAACACCTTCATTTCATATAATAAAACTCTCCTAAAATCACTCCACAAACTCTCTTCACAATATTCTTTTCTACGAAAACTCTATTTCACTAATTTCTCAAAAAAATCCTCTTCTATACACAAACTATCTACCACATATCACCAACTACATAACTTATCACCATTATCTTCTTTCTACTACAAAAACACTTTAGGTAAAATCCTATCACTACCTAGTTACCCATGTCATGTAACTTAGCATGATCATGGTGTTATTTCTTAAAACTCGTATGAGTTATAAAAGTAACAACATGTTCAAGTTTTGTTCTTGCACATGAATTCCAATTTTATTATGTTGTTGTTATTATGATATCATATTGTTATTATGCTTCTAATCTAACTCCATATATATATATAGTTAAGTATATGTATATCCATATATTTTTAGAGCCCAAATGCTCACTAATTCCCTAATAAGCTTATTATTATATTTGCTCTTATTATTGTTTTTCTTTTTCTTTTTCTTTTTAGGACTCATATATTCTTAGTCTTAGGTTATCTTGATGAAGCTAAGGCTCCCAATACTTGACTAGGTTACCTGGATGAAGCTAAGATTCCCAATACTTGATATTATTATCTTGATTATTGTTATTATTTGCTTGCTATTATCTTGCTTCTTATCTTATATTTTCATCATCTTCACACTACATGCTCATATACATGCATCTTCATAATGATATAATCTCAACAATATTTAAAATGGAATTTTTCTTTAATAAAAGAACTTGAAACTAAACTTTTTTTTTATTAAGTAACTAGTCACTAAAATAAAGGAGTTGTCATCAACAACGTAGAAAATGGATTTTTGCAGTATTTTCTCAAGCTTTCTCAAAGTTTTCTCAAATGATAATAAAGATGGTTTTACCAAGGAAATAAAGGAAATAAACACCTTTTTTTCATAATAAGATAACCTAAGGCATAGTAAAAATAATTTGTTGGTACACAATTTTTCATAAAAAGCTTAAGATTAAAGTCTTTTCAATTTCATAATAAAGCCCAAGGAGTAAATTAGTTTTCAAAGTTAAAAGAATATCAATGTACTAATTTATAAACCCACTCTAAAAAATAATAATGATTTTTCAAGTTTCTAAAAGAGGGACCTATTTTCAAAGAAATAACAAAGAGTATAAATATGATAAGTTCAAAAACAATAGATTTTATCAACAACTTAAAAAGATGATTCCTTTTAAAAAAAAATGGTAAAGAAAATTAAAAGACCAAGTTTTAAAATAAAATTTATCTTTTTTAGAAAGTTAATAAATAAAAACATAAGAGGAGAGAGACTAATTTATCGAAACTATTTTAAGGACAAATCTATAACTCAAAATAGGCCATCAACAACCTAATAACAATTTTTGGAAAAATTCATTTCTTATCATTAGAATTAAAATTTTGTAAAAATTCAAAGTTATGGAAAATTAACTTGTTTTAGAGAAGAAATTGGAAAACAAAATAAGGATTTACTCATTCATAATAACCCAGAGATTATAAGTTCTTTCAAAATGCTTTGGGAAAGGAATTGTTAAAATTCAAGTTTTCAACACCTTAAGATAAATTGTTTTATGAAAAATAATCATTGAGACAACATCATTAGAATCTTGCATATAATATGAGTCTATATAAATACTCAAAGGATTTTTTCAACTATATACATATCTATATTTTTGTTAAAAGGATTTTTGAAAAAGATGAGTTTGGAAAATTGTTTTTCAAAGGCTGGGATTTTCATTTTGATTATGTACGATACTTTAGGAAGCCAAATGACCTTTTTTTGTAGAAAATAACATTAGAAATGAATAGATATTTTCAAGTAGGTAGAAATCGGTATATAATATGAGAAATTTCGAGTTAAAAATGAGTAAGTTATGGCCATTTTGAGTTAGAATTTCCCTCTATACGAATTTTGACGAACTTAGTAAAGTAGAATTATAAGTTTAAGTAGAACTTCCAAGGGATACTCATTTTGGGTATTTGTCATGCTCCGGAGGGTACCCTAAACGTGGCAGTCCCCAGCATATAATATTAAAGCTAATGAATGACATCCTTAGTCACGCAAGAGCTTCGATATCATATGCAAGGCGTGCTTTCAAGATAGTAGAAGACTCACGGGGTTTTACAATTAAGTAGATAATAAAAGCAAGCAAGAACTTATATAAATAAACATGAAATCTTCATCTAAATAATAATTTCATACATCATCTTAGGGGCATTCCCCCATCTTAAAAGTCTTGTTTCAACTAAACTATTAATAAAGTAAACATAACTATAACATAAGCCTACTATAGAGATTTTCTTAGAAGTCTATGTTCAAAACTAAATACATATAACTTCTCCCAAAAACTTCTAGTGGCTTTAGCTCATACCTGGCATACAGGGCTCCTCGGTACCAACCAAAGATAGTCATACTGTAACAAAAAGCTATAGAGGCATAAACAAATCTAGCTTAGTGAGATAATTCCCATCTACAAGACATTTTCATAAATCAAACAAGTATTTAAACACTCATATGAAAATTCGCCAAACACATGAGCAAACAAAATACGCAAGATTAACGGGAAATCATATGTAGCATGGATTTTTTGCCCTCCATGTCGGGGGTTGGGAGGTTACAAGCCCATACGACCATCAATATTTGTAGATTTGTTGGCTTCTACTCACCCTGTAGACTTTCCGGCTCCTGTTGGCTCATGTAGACTTTTTGGCTCCTACTAGCCACCACTATAACTTCCTCGTTTCTCCACACGAGAATAGTAGTGAAATAAATGTGACTCACCAATATGATATGCATGAAATATTTTCAATATAAGTTTAACCAGATAATGTTGAGTTTAAGTTAAAAGCGATCAAAAACGATATTCATCATATCAATGCAAGAATCACAATTTAATTATCAATTCCTCTTTTGATATTCTTAACTTATATTCAACCAATCATAAATTCAAATCACACAATACTTTTATCTTTTTCTTAATTTCTAGTGCTACTACTTACAAGCACAAATAAGGAAATATAACTTAGTAAAGGATTAACTCACTTCATGTCGGTAGATCCTAATCGAAGTAATCTTCTGGGAAAGTGATCTCGGTTCCTCCTTTACCTAAACAAGATGAAATACCCAAAATGATTTTTTCATGGAATTTCTATTCTTGAAAATTCTAAACTTTTCTTAAAATCACGGTAAAATTCGGATTGGAGGAAATTTCAACTTAAAATGGCCATAACTTGCTCATTTTAACTCGGAATTTCGCATATTATATACTGTTTTCTACCTATTCAAAAAGATATATCTATTTCTAAACTTATTTTCATTAAACTAAGTCGTTTAGGTTCCGAAAAAGTGGTGACCAGATTTACCATGAATTTTTATAAACTTGAATTCCTTCTTTTAACAAAAGCTCATTTTAAAGAGATAGGTATTATAATAGCTTGTAAAACCTTTGAAATGTAGATATATATATTAATTGACTCATATCAAATGTATGAAGTTAATGAAGTTGTCTCAAACCATGAATTTTTGTAAAAGTAAAGTCTTCTAAAGAAAAGTGGAACTTTTGAAAATTCTTTTTATTTTTTTGTTAGAGAATATTTCAAGTTATGAATAAATTCCTTTTCCTCTAAATTTTCAAAGAATGCTTTTATTTCCTTAGTTCCTAATACTTCTTGAAAATAACAATTATATCTTCATAGGAATAATTTTCTTTTCTTGTTTCTTTAAAAATTATTTTATTTTCATGAAAGGAATTTCTTGTTACTTGATGAAAAATGAAGTTTTAGTAAAACTTTTGTTTACTCAAAAAGTTCATTCTATGTATGTTTATGAACTCCTTTAGATTTCTTAGAAAATTTTGTTTAAGAAAATTACTTTCTACTTTTACTTCTGGAGAAGAATCTTTATTTTAAGGAAACCTTTCCTCATTTATTTTGTTGAGACAAGAATCATTATGTTTATGCATGAATATGAATCATAAAGTTATGAAAACATAAAGGAACATAATAATTTAAAAGAATAAGCTAGTAAGGAAATAAATCAAGTATTAGAAACTTAACTTCATCAAAGTATCCCGGGACTAAGAATAGACTAGTCCCATAAAGAAAAAGAAAAAATGTTTTGACTTGATGAGGACAAGTCTAAGACTAGAAAGACTAGTCTTAAAAACAATATGAAAGTAAATAAATTGCAAGGAAAGTAAATAAATTGCAAAACAAATAAGCTTATATACTCTAAAAGATATATATAGCTACATATATATTTAGATAATTATATGCATAAAAGCAACATAAAAGAAATTTGGTTCATGAACAAAAACAAAGCATGAACCTATTGTTACTTTCTTTAACCTTCATGGTTTAGAAAACGGACATTAAGCTCATACTAAGTAAATGAACATAAAGAAAACTTGAAGAAATTTACCTAAAAGAACTAAACTTGAGAGAACTCTTGGGAGAGAATTCTTGTAGAATTTTGGGAGAGTAACTTTAGTGTATGAAAGGTGTAAAAGAAGTGGAAGGAAGAGGGGGTATTTATAGGAAAATGTGGGAGGTTAATTGTGTTAATTAAATAAATGAAAACAAAACAAATTGGAGGGTAAGAGAGAGGGGGCCGGTGCAAATTGTAGAGGGGAGAGGGAGAGAAATTTATTTTTTTTTTTTGTATTTTTGTAAATGAAAAGTAAGATATGAAAGATGTTAAGTTGTATTTGAAATGAAAATTTATAAGAAATAGATGTATGGGTTGTAAGAGTAGGTTGTAAGAAAAAGTAGAGATGGATAAATAGTGTAGAATAGTAGTAAATAGTGTAATATAAAGTAGACATGACAATTTAAGTACCGGTAGTAAGAAAATACGCGTATAAATACGATATCTGATATTTTTAGCTACCGAAAAATTATGAAATTAATATTTTTGAAAATCTTATATTTTTATGAGTCTAACGGTATATTCTGAATATTTTTATTATTCCGAGCCCCGGGACACGTTTTTCAAAAACTGTGTCTGATCTGGTTCAAAATGAGTCGTGGCTTGACTAATATGATATTTTTAAGCTTTCTCAAGTTATTACGAATTATTCTACATACTAAACTCTTACTAACTTTCCTAGGGTTGCTTAAACGGGAATGCCGGACTTGAACGGTTGCAAAAGACTAGGGTTTTGTTGACTTTGGGATCCGGTTGACTTTCTAATTAGGGTTTAAGCTTAAATTAATCACAAAACTTTTAGGGAATTATAGTATTTCTCTGTTTAGGTGACGTGAAGACCAAGTTCCTATGTCTCGAGGATTTCCTTGACTAGAAGTATCCACACAAATGGCCAAGTGAGTTTATTTCTTACGTTATGTACTCATGATTTTGCTTGTAAATTTAGTGGCATTATTTTTAGGAAAATATAAAATGGAAAGATGCATGTACTTTACATACTTGGTTTAAATTAAAATTAAGAATATCGAGATGGGAATTGTTTATAATGAATACCTGTTCTAGTGTAAGAATGATTGTCTGCAAATTCTATTATCACCCGAAAAATATTTAATTATGCCATGAGTACTTAATTAAATTGATTCATGCATGTCATCGGATGAGTTCATTGCATTTATTACTATACTTTTGGTAGGACAAAGGCTTAGTAAGGAGATTCGTAGAGTCTGTAAATTCTATAAAGCACGAAGCATCGTCTGAATCAACTAGCGATGAGAAAACATTTGACTAAAACATACCTGGCAACTATGTAATGGCTTGGAAATAAACTACAAATAAGTTGAATTATATATTTAGAAGCAAGAAACTTGTTAAAACAAGAACTATCGTGAGAATTATGTGGTATAATAGCGATCTATACAGTCTGGAACACCTAACACCAAATGGAGAGGTAAATCCATTCAACATATGATTCCTGGAAAATCATATGTATTGTGTGCCCATGTGCTTGTGCATCTCATATGATTGCTTAAATAAACTTGTTTTGATTACTAAGTGTCGAGTGCTTAATTATGGAAATAAATCTCACTAAGCATGCAACTTATACCCTCTTAGATATCTTTAACAGTTCTTGTACCTTTGGTTGGAACTAAGAGGTTATTTTACCCAGGTAATGCCTTCAAGCTAAGATCTTATAAATATAAGTGTAAGCTAAAAGTAGATATGGAATCCCAAAGGAAGTTTCGAAAGTGTAAAATATTTCAAGATAGATTCTTTGTTAGAATTAGTTATTTTTAATAAGGGAATACCCTTTAATGTTGTAAAGACTCCTTATAAGTTTATATGAACATTGGTTATATTATTATGATTTATTTTCTTAATTGCTATTGTGTATAACTGCTTAAATGGCATGATCCAAAGTTTGGTCCACTACAATCGTGAAAGTACGCCTTACATTCGATATCGGGACTTTTGGGATGACTAAGGTTGTCATATTTAAGCCTTAATATTGAATGTAGCGGACTGTCATATTTAAGGTGTCCTTTGGGGCGTGACAAGCCAAACCCTAACTTCTAAATCCAAAATCAAAACACATTTATTGGCAGTTGAGTTGTAACTTCCTACCCCACCTATATGATTGATGCTCTTCCAAGGATTCAGGTGCATGAAGTGGTTTTGATTTTTTTTAATTGATTACAAAATCAAGACAATTGATGTAGACTTTTGCTTGCCTCTCTTTAGTTTCTTTAGAAATGGTAATCGGGAAGGGGTTGAATTTGAAAAATTAGCATCTTTATTTTAACATGGTAGCTTACTGGATTCATTTTCTTACCATTCTACCACCACCACCCCATATAGTCTTTTTGATGAAATTTGCACTGAAAAGACCCAGCATGGTGTGGGAGAGCATAGATGCCTCTTCATCATACCAAAGCCAACTGTATCACCTATCCCCTGCTTCTTTGTACAAAAGTCATGTGCTTGAGTTATGTGCAAAACATACCATTTGTGCTTCCTTAGGATGTTATCACATTTTAGTAGAGGATCCTTTATGCCATACAGTCTTCTAGTACTTGAACTGCTACCTATAAAACCTCACCTCGGTGATGGGTTATACCACTATGCTGTGTTGAAATAAGAACAGAACTTATGGGTGGGTAAGATGAAGAAAAAATGTTTTTGTACTTTTTTTTTAAAGGAGCACATGAGTTTCATATGACACATAATGATTATTTTGGACATGACATAACATACTGTAACATGGGAAGGTTATTTGTAAAAAATAAAAACGTAACACATGTCAGTTAATTGTAAAAACATGAAAACACAGGTCAATTTTTTTATAATTAACCCTTTTTTTTATATAAAATCACACTTTATATATGTGATTTTGAGTTGACATTTTATTAGTTAAAATTATGTGATTTGTATTTATATAATTTTATTTAATAGGATTGGTAAACTCGAGTGAAACATTACGAAAAAATTATGGTAGTTTTAAGTAATTTCCTGGAAATATCTTATATCTAATTGTTTGTCTAGTAATCCATTTTAGAAGGAAGATGAAGGACGAATCAATCATATTTTAATAAGCCTTAAACTTTTTCGCATTAACCTTTGTCCATTTTATCAATTAAAATATATATTAGATGTTTTTTTCCTTCTTTGCTAATAAAAAATATAATACACATAAATTTTTTATACATAAATAATTATATGTTTATATCAATACAATTCCATTGTGTATACATGTAAGTTATTAGTAACAAAGATAGCATCCAATATTGCTTGGTATGGTAGAATTAGAATCGTGCAAATACATTATGTAGGCTAAACCGTCTTGCTTTAGCCTACGGATTATGTAAGCCAAAATTTTTAGCCCAACCTGCTCCATGCGGGTTGATGGGTTAAATCAACTGGCTCACGAACCCACTAATATATTCTTTTTATTTAAAAAAATTATAAGAATTCAAATTTAAATTTAAATTTTTAATAATTTAAATGTAGAATATATTTCTTTTAATCTCACCAATTACCTATATACTAATCATAGATGGTAATTGTGTACGAAAAAATTGTAGACTTCTATTTTGAAAGTTTTTATCCTGATATAAAAAGATTTATTCTAACTAATAGAAGTTAGAATCCATTCCGATTTTTTTCTTTAGCATGGCAATGAAAAATACATCGTGGAAATTATCAATTGATATTGGTTGCTTATTTTGAATAGAAGCATATGAATATCTAATATATACAAAAGAGAAAGTATTGATAAACAGACTAAGGATATAATAAACATAATGTCAGATGTTTGAAAGTTTCAAACATAACACCCATTAAACTTACATAATCAACATCCAACAAATAATTAAAAAATAAAGTTAAGAGGAAAGAAGAGGGATAACATACTAAGATTTCTTTTTCACAAGATTTATATTTCTTTCTTTTTTTTATATGTTTTTTAAGTGTGAATTGCAGGCCAACCCAACCTAACCCACAACGGGTTCGCCCGCTTCAACCCACAAGTCTTGTGGGGAAGGCTATTTTGGCCTGCATATTAAATGGGCTAAAATTTTTATCCTAACCCTCATTTTTTTTTTATGGGTTATTAGCCCCACACGCACAACTTTAGGTATAATCATTATATCATATTTAATTTTATTACAAAAAATAGGAAAATCAAATCAAATTAAGTGTTAATCAAATTCAAAATAAATTTTGTAGAGATAGAACTCAAAACAATCCGACTCGATATATAATAACCAAGATTATTTAATGATTTGATAAACTATATAATCAATATAGGTTTTCAAAAACGATCCAACAACACATAATCCTGCTCATATACAAGAAATGGACAAATTAATTTGATAATTTTTTATAATTTTTGAAATTACACTAACATCTTTTTTTTTTATTCCTCTTTTTAATTAAGCAAATTGGTTCTTCTGTCCCCTAAGGTTCTGTATTCTTTGTATACATAAATGATATGCACAAATAATTGGACATAAATTTACCACTTCAAAAAAGTTAGAAAAGACTGATAATTATAACATGGCTTAAAAAAATTACTCATTTGAAGGGCCAACATAGGAAAAGGGGACTTATCATCAAAGCCTAAGAATTAAATTGAATGTTGGAACGGCAAAAGAATGACTAACAAACACTGCATTAAAAATTTATTAAAGCATTAACAAAACACTTTTGTGTGCTGGCCCATTATTCACGTATTGCGCCGTGTCCAATTAATTGGCTTTGGATTCACATGGTTTGTATGATTCTTTTATGGTTATCGAAATTGGATTTTAAATTGTGAAAATTAGCTTTAAAAAATTATGATGTGAATATTTTAAACAAATTCTACGTTTGATTGAAACGGGATGAAAAAATAAAGTGTATTTTATTATTTCACTAAATAATATCAAAATATATCAATAATTACATTCGAACTTGGAAAAAAAAATGCATAATTAGTTCATATCAAAAAATAAGGCGAACGAGATGATTAACCTCCTTGTTGACCATCAACGACGTAGGAGGATGACATGGTAGTGGTAGTGGTGGATGATCGCCCAGGTGTAGCCTGACCAACTAAAAAAGTCATGGTGGTATTTATCATTTTGGTCGACTAAGGTATTGAGAGATTGGACAATTGGTGCTAATCACAAATCATTTATTTTTGTTCTTGAAGCATTTATGATGGTCAAAAAGCATCTATACATGCTCTTCCTAGGTCTTACTGATTAGCTCCAGGAGATCCATTATTTGTTGCATGCCAAACATACCATACTATTGTTAATGTTGTGATTATGCTTGACTACGCCCATCTTCCTCCATTGGATGTCAAGGTAGCCATAATCTTCCAAGTTAAGGTTCAAGCTTAACTCATCCTTATCTCCATCTCCTTAGGGTTATTATGGTTGTCTATGATCATCATATCTATATATCATTGGTTGTGTTTAGGATCATACTTGAATTGCAACTTCTGTGTTATCCCATTTTGAATTCACTATTTACTTTCTTTTTCATATAACTAGAAAGGTTGAATCCATATAATTCGAGAATGATGATGATTAGCCTTCACATATGCTAGGTGGGAATCTTTCCTCCCCAGCACCCATTGGAAGCATTGCACAACCAAGTAGCCAACATCTAATGATTAGCTCTATAACATTGTATTCATCAGACAAATATCTTTTGTAGATGTTGTTGATGGGGAATACTTAGCCATAGCCTAGCAGCCCTAACATTAGCATAATGGGTTAGCAATCTCATGAAAGTCTCATCAAGTATTTCAACCGCAAAACTCCACTAGGACCTAGATCCAATAAGGACCTTGGCCCTAACATGAAGCTCTACAAAGGCCTCGGGATCCTATAAGGACCTCAGCTTCGTTATAATCATAATGTAGGTAAGATATTGGTTTCATTTTTGGCTTTATCATCCTTAACTTTTATGCATCATGGGGATATGTTATCTATGGATAATGCATGTGATAAAGTCATATTTTACTCAATTTTTATTGAACAAATCATGTTTAACTATTATAGAGTTTATAGAAATCCTAAGGAAATGGCACTTATTTGTGTTTATTTTGATATTTCGGGTCTTGAAGGAATTAGACAACAAATTCAAGAAAATTAGAGAAGTTTTGTGCAAAGTTGGAGACAAAATCAATGTAGGCCAGCAAAAACACAAAGTGCACCGCCATCCTTCAAAGAAACAAAGCGAGCTTATATCAAGGACATTCAACACTGGCCATGAAGATAACAACAAAGTGCTAGTGAAATAGCCATAATTTCTCAAATCATGTTTTATAAATGTGTTAATAAATTTATGCATGATCATGAAGCATGATGAATATAATTTATGGTAGTATATGATATATGTGTTGTGTTAATGTGTTTAAATATTTATATATCTTAGTGTAACTAAATATTGAGTTTATAAATTTATAAATGTAATAGTGTATGAAAAATTTCTTGAAACAATGTTAAATGAGTTGTGGACATAGCAGAATTTTAAGCTAATTAAACCAAGCCAAACACCATTTTTAAGGCCTAAAAAAAAGCCCATTTAGTGCAAAATAAGGCCATCCCTTTTGGTAGCCACTAAAGCCAAATTTTGGAAAAGTATTAGCCCCAATTGATGAAGAAAACCAACTCTAAAATCTGCCCAAAAATTTCATACGAATTTCACCATATTCTCTACAAGTTTCTCCTCTTGTTTCTTTCAAAACCCCACACTCTAAGCCCTAAATAAGGTGCATATCATAAGCCTAAGTGAGACAAGTGGTTCAAGTGCTTTTCTTCAAAATTTAAAGCCTCTTAAGGTATGTGTGTTGTTTGTTATATGTATATTTGTTAGTAGGTTTTCTTATGTGAATGAGGTTCTAATGCTAAATATATGGTTGGATGAGTTTTATGTGTTAATGTAGTTTAAGTAGTTTATTGATGATAAAAGAGCTTGCAGTATATGCTAAACATGTAACTTGAAGTGTTTAGATTATTGAAGTATGGGATGGGGGTGTTGTGAAGTGTGTAGTTTAAATGAAGTTGAGGTATGGATTTGTGTTTAATGTGTGTAAATTAGTGTTTGATGAGGTTAAAGTGATGATTTTGTATGTTAAAAGAAATTAAAATACATATAGGTTAAGGTTTGGTGTTGGAATTGTGTTGGAATGAAGTTTGAAAATGAAAACTTGGATAAAAAGTTTGTGTTTTCAAACAGGGGAGGTTTGCAATTTTTTCAAAATCTATGCTGCAGTGTATGCCGCCCCAATGCCACCGGCATAAGGCTCAACATAGCCAAAGTACACGATAATACTGCCAATGTTGGAGATATTTATGGGCATGGACCGACCCTATGAAACTCTCGAAATTTTTGATAAATTTGAGTTGTAGTCTACACCAGATCAACGTCGCCGGTGTGGACCCCAACACTGCCGGCGTTTGTGTTAACGCTGCCAGAGTTGGCAAGAGTAGTAATTTTTGTGCAAATTATACCGCCTGAATGCCGCCGCCATTGAAGGTCGGCATGTTCCCTACATTTTTCCATTTTCAAAACTTCTTCAAACCATTCCTTTAATTTGCTAAGTTGTCTTTTGATGATTTTGTGAGCTGGTATGATCTTGTTAGATGTATAAATGATATGTTATGACCTTACCTTAGATTCGTATGAATTCCAATGAGTTTTAAGCCTAGAATTAGTTATATTCTAGGTGTGATTCAAAGAGTTTATATTGATTTGAATTGAATTTCCTTATAATAGTGATAAATACTCCTTTGAGTTCCTCTACTGATCTTCATTTGAGTGCTTCTATTGGTTTCCTTCATAGCACAGGTACATAGTAATATGCTTGATTTCTTGCCTAGGATAGGCATGACTAAATTCACTTTAATTTAAGATAAAACTTAAATTGATTAAAATTGATTGTCTATCATGCCATTGAATCTAGTTCAGGGAGCGACACCTTACTCAGATTAGAGGCACGGTAGTTTAGGCTCTTAGGTCACCTCTGTCTTTATGATAAGAATTTTATAAGTGGCAAGGCGGGTAGTTGATAGGGTTATTAGTATCAGTATAACATTTGCTTATTCTTAAAGAGAAATAATATGATTTAATTCAATTATTTATGGGAACATTTGAATTAGGTGATATCATGAGTTAAGTTAAGTTGTGAAACGGCTGGAAACCCTAAAGGAAGCTGCTTATTCATTCATAGATATATTATCTAGGAGATATAAGTCCCCAAACAACTTATATTAACCCCCTGAGTGTCAAGATTGTTACTCAGGACCCGCAAATATCCTTGTTGTCTAGAGTTTGAATAATGTTGTTTGACTAATTAAAGATTTCCTAATAACTTGATGGATGTTGCATTTGTATATAGTTTAAGCTTGTATGTCACTCCCCTTTGGTTTTGTTACTTGCATACTGGGCCTTTGGCTCATTATTTATATTTCAGGAGTTAATGACCATGATGAGTTCTACACTAGTATGGGGTACGGAACGGATTTTGAGCACTTCTTAAATGATTGGGAGGATTAGAAATGATCATGACTTTGATGGAATTTTTGTAATAGTATAGTTTGAGAGGTATATGTAATAGTTATGATAGTTTTTGCTAAACATATGTATTTTGTAAATGGCTTGCTTACAAGCCTTGTCTATAATATTTATATGTATATATGTCTGTAATGGATCTATAATTTATATGTAAATGTTATGTTTTTTTTTAATAAAAATTCTTGTAGGTTGATAGTTCTTAATATTGGTTCTCATAAGAGATTTAGGAAAACAAATATTCAAACTGATCCTGGTAAACAACCTTACGTATAATACTGCAGGTTATATATGGTTGGGGATCTAGATTCACCTATTTTAACTACAGAGGTGAGTCCAAGTCTTTACAGATCGTATCAGAGCAGAGTTTGAATAATTGTTTGCCTAAATGTGATAGTTTAAATGAGACTTGACCTAGACACAAATAGGTAGTATAAAAAAGAGTTAAGCTTGCTTGAATAGTTGTATTTGCTTGCTTTACTATTTGTTTGTTATGTTTGTTGCTTGGTTGTTTGCTTATTTAATTGCTTGCTAATGCTTATAAATGTGAATGGGAATTTAATAAACTTTTAGTACGGTTTGTTGATTCTCTATTAACAAAAGTTTTGATGATAACAAAATACTCAAGAAACTAATAATTTGATTTAGTGTGCATAATTTTCTATATATATATATATATATATATATGTTTTAGATAGAACATTTCACAGAACTTTAAAGAACCTTGATAAGCTCAAGATAAGCGGTTAAATGAGTTACATGTTGATGAGTTACATGCTTTGTTTATCATAAACAAAGTGTACATAAGTTTTGAGATAAGCAATAATGTTCTCAAAGGATTTTTCAAGCAATAAAGGATATATAGAATGTTTTCCAGAAGGTTACTTTAAGAGTAAAGCATTTTTCCTGAAAACTAGAACCTTTCCCAGAACCTTGACTTGAAGTTTTGAACCACAAGCATGGATTAACAAGAGTTACTATTCATCTTCTTAAACAAGATCTACATTTGTTCAAATGGATTCATACAAGTATAATGAAGAACTAGCTCCGAGATAATAAGTATATTTGAGTAATATACTTATTTGTTCCACTAAAGTAGGATTATATCCAAGGGGATTTAAATGATTATCAAATTCTCTATCTTCAAACATTTTTTTTTAAAACAGAATCAGATATTGTTTGGACAATTTCCTTCGATTTTCAGCTTAAGACAAGATGTTCACTCATATCTATAAGTATCAAGATAAAAACAAGAATGCATCGTGTTATATGGATTCTAACAAGATAAAAGAAGATAAACGTTATCTTGGAGAGGATATATGAAGCAGATGTCGATGAAAGAGAAGTTATGGAAGGAATGCAAATGGGATACATCCAGATCTTGATATATCATATGAATCAAGCTGAGTTTATCCATCCGTTATAATCACAAATTTTTCAAATTCAAATCAGGAGGGCAAGCAGAAGTTTGATATTATTATCTTCTATCTGTTGGAAGCAATTGGGTGATTTTCAAATTTCAAAATAAGGATAAGGCATAACAAATTCAAAGTAGAGATATTTTGGGATGGGATATCTATCTTTCAAACAACCTTCTAAACGTTAGAAAAAGGATAATATATCTGACAAAGACAGAAAAAAAAGAGAGAAGATATCGAATACATATGTATATATATATATTTTTACGCTGCAAATAAAAGGTCTCTCCTTCATAAAAAAGAAATACAGAATAAAACACAGAAGTTTTCCTTCATCGAGATTATTCATAAATTCCTTTACTTTTACAATAGCGAACTGATCTCTTAGCAATCTTTCTTTAGCTCTTTGATTTCAATACTTTATTTTATTTTGTGATAGAAGGAATGTGTTGTTACCTTCTTAGTTGATAGCTTAATTACAGGATTAGACTTTGTAGATCGATTATAGCTAGACGTTAGCTATGAGAACCGAGTAGAGAGAATTGTACAATCTTGTAATTTGAATTTATTGGATATAGTGGAACAAACTCGTAGGATAATAGGGTCCTCGGCTTGGAGCTAGAAGAGTGGACTGACGCATATGGTGGAACCACTATAAATAGTTGACTGATTCTCTTTTTCTTATCTTTTTAATTTCTGCAATTTATTTTTATATTTGTTTAATTGCATATCTTGTTCTCATTTTTAAAACCAAAGGGGAATAATTTTTAAAAGGCGAATTTTTTTTATTAATAATCAATTCAACCCCCATTCTTGATTATTATTTGGGACCAACAATTGGTATCAGAGTAGGGCTTTTTTATTGATTTGAGTGATCCAAACAATATGGCTGAGAACAATGTTGCAATTAATCGTACTCCACTTTTTTATGGTTCAAATTTTTCTTATTGGCAAATGCGTATGGAAACATACATTACAGCTAACGATTATGATTCTTGGTAGGTTATTTCCATTGGAGACAATGTGATTACCCTCAATGGTAATTCAACTCTGACAGACTCTGAGAAGAAAATTATTGAGAAGAACAACAAAGCAAAAAATTTGCTGTTGACCACAATTGCTGCATTAGAATTTTATCTGATATCATCATGCAGTAGTGCAAAAGAAATATAGGATAGATTGAGTGAAACTTATGAAGAAACAAATACAATTAAAGAAACTAAAATTAATGCTTTACTTCAACAATATGAACTATTTAAATTTAAAACCGATGAGTTTGTCAAAGATGCTTTTAACAGGTTCACTGCAATTACAAATGAGCTAGCGTCGCTTGGCAAAGTGATTGGTGATCCTAATCTTGTGAGAAAAATGCTGAGAATTTTACTACCTTCGTGGGATGCAAAGAAAACCGCTATAGAAGAAACACATGATCTCAACAAACTTTCTCTTAATCAACTAAGAGAAAAACTAATGGCTTATGAATCTCACAAGAAAACTGCACAAGGAGATGAAAGTTGTATCAAAGGGATTGCATTCAAGGCTAAGGAAGTTATTCAAGCTAAATCTAATGATAGTGAAGATGATGTAGAAGAAGACATAACACTTCTAGCTAAAAAGCTCAATCGATTCTTCTAGAAACAAAGAGGTAAGAAATTTAGTGCAGTTAAGAAAACTACTAAATATAAGAAAAATGATGCAAGAAAGGCGTATAAGGAAAAAGGGAAGAAAAAAGAGAACAAAGAAATCCAGTGTTATGAGTGCAAAAAGCCAGGACATATCAAATATGAGTGTCCTACTTTGATAAAGAAAATGGAGAAATACAAAAAGTGAAGTCAAGTAATGTTAGCAACATGGAGTGATTTGGATGACATAGAAAGTAGTCCAGAAGATTCTGATGAAGAAGAGGAAGAAGCAAATCTTTGTCTCATGGCTACTTTTGAGGTACATTCTGAATCCGATAATGAAATAACTGAAGATCATATGCTCGTTGAAATAAAAAAGTTGTTAAAAGCTTTTAAAAAGGCTGATTTAAAAATAGCTGAGTATGATAATGAAGTGAAATCGCTTAAGAATGAAAAGGAGGCTTTAAAACAAACAAATTCTATACTTGATGATGAAAACGATATTTTAAAGCATGATATTGAAAAATTGCATGTAGATAATGAAAAATTAAGAAAATAATAGTTTGCTAAAAGAAGAAACAGGAATTTTGAAAGTAAAAATAGACGAGTTGTTTAATTCAATAAAGAATACATTCAATAAATTTAATGAAAGTGACAAAAAATTAACAATATTGATTTCATCTTAAAGATTATCTTTTGAAAAGCATGGATTAGGATATGGGCATGGATCTAGTTCTAATACATCTAAGAAAACCGTGTTTGTAAAAGCTAAACCAAACACAATTAATAAATCAAGTGTTAAAAAGCAAGATTTAAAGTCAAATCACATGAAAAGAAATTATACACGCAATGCCAGAAGGTATTCTAGAAGTTATCCTTCTTATGGATATCAACAAAATAGTACTAAAAGGTATTCCAAAAGTTATTGTTATTATGGAAACAATCAAAATAATTCCAGAAGGTATTCTAGAAGTTATACAATACAAAATAACATAAAATAGGTAAACAACAAGTATTGGAATAACATTTCATTTACATGTTTCTTTTGTAATAAACCTAGTCATATTGAGAAATATTGCTATTATAAAATAAAGAAGCTTATTAATGAACAAGTTAAACAAAGAAATCAAACGGGCTTGTCTTACAAAGGACCCAAACTTGTTTAGGTTCCTAAAAAGGTTTAATCATTTTGAATTTTACAGGAACATGAAGCTAAAATTAAAGGAACATGGTATCTAGATAGTGGATGTTCCGGATATATGATAGGAAATGTGTCATACAGCATAACATGGGAAGAAAAAAGATATGTGAAATTTGGAGATGACAGTAGAGGTAAAATTGTTGTAACAGGAAGTATTGGTATGTCTCCTTACATCATAGAAAATGTTTATCTAGTTAAAGGCTTAAAACATGATCTTTTAAGCATTAGTCAACTATGTGATAAAGGTTATAAAATGGTTTTTGAAAAAGACAAATGTTTTGTTTTTGATGAAAATGGTATAAAATTATTTGAAGGATTTAGAAAGAAAAACATATATTTGATAAAACCTAATGAAGTTGAAGATGCTTGTTGCTTGTTATCCATGAATGATAATATTTTTGCTTGGCATAAACATTTAGGTCATGTAAATTTTAATCAATTAGAATAATTATCTAAAAAGAATATAATAAGAGGATTGCCTAAAATAAATATTAAACAAGATGTGAAATGTGATACTTGCTTGAAAAAAAAAATGGTTTCTGTATCACACAAGAGCAAAAATGAAATTTCAACTAAAAGACCTCTTGAATTGTTATATCTTGATTTGTTTGGACCTACAAGAGTTTTGGGCATGGGTGGAAGTACATATGGACTTGTGATTGTTGATGATTATTCTAGATATACTTGGGTTTTATTCTTACAACATAAGAGAGATACTTTTGATTCTTTTCAAAAATTTGCAAAACAAATTCAAAATGAAAAAGGAATTTCCATAATTAGTCTTAGAACTGATCATGGCACAGAATTTCAAAATTCAAGATTTATAAATTTTTGTCAAGAACAAGGTATATCTCATAATTTCTCAACTCTATATACACATCAATAAAATGGAGTTGTAGAACACAAGAGTAGAACAATACAAGAAATAACAAGATCTATGCTCAATGAAAGTGGTATTATTGAGTATTTTTGGGCAGAAGTAGTTTCTACAGCTTGCTATATCATTAGTTGGGTTTACATACGACCCATGACATCCAAGACAACATATGAACTCTTTAAAGGTAAGAAGCCTAACGTTTCTTACTTTCATATTTTTTTTTTTTTTGTTCTAAATGTTTTGTGAAAAAGAATGCTTTCAATCTTAGTAAGTTGGATGAAAGATTTGATGAAGCTATATTTTTAGGATATTCTTTAAATAGTCGTGCTTATCATGTTTTTAATAAAACATCTAAAATTGTTGAAAAATCAATAAATGTAAATTTTGTTGAAGATTTAAAGGATGATGAATCTAATGATGAAAAAGAACCCAAATCTAAAGAAGAATCTAGTTCAAAACTAAAGTCTAAAGCACCAAGTGTTAAAATCCATGAATTTGGAAATACAACACCTTTTCCAGAAGGTAATGCAGAAGGTACTCCATAACCTAGAGAATCTGAACCAGAAGCTTCTAAGGCTTAGAGATATAAAGCCGCTCATCCTCCTGAACAAATAATTGGTGATGTTCAATATGGTGTTAAAACAATAGCTAATTTACAAGTTTTTGAAAATCATTTTGCATTTTTATCTGAATTAGAACCTAGTAATGTTGATGGAGCATTAAATGATAATAATTGGATTGATGCCATACAAGATGAGCTAAATCAATTCCAAAGAAATAACGTATGGAATCTTGTGCCTAGACCTAAAGGAAAATCAATAATCAAAACTAAGAGGGTATTTAAAAACAAATTGGATGAAGATGGTAAGGTTGTTAGAAACAAAGAAAGATTAGTAACTAAAGGATATTCGCAAGAAGAAGGTATAGATTTTGATGAAACATATGCACCTATAGCT
The DNA here is from genome assembly GCA_024138025.1 of Combretum micranthum. Classification (NCBI taxonomy): domain Eukaryota; kingdom Viridiplantae; phylum Streptophyta; class Magnoliopsida; order Myrtales; family Combretaceae; genus Combretum; species Combretum micranthum. The sequence goes on from JAMXBD010001670.1 coordinate 83,269, forward strand.
AGATTAGAAGCAATTCATTTGATGCTTGCATATGCATGTTTTAAAGATTTTAAATTTTTTCAAACGGATGTAAAAAGTGCGCTTTTAAAAGGTTTTATAAAAGAAGAAGTTTTTGTAGAACAACCCCCTGGTTTTGAAGATCCTTTTAAACCTGATTATGTTTACAAATTAAATAAAGCTTTATATGGTTTAAAACAAGCCCCAAGGGCATTGTATGAAAGGTTAAGTTTATTTCTAATTTCAAAAGGATTTCAAAGAGGAACTGTTGACACAACCTTGTTTTTAAAATCATATGATCAAGATATTTTAATTGTTCAAATATATGTAGATGATATCATATTTGGTCCTACTAATGAAATATATTGTCAAGATTTTGCTAAGTCAATGCAGGTAGAATTTGAGATGTCAATGATTGGAGAATTGACATTCTTTCTTGGCCTACAAATTAAACAAACAAAAGAAGGAATTTTTATACATCAAGAATATTACACTAAATAAATTCTTAAGAAATTTGGATATGAATTATGCAAAGGAGCTGCAACACCTATGAGTACTTCAATAAGGTTAGATTCTGACTCAAATGGGAAAAAGGTAAATGAAAAGTTATATAGAAGTCTCATTGGTTCTTTATTATATTTTACTGCATCCAAACTTGATATTCTATTCAGTGCATGTTTGTGTGCAACATTTCAAAGTGCACCAATAGAAACACATTTGATAGCTGTTAAGAGAATTTTCGAGTACTTGATAAATACTTCTAAATTAGGCATATGGTACCCTAAAAATAAAAAATTTGATTTAATAGGATACTCTAATGTAGATTATGCTGGTTGCAAAATTGATAGAAAAAGCATATCTGGTACTTGTCAATTCTCAGGTAACAAATTAATTTCTTGGTCCTCTAAGAAACAAAATTCTATTGTCTTGTCTACAAATGAAGCAAATATGTTTCTATTGGTAACTGTTGTGCTCACATGCTTTAGATTAGACAGCAATGAGAACATTTTGGTTTATTTTACAAAAATATACCTATTAAACGTGATAATACAAGTGCAATTAATCTGACTAAAAATCCAGTACATCATTCAAGATCTAAGCATATTGAAATTCAACATCACTTTATTCGAGATCATGTTAATAATGGAAATATAGTTGTTGAATATGTATCAGCTTGTCACGCCCCGAAGCGTACCCTAAATGTGGCGGTCCGCCGTACATAATATTAAATCCTAGGAACGACCGCCTCAGACACGCGAAGGCTTCCATACTATGTACAAGGCGTCTAACACATGGAGGAGACACATCGGAGTGATATATTTTATATTGATACAACTTGAGTAACAATATAAAGGAAATACAATTCACTATACTTCAAATATAAATCACTATACTTCAATTTCAATTCATCAAAAGATTTCACTACATAGAACTATTACAAAGCAATTCACAAAACCTAGCTAATATCTTCAAGCATCTATACTTCCTACCGGAATCTCGAAGTCATATTCGGCGCCAACTATCTTGGTCCCCACTTAGCATTCTTGAGATAACCTATTCATTTAAACATCTATTGGGGTATAAGCTACACTAGCTTAGTGAGAATTCCCTTAATTCCGTACCATAACAAGCAAGTTATAATTCATCCATATGCTATACATGAACAAACACATGAGCAGACAATTATGTATGGGTATCCGGAACCTATACACAGAATGGATTTACACCCTCCGTATCTTGGGTTAGGGATGGTATTGAAGTCTACATGACCGTTGCTAGTCCCCAAGCCCCCCGGCTCATAGCACTTGACTCGGCTAGGCTCACATATGGAATGCATCTCGATGCGCCTTAGTTCCCTATGAATGAGCTTTGATACCAGGTCTTATTATCTAAACGAGTCCTTGGACCATACCGATCGACCTGCATAGGAGTAGCACGCTACCAAATGCAACATGTCCGATGTGATGCATGACCAATTTAATTTTTTACTTAGGTCAAATCATTCATATATTCTTTAGAGTGACCAAAATATCATACACATAAACAGTAATAATATGAACAGTGCAGTTATCCAATCGAATCATGGTTTCGATATGATTTAGTATTTTTTTGGCATACATACATTAAAGTCTCATCATTTATCCCATCCCCATTCATATCTATTTTTATCTTGTTTCTATAATTCTAATGCAACTAGCAACTAGCTACAAGCACAAACAAGGTAACAAAATAAGAAGAAGACTCATCGACCATTGGATCACTAGTTTTTTAGTAAAAGTAATCTGGTGTATAGAATCGTCGATTTTGGGATCACCTAAAAAAGGAAGAAATACCCTAATAAGTATTTCATCACTTAACTAATCCAAACTATCTTATACAAACTATCAAATTCGTAATTCTCGTCATAAGCGGGAATTCCAACTTAAAACAACCCATAACTTGGTCGTTTTAACTTGGAATTTAGCAAATTATATATCGATTTCTATCTACTTCGAAAGATCTATCTAATTATAATATCATATTTAAGTTTTGAAAACTTTGAAGCTTCGAAAAGGTCTGATCAGTTCTGATCAGTAGCGAAATTCAATTCCGAAAAGTAGTTTTGTGAATGTTTGTAATGTTTCTACTATCCAAAGCAAGTATACATGCAATATGAATAAGTTACTACCATAAAATGATATGTCGTGAGATATATATATATATATATACATGTTCTTGATGATATTGAACAAAAGAAATTTTTAGAAATCTTTTTCGTTGTAAGACTTTATGAAAAATCAACTTAGGAAGGCTAGTCTTGTATTCTTGACAATCCCCATTTGTTTTTAAAAAATTCCTTGATAAAATCTATTTATTCTTGTTAAAATTAACCCTTCATTATGTATATTCCCTAAGGCCTTTGTTTTTCAATAAAAAAACTCCCATTTTACACTTTGTAAACATGTTTTTAAAATTGGTTCATCCTAAAATCCGAATTTGTAAAAATTGTTTTTGTGGTGATTCCTTTAAGAAAACTCATTTGATACTTAGAAAATTAAGGCTCAACCATACCTAGCTACTAAGGACTTCATTTCATTAATAAAACTTTCCTTTTGAATTTGAAAATTAGGAGTTTTCATACCATTACTCAATTATTACGAATTTCTTGAAATGACAAACAACTCAAATTTTTCTACTTTATTTCTACTCCTTATTTTACATATTTTTCTTAGCAAATCTCATCTTAATTTATAAAAATCATTACTTGATGATATATATGACCTAAACTCCTCATTTTTCATATAAAACACAAGTTTTGGAGTTGATAAATGGGTTTTTAAGGCATGGTTTTGAAACCATCCGAATTTACAAAATTTGGATAAAACTCAAATTTCATATTTTGTAATCACTTCCTATTTTTGAGAATCTCTACTAGTAGATCTACTATTTACTTATCAAAAACATCTCCTATTGGTACATATTCCATAAGCCTTCCATTTTCTAAGCAAATATTTCATTTTGGTGTTGAAAAAAGAGCTTTCAAAATTGGTCTTGGTTGAGATCCGAATTTACCAAATTTATTTTTTAACATATCTTTTGACAAAATCCATCTAAACTTAGGAAATATCATCCTTTATATCCTATCTTAAGAGTCTTCCATTTCTTGAATAAAAACTTCATTTTTGAGTTGTAAAACATGTTTTCAAATCATGTCTTGGCCTAAATCCGAAAATATGATTTTTATTTTTGAAAGTAACTTTTGAAAATCATCTTTGATTCTTGTAAAAAGAAGTCTTCATGATATACATCCACTAAACCTTCATTTTTTCAACTAAAACTTCCATTTTGAGACTTGGAAGAGGGTTTTTAAATATAGGTTTTGTCAAGATAAGAATTTCACTATTTTTATTCAAGTTCAAATCTAAGATCTACACATAATATGAACATGAATATAAAAGAAATGCATGGTAGTAAACTATAAACTCATAGATCTAAACTTTACTCCTCAAAATCATTCATTTATGATATCTATTCCTTAAGCCCTTCATTTTAAATGAAAAATGCACATTTTTGAAGTTGAAAAATAGCTTTTTTAAATATGGTTCCCTTTTTATCCGAATTTTCAAAAATGATTTTTGTTGAAATTAAAATAGATCTTGAGCTTTCTAAAACTTTTCTACTATCATCAAGCTATTACAAGTTATTTAAGAAAATAAATCAAAAGTCTAATGCATTTATGAACCTAAAACAACTAGATCTAGTTTACTATAATAGTTATAAATGCATGAACACTATGATGGTTATGTGAATGATGAATATATGCATAAATCATTAGCAATAACAAAATAATAACTCATATAACAAGATCTAAAACATAAACAAAATCAAAGCTACAAAAAAAAGTTAGATCTACAAAATATAACTACTTTTAGCAAGAAAATAATAATGATACAAGAAAATAATCATGGATAAGAGGAGTGTTTCATTTTGCATCATCATCCTTAGCTTTTAAGCTATGGAAGGTCATTTGATGCATGAAACTTCACTATACTTTACCTATATCATCTATGGAGGCTTAAGAAGAAGGTTTACTCTAAGGATCTTCAAGAATGGAGTGTGGAAGCAAGAAATGGAAATGGGGGCAGCTTGTATTCTCTTGCATGAACAAGGCAAAGAAAGAAATAAAGAGACGAAAAGAGAGAGTAAATGGTGTAGGGTTTCAAAGAAGGAAATGGTATAAATAAGAGACATTAAATAGAGAGAGATGAGTGTATTAATTGAAAGAAAAAAAAATAAAACAATGGCAGTAAATGTGTAGTTGGAGGACCGGGGGAGAGGAGGGGGGGGGGGGGGGGGGGGGGGGGATTGTGTGTGCACACTGCGTGAAAAACATGGGAGAGAGAGAGAAGTGAAGTTAATTTGTAACTTAATTTTTGAAGTGTAACTTGTGTTACTTTAATGTGCTAACTAAAAGAGACTTTAATTCATTAAATAAATTAATAAAATAAAAGAAAAATGGCTATTTTTAGGAGCGTGGTCAGCTGCCATTTATGGGAAATGGAGTGTAAAATGAGTGAAAGAAAACTTGATTAATGTGTAGAAGTGACAATTGAAGTGTACTTGAAGTATAGGTTGAAAAAGTACTTTTTATTAAGAAAATATATAAAATAAAATTAAGAAAAATATCTTTAAATGAATGGTAGAATTTTCATAAATAAAATTAAATAATTATTTGAATTATTTTAGTATTTCAATAAATATGTTACCGATATGATCAAAATACGCGAATATGAGCTATAAATGATATTTTTATAACTCGAAAAATTCAAAAAAATTATTTTATGAAAATAAAAATATTTTTTCAAATATTTTACAATTATTAAATTAATTTATTTTATTTTTAGTATCGGGTCTTAAATAGAAACTGATCCCGTAAAAACCCGAAACGTACTAAATTTTGGAAAAACGAAAGTTTCTAGGATATATAAAATATTTATCTAAAAACATAAGGATTTATAAGAATAATAAAATTGTGTAAGGAATAATAGTGAATAGTGCAAAAGACTAGTTAATTACCGGTAGTAATGAAATATGAATATAATCGCAAAATCAGATAATTCTAGTTATCGAAAAATTATAAAACTGATATTTTAGAAATCTTAAAAAAATACGAGTCTAACGGTATTAATGGTATATTTTTTATATCTCGAGCCTCAGGAAACGTTTTTCGAATTCTGTATTCAAATGGGTTTGAAATAGGTAAAAAATTTACCAATCTGATATTTTTAAGCGACTTTATATTACTACGAGCTATTCTACACATTTAAACTACACCTCGGCCTCTAGGGTTAAGGGCGCGAGATTGCCAGACTTAAACTACTGTATTCCACTTAGGGTTTTCGGGTGATTCTCTGGTTTAGATCTTTGTCAATTTGGAAACTGATATTTTATGTTTATACAACATATTTAATTTGAGAAATTTATTTTAAATTTTATTTTTGTAAGTATTTAATATCTCTTAATATTTTCAGAATTATTGAATTGAGTTTTATTTTCGAAGGTTAATCATTATTTACTTTTTAAGAATTTATTTTTAGGTTCTATATTACCCGACTTTACAATTCATAGTTAAGTATGGAATTGTTGTGCATAGTGGTTTTGAATTTGAAGACTGTTGAGTTCTTATTTTGTTTTTAAGGAATCTCATTTTCTCAAGATTAAGAAATTTTTGGATTCGTTCGTGATTTAGGACTAATCAAAGTTAGGTTTTAAATTGGAGTCATTTTTAAGGTTTATTTTCAAAGTTCATTTTGAAATTATTTACTGGAATTTTTCAGGGCTTACACAGCTGACAATCAATTAGCAGATATTTTTACAAAACCTTTGGAAAAAGTGTGCTTTGAATTTATCAGGAATGAGATTGGTTTGTGTTATCTGTTTTGGTAATTTAAAAAAAATAATAATATAAAATAAAAATAGAATAAAAATATATATATGTATTACAGAACTTTGTGTTGTGAATAAATGAAATATGGAACTTTGTGCGATGAATAAATGACTATGGAACCTTATGTAGAAATTTTGGCGGGCTAATCTTTCGTAGTGTCTTTTCATCACCTCATTTTTTTCGATTACAATCTCTCTCTTTAAAGTTCTATCTTCTGTGCTTTAAGAAAAACGAAAATCAAGTTCCTCCAAACCCTTCCTTTTATAAAAGTTCGTAATATGGCACCAAGAAAGTCTCAAAGAATCTCAAACAAATTCTTCAAATTGTTTAATCTTTTGAACCCATCTCCATTTGTGATGAATCTTCCAATTTAGAGAAGACCCCTTCTCAATCTTCATCTCTTCCATCTCTTAGGGCTAGAGAGTTACAAACTAAAAGGCTTCAAGAATCTGGTAAAGCTTCCATGCAATCTAAAGAAACTCTACAAAAACTTCTTTGAAAGCAAAGAGGACTCAGCTTCTAGACCCAGAACCTTGTGTCAAAGTATCTACAAAAAGCACATCCTAGAAAAGAAAAGAAGTTAGGACTTCTCCTAAGGACCGATCAAAGAAAAAGGAAAGGATAGAAAGTGGTTCAAGTTCTATGGTTCCTATGACAAAGGTAAAAATCCATGATTGTTCCTTTATTGATTTCAAATACTTTGAAAAGCATGGTTTTTACTGGAAAGAGTGGTTAGATAACATAGGAGGTAGAAAGCTATGTAATTTAACTGGAGATGTTATAGGAGAAATGGTAGAGCAGTTTTATAGAAATCTGACATATTTTGATGGAAATAGTTTGAGATTTGTGGTTCAAGGAATACAACTAAGTATTAGTCGAGATTACTTAATTGGTTGTTTTGGATTAAAGGATTATCATGATGATAATGCCTATGTATCCCTAAGAAGAAATGATCTTTTCTCTCTTTTGAATGGAGGTGTAGGAACATTCTCTGATGATGATGTTTTTGTATATGAATTTGAACTGATTGTAAGGATGTCACATAAGGCAGTAAGAGAATGTATACTTCCAAGAAAGGGAAGTCTACCACAGTAACTAAAGAAGATGGTTTAATCATTTTTGCGATGATAAAAAAACATTAAGATTGATCTTGCAAAAAGAATCCTGAAATGAATTTGGTAGGATCAAGAATTTAGGATTTACGAAAGTATGTTGATAGAACTCTTTAAATATAAGAACATCAAATTTCCAAAAAAGGTTAGATTTCCAATTGGTTTGAAAAGAATTGGAGAGAAAAGTATGAATCACATGGAAATTAGTCCCTACAAAAGGTTTTGGTATTCAGTTGGTGGTGCAATTTATTTGCACAAAAATCACAGCAAGGGCATTGACTGGGATTCAGTAAGAGCAAAGATTGAGAGGAAGACAAAAACAAAACAAGAAGTTTCTTCAGAAGCTGGGAATAAGAACAAAAAGAAAGAACATACAATAAGAAAGGAACCTTTGAAAGAGAAAAAGAAAAAGACATTTCTTCCTATGATAGGTAGTCTTTTTAGAATTGATGAGAATGTGCAAGCATAAGACAGTTCTGACGGTGACTCTAGTGATTCACCTCATTTCTATAAAGGGCCTGGTGAAACATCTTCTGATCCACTTTCAAACTCACTTACAAAGTTGCTAGAGGAAAAGGTTGAGAAAAAGCTTGAAGACTTTAAGTTTGATATGAAAAAGTTTATTACATTGGAGATCAAGACTTATTTCTCTGCAAAGCTAATCCCTACATCTCATTAATCTACTGGCGCCACTTCAGGAGCTATTCCATCTTCTTTTCATTCTTCACCAGCACTAGTAGAACCTTTTCCAAAGGTTGTCACGACAGATACATTTGAGGATAGTTTTGTTCCTCTTTCTCGCTGTCCTTATGAGCCAACACTAGCTAATCTAAGTCTTGTCCCTTACATTCCTCTTGTTGTTCTACAAAATCCCCAATCCTTTTTAGCAACATCTCCTTCCCATGTATCTCTCTCTTCTGCTGCTGAAACTTTGATGACCTTCACTTCATCTGCTACATCAACTTCCTCTACAAAATATTGAAGACGTCAAAAAGTTCAAGCTTAGAAATCCACCATCCTGTTTAAGAAGCCATAGATGTTATGTTTTTGAAGGACTTTACTTGTTCTGTTTGGTTTTGAAAAGACTTTTTTAATTTTGTTTTGTTCAACGAACTATGTTTAGACCTATGTGTCTATTATACTTTTTCATATATCATGTTATTAGCATTCTATTTCTTTAAGTGAATGTTTTGCTGATAACAAAAAGGGGGAGAGATATGGTATGGAAGGAATATATGACTATATGATATGGATGAATGTTTGTGAAGGTTTGTTTGTGAAAGTTCGTGAATGGTTGTTTATGTAGCATATAATGGTTTTGTGAATGGTTGTTTATATGGCGAATAATGTTTATTTTTTTAGGATGTTTTGTTATCATCAAAAAGGGGGAGAATGTTGATTATCTATTAACTAAAGTTTTGATAATAACAAAATACTCAAGAAACTAATAATTCTATTTAGTATGCAGAATTTTCTATTTATATATATATTTGTTTTAGACAGAACATTTCACAGAACTTTAAAGAACCTTGATGAGCTGATAAGCGGTTAAATGAGTTACGTGTCGATGAGTTACATGCTTGTTTATCATAAACAAAGTGTACATAAGTTTTGAGAAAAGCAATAATGTTCTTAAAGGATTTTTCAAGGAATAAAGGATATATAGAATGTTTTCCAGAAGGTTACTTTAAGAGTAAAGCATTTTTCCAGAAACCAGAACCTTTCCTAGAACCTTGATTGGAAGTTTTGAACCGCAAGCATGGATTAACAAGAGGTACTGTTCATCTTCTTAAACAAGATCTACATTTGTTCAAATGGATTCATACGAGTATAATGAAGACCTAGCTTCGAGAATAAGTATATTTGGGTAATATACTTATTTGTTCCACTAAAGTAGGATTATATCCAAGGGGATTTAAATGATTATCAAATTCTCTCTCTTCAAATGTTTTTTTAAAAACAGAATCAGATATTGTTTGGACAATTTCCTTCAAAATTCATCTTAAGACAAGATGTTCACTCATATCTACAAGTATCAAGATAAAAACAAGAATGTATCGTATTATATGGATTCTAATGAGATAAAAGAAGATAAACGTTATCTTGGAGAGGATTTATGAAGCAGATCTCGATAAAAGAGAAATATCAGCAACTAGTTATCCTCAAAGTTTATCTACAACATATCTGACGTTTTGGAAGGAATTCAAATCAGATACATCCAGATCTTGATATATCATGTGAATCAAGCTGAGTTATCCATCTGTTATAATCACATGTTTTTCAAATTCAAATCAAGAGGACAAGCAAAATTTGATATTATTATCTACTATGTGTTGGAAGCAATTGGATGATTTTCAAATTTCAAAATAAGGATAAGGCATAACAAATTCAAAGTCGAGATATTTTAGGATGGGATATTTATCTTTCAAACAGCCTTCTGAACGTTAGAAAAAGGATAATGTATCTGACAAAGACAGAAAAAAATAGAAGATATCGAATACATATATATATTTACGCTACAAACAAAAGCTCTCTCCTTCATAAAAAAGAAATACAGAACAAAACATAGAAGTTTTCCTTCACCGAGATTATTCATAAATTCCTTTACTTTTGCAATAGCGAACTGATCTCTTAGCAATCTTTCTTTAGCTCTTTGATTTCAATACTTTATTTTATTTTGTGATAGAAGGAACGTATTGTTGCCTTCTTAGTTGATAGCTTAGTTACAGGATTAGACTTTGTAGATCGATTGTAGCTAGACATTAGCTATGAGAATCGAGTAGAGAGTAGAGAGAATTGTATAATCTTGTAATTTGAATTTATTGGATATAGTGGAATAAACCCATAGGATAACGGGGTCCCCGGCTTGGAGCTGGAAGAGTAGACTGACGCACAAGGCGGAACCACTATACATAGTTGTCTGATTCTCTTTTCCCTATCTTTTCAATTTTTACAATTTATTTTCATATTTGTTTAATTGCATATCTTGTTCTCGTTTTTAAAACCGAAAGGGAATAATTTTTAAAAGGTGAAATTTTTCTATTAATAATCAATTTAACCCCCCTTCTTGATTATTATTTGGGACCAAAATGGTTTAAATTCTATATGTGTGTGTCATAAATGTATTGTATGCATATGTTTAGATAGATAGGTCACGGAGATCTACTCGACAACAAGTTGATAGAGAGAACATGCCTCCGCTACCATGGTCTTCATCTACATTAGCTCCTACTTCCTCTACTACTCCAAGTGTCGAAGCTACTCCATCTCCTGCAACGGCATCGACTTCACAAGTTCCCCCACCGACTCAATTTCCACCGCCACCTCCATGCCATTTTTTCCTCAAATGCCACAAGTTCCTATAAATGATCCAGCATCTACATATGGTATGTTAAGAGATATGGTGGCTATGATGCAATGTATCAGATGATGGTGTTTTAGCAATAGCAATACTTTATGCAATAACATAATCAACAAAGAGCAAGACATAATGAAAATCCACCTATCAATGATCAAGCCAATCAGATCAAGCTATATGATTTTAGTAAGTTGGTTTCCAACTTTGATGGAACAAGCACAGATCCGACTACAGCAGAGAGTTAGATTGAAGAACTAGAGAAAACCTTTGCAACTTGTGATACTCTTGAAGAGAAGAAGGTAGATTTGGCTGTTTATATGATGAAGAAAGAAGCTTACAATTGGTGGAGACTAACAAGTGGGAATTTGCAACTACCTATTTCATGGGTAACATTCAAGGACACATTCTTTGATAAGTATTTTTCAAATTCTATTAGAGAGAGAATGATAGCAAATTGGCTAAATTTAAGGCAATGATAAATCTATTGATGAGTATTATGCTGAGTTTTGTACACTATTGCGTTTTGCTGGAGCAGACTATAGAGATAAAAGAATGAAGGTACAAAAATTTCAAAATGGTCTAAATGAAGAAATCCATGGAGAAGTGAAGAAGTTTGAATTGCATACTTTGGCTGGTATAGTTGCAAAGGCTTTGTTAGTTGAACAAATTCAAAATGATAGTAGAGTGAGAAGAGAAAAAAGAGCTGCATTTTTAAGCAAAAGACCTGCACCTACTTCTTCATATGGTGGTTATCGAAGTGTTAGCAAGGGTACAAGTTATCAAGGTAAAGGAAAGAAGCCATTTTTAGAGAAGAAAGGAGATAAAAAATTGGTCTTCAACTCCTGTGTTTGAAAAGAAATGTTTTCGATGTTTTCGACCACACGATTTATCTGAATATAAGTGGATGCCGGGAGCATGTTTTTGTTGTGGAAAAGTGGGACACAAAGCTTTTGAATGTAAGAATCTAGGTTTACCGCACAACGAGGTCATCATATTGCTAATTGCAAAGATCTCCTCAATAAGCAAGGTGGAGTTAATCTACAGAAAGGAAAAGTAAATGCTAGAGTTATTGCATTGCAACAGACAAAGGATACTCCTTCAGTAGATACTCTAGCAGGTATCTTGGTTGTTTCTAATAGAAGTGAATAAGTATTGATTGACACTGGAGCAACTCATGTATGTATATTTGAGACTTTTATGAATGAGTGCAAGCTTACTTCTAAGATTTTGACTGATCGTATTATGTGTATGAATAGTGCTTTGGTTCTTGAGACTAGGCAACCTTGCATTTGTAGAAATGTGAATGCTTTAATTTCTGATGTGAGCATGCCTGTGGACATGTTAGTTTTGCCTTTATCCAATTTTGATGTGATCTTGGGAATGAATTGGCTAAATCTATATAAGGTCACACTAGATTATAGTAAAGCCGAGTTGAGTTTTGATCTGAAGGAAGGGAGATTCACTTATGTTTTGGAAAGGCAAAGGCCAAGTAGAATGAATTCTATGGAATTATGGGAAAGGTCAGTGGTGACAGTGGTGACAGCGGTGAATACAGAAGAAATGGATATCAATATGGTACCAATGGTGAATGAATTTATTGATGTATTTCCGAGAATTTGCCTAGCTTGCCTTCTAATAGGGAGATTGAATTCAAGATTAAAGTGTTACTAGGAGCTGTTCCTATTTATAAGGCTCCATACAGGATGGCCCCTGCTTAACTAAAAGAATTAAAACAACAATTGCAAGAGTCACAAGAATTTGGTTTCATTAAACTGAGTATTTCACCTTAGGGTGCTCCTGTATTGTTTGTGAAGAAGAAAGAAGAGAATCTATGAATGTGTATCGATTATAGGGAACTGAATCAAGTTACAATCAAGAAAAAAATCCCTTACCTAGGATCGATGATTTATCTGATCAATTGAAAGGAGCTACTGTGTTTTAAAAAATTGATTTGAGATCAGGATATTATCAGCTCAAAATCAAGTCCCAAGATATACCGAAGACGCCATTTCACACTAGATATGGCCACTTTGAATTTTTAGTTATGCCATTTAGATTGACAAATGCTCCAGTAGCATTTATGGATTTAATGAATACAGTATTCAAGGACTACTTGGATTTATTTGTAATTGTGTTTATTGACGATATTTTGATTTATTGAAGAAATAGAGAAGAGCATAAAGAGCACTTGAAGCTTGTTTTGCAAAGGCTTGGAGAGAAGAAATTATATGCTAAATTCAACAAGTGTCAATTTTGGCTTGAAGAAATATCTTTCCAAAGTCATATCATATCAAAGGAAGGTGTATATGTTGATCCTAAGAAAATCAAAGCCGTATTGAAATGGCCAAGACCAACAAATGTGACTGAAATAAGAAGTTTCCTTGGGTTAGTTGGGTATTATCGAAGATTTATGGAAGTATTTTCAAAGATAGCATCCCCCTTGACTATGTTGACTCAAGTATACTAAATTCATTTGGGATGATAAATGTGAGCAAAGTTTCCAAGAGTTTAAGGAAAGGTTGATATCAACTCCAATTCTAGCCTTACCCGTTAGTGGAAATGAATTTGTGGTTTTTAGTGACGTAGCTATTCAAGGATTAGGTTATGTGCTAATGCAAGATGGACAGCTAATTGCATATGCCTCTAGGAAATTGAAATCACATGAGAAAAACTACTTAATTCATGATTTTGAGTTGGCGGTTGTGATTCCAGCATTGAAATTGTGGAGACACTACCTCTTTGGCAAGAAGTGTAAGATATATAAGGATCACAAGAGTCTCAAATATATTTTCACTCAAAAAGAGCTTAATATGAGACAGAGAAGATAGCTTGAATTGATCAAAGACTACAATGTAGAAATCTTGTACCATCTGGGCAAGGCAAATGTTATCGCAGATGCTCTTAGTAGAAAGAAACAAGTGGATGTTGCAACATTGGTTACAAGTCAGAAGGAGATCCAGAAGGAGTTCAGAAGAATGGAGATTAAAGTAACTATGGAAAAAGTCGATGTCATGCTTGCTCATTTATCTCTACAACGCATAATTTTGGAAAGAATTAAACAGGGTCAGAAGGAAGATTTAGAGAGTGAAGAATTGATATTGGCTATAAGAAAGGAAAAGAGGAAGGAATTAAGGCTAGATGAAGAAGATATTGTGAGACATGGAAATAAAATTTATGTACCAAGGATATATGACTTGAGAGAAGAGATTTTGAAAGAAACTTACTCTTCATCTTATTCTATTCACCTTGGGAGCACTAAAATGTATAAGGATTTGAAAAAGTATTATTGGTGGGAAGGATTGAAAAGAGATGTTGCAAACTTTGTGTCAAAATGTTTAACTTCCAGCAAATCAAGATTGCACATCAAAGACTGGGTGGAGAGCTTCAGCCTTTATCCATTTCCTGAATGGAAATGGGAAGAGATCACCATGGATTTTGTGTCTACTCTACCAAAGACCATTGCTAAGCATGAATGTTTGGGTTATTGTTAACAGATTGACAAAATCAGCTCACTTCATTCCTTTGAGAGTTAGGGATTCATTGGAGAAGATGGCACATGTGTGTATTAAAGAGATTATAAGACTCCATGGCGTACCAAGAATAATCACTTCGGATAGAGATACCAGGTTTGTTAGAAGATTTTGGAGGAGTTTACATACAACACTTGGTACACAATTTCAATCCAGTACTACCTTTCAACCTCAAACTGATGGACAATCAGAGAGGACAATTCAAATATTGGAGGATATGTTAGGGCCTGTATTAGACTTTAGAGGGTGATAGGATGATCACTTACCATTGATCGAATTCACCTACAACAATAGCTATCAATCGTCTATACAAATGGTACCATATGAAGCTTTATATGGAAGGAAATGTAGGTCACCTCTTCATTGGGATGATGTAAGGGAAAGAGCCTTGATTGGTCCAGAATTAATCCAATAAGCTATTGATAAGATTCAAGTGGTGAAACAAAGGATGAAAGCCACACAAGATAGATTTAAAAGCTATGCGGATGTGAGATGAAGACCTCTTGAATTTGAAGTAGGTGAACACGTGTTTCTCCAGATATCGCCAACAAATGGAGTATTTAGATTTGGAGTTAAGGGAAAATTGAACCCTAGATATATTGGTCCTTTTGAAGTGTTGGAAAGGATACAAATTGGCTTTACCACTACATATGTCGAAAGTACTCAATGTATTTCATGTTTGTCAGTTGCGAAAATGTATATCAAATCTAGCTACTATTATCAGTGTTAATCAACCTGACGATTTGCCTAACTTAACCACAATTGAGAAGCCAATCAAGATCTTGGATAGAATTGACAAAGTATTGAGAAGGAAGGCAATTCCTTTTGTAAAAGTTCTATGGAACAAACAAACGAATAGAGAAGCAACATGGGAACCCGAAAATGAAATGAGACAAAATTATCCAGAGTTGTTTGAGTAAGAAACGAGGTAAGTTAAGTTTCGAGGACGATACTTTTGAAGGAGGGGAGAATGAAATAGCCATAATTTTCCAAATCAGATTTTATAAATGTGATAATAAATTTATGCATGATCATGAAGCATGATGAATATGTTTCATGTTAGTATATGATATATGTTGTGTTAATGTGTTTAAATATTTATATATCTTAGTGTAACTAAATATTGAGTTTATAAATGTAATAAAGTGTATGAAAAATTTCTCGAAACAATGTTAAATGAGTTGTGGACATAGCAGAATTTTAAGCTAATTAAGCCAAGCCAAAAACACCATTTTTAAGGCCTAAAAACAAGTCCATTTAGTGCAAAGTAAGCCCATCCCTTTTGGTAGCCACTAAAGTCAAAGTTTGGATAAGTATTAGCCTAATTTGATGAAGAAAACCAACTCTAAAATATGCCTAAAAATTTCACACGAATTGCACCATATTCTCTACAAGTTTCTCCTCTTGTTTCTTTCAAAACCCTATACTCCAAGCCTTAAACAAGGTGAAGATCATAAGCTTAAGTGAGACAAGTGGTTCAAGTATATTTCTTCAAAGATTAAAGCCTCTTAAGGTATGTGTGTTTTTTGTTATATGTATATTTGTTAGTAGGCTTTCTTATGTAAATGAGGTTCTAATGCTAAATACATGGTTGGATGAGTTTTATGTGTTGATGGTAGTTTAAGTAGTTTATTGATGATAAAAGAGCATGTAGTATATGCTAAATATATAACTTGAAGTGTTTGGATGATTGAAGTATGGGATAGGGGTGTTGTGAAGTGTATAGGTTAAATGAAGTTGGAGTATGGATTTGTGTTTAATGTGTGTAGATTAGTGTTTGATGAGGTTGAAGTGATGATTTTGTATGTTAAAAGAAATTAAAATACATATAGGTTAAGGTTTGGTGTTAGAATTGCATTGGAAGGAAGTTTGAAAATGAAAACTTAGATAAAAAGTTTGTGTTTTCGAACAGGGGAGGTCTGCAATTTTTTCAAAATTTGTGCTACAGTGTATGCCACCCTAACGTTGTCGGCATAGGGCTCAACACAGCCAGCGTACACAGTAATACTACCGGTGTTAGGGGTATTGACCGACCCCGTGGAACTCTCGGAAATTTTGATAAATTTGAGTTGCATTCTATACTGGCTCAATGCCCCCGGTATAGACACCAACACTGCTGGCATTTATGTTAACATTGCTAGAGTTGGCAAGCGTAGTATTTTTGTGCATACTATATCGTTTGAATGCTGCCGGCATTGAAGGCCATGTGTTTCTTGCAATTTTCCATTTTCAAAACTTCTTTATACCATTCCTTTAGCTTGCTAAGTTATCTTTTGATGATTTTGTGAGCTAGTATGATCTTGTTAGATGTATAAATGATATGTTATGACCTTGCCTTGGATTATTATGAATTCTCATGAGTGTTAAGCCTAGAATTAGTTATGTTCTAGGTGTGATTCAAAGTGTTTATATTGACTTGAATTGAATTTCCTTGTAACAATAATAAATACTCCTTTGAGTTCCTCTACTGATCTTCATTTGAGTGCTTTTATTGGTTCCCTTCATAGCATAGGTACATAGTAATGTGTTTGATTTCTTGCCTAGGATAGGCATAACTAAATTCACTTTAATTTAAGCTAAAATTTAAATTGATTGTCTATTATGCCGTTGAATCTAGTTTGAGGAGCGGAACCTTGCTCAGATTGGAGGCACAGTAGTTTAGGCACTTAGGCCACCACTGTCTTTATGATAAGACTTTTATAAGTGGCAAGGCGGGTAGTTCATAGGGTTATTGGTATCGGTATAAGATTTGCTTATTCTTAAATAGAAATAATATGATTTAATTCAATTGTTTATGGGAATATTTGAATTAGGTGATATTATGAGTTAAGTTAAGTAAAGTTGTGAAACGGCTGAAAACCCTAGAGGAAGCTGCTTTTTCATTCATGGATATATCATTTAAGAGCTATAAGTCCCCGAACAACTTATATTAAACCCTTGAGCGTCGAGATCGTTACTCAGGACCCCTAAATATCCTTGTTGTCCGAAGTTTGAATAGTCCAATATTGTTTGACTAATTAAAGATTTCCTAATAACTTGATAGATGTTGCATTTGCATATAGTTTAAGCTTGTATGTCACTCGCCTTTGTTTTCGTTACTTGCGGACTGGGCCTTTGGCTCATATTTTATTTCAAGTGTGATAACCATGATGAGTTCTACACCAGTATGGGGTACGGGATGGATTTTGAGGACTTCCTAGATGATTGGGAGGATTAGAAATAACCATGATTTTGATGGAATTTTTGTAATAGTATAGTTTGGGAGGTATATGTAATAGTTATGATAGTTTTTCATAAACATATGTATTTTGTAAATGACTTGCTTATAAGCCTTGTCTGTAATATTTATATGTATATATGTCTATAATGGATCTATAACTTATATGTAAATGTTATATATATATATATATATATATTTATAAAAAGTCTTATAGGTCAATAGTTCTTAATATTGGTTCTCATAAGAGATTTAGGTAAACAAATATTCAAATTGATCCTGGTAAACAATCTTACATATAATACTGTAGTTATATGTGGTTGGGGATCTAGATTCACCTATTTTAATTATAGAGATGAGTCCGAGTCTTTACACCCAGCCTTTAGCTGAGATCAAACAACCTGCAATTTTTGACCTGTACATCAGCAATTTGGAATCAACGCCACTAGTGTACATGCCGACATAGCCCAACACCACCCTTGTGCCGCTTCTTGGAGTATGAAATCATTATAGGACACACAAAGCTCTCTAACTCATGTTTGGAGGGAAGACAACCATGCTATAAAGTGGCTACCTAAAAAGGCTAGAGAAACTCAGGTTGCCTTCTTCTCTTGGTATAGGCTAGATTTAGAAGCAAGTCTGAGATATATTCTTTGGAGGGATAGATATGGCTTATCTAATTTTCGTACTGCTTAATGTTTGATCTACTTGTAAAGGAGTAGTACTCCTTGTTTTCTTTCTATTCTATTATATAGGTAAGGGGAGCAGTACTCCCTTGTTTAATTTCTTGCATTTTGGTTGTTTTTGTAAGGGGAGTAGTACTCCCTTATTTCTCTTTTAGGATGCTCTCTTACCCCCCACCCCCACCCCTACCCTTGCAAAACCGTACGTATGGGGCTAAGATAGTGTGAAATAAGTAGTATAAACATATGAGAAATTCAAACCAAATCAAAACCTGGATTATAAAAAAAAAAAAAGATAGGTAAATCAATTAGGTAGATTAAATGAAATAGACACTATGATTATGTGAATTAGCAAATTCAACTATAAATTAATTTCAATTGGAAATGGAGATTAAATCATACCAACTTCCCATTTCATCAGACTAAATAAATAAAACCAAGCCTAAGTACCAAATTAGTCATTTACCAAAATTATAATAGTCCAATTTTTCGAATTTCGACAAATTCCTTGAATATGTAAATTTCTCGACACCATAATTATGACCAAATACCTATTCAACCACAAATTTAGCTAAATTAATTTCTCTAACACCAATTTTGCTAAATTAAATTCCATTAATCTAGCTATTTCTTAAAGTGATTTAACCTCTAATTGTGTTTTAAGGCTCCAACCATTTGTTGTCCCATTGGCTAACCTTACCCTAAACTTACCTAAAATATTCTAGAAGTCTACACATCACCAATCTTATCTATATTATTTTCAGCTGAATTTTTAGCTTTTAATATTATCCTTTTTGCCACTTAAAATGCTTTAGAACATTCTATAAATGTGTCACCTATTGTACTACCATTGACCTATTGGCTTTTGCAAAAACTCTAAAAGAAACCCTACTAGATAGCCCCACTTTAGCCTCAAAAACCAATGGAAATTTCACTCCATTATACTCCCAAAACATTACCACACCCATTTTCCTATCAAAACCTTCTATACTTACCTATTATTTTTACCTCTCTTTATCAATCTCTATATTTTTTTGAAATTAGTTGTTATCAATGTGGATTTTGGGTTAGAGGCAAAAGAAGCTTCATCAAATTCCTAGGAGTAGGATAGTGAAGGTTCTATACTTGTTTTTGCTACCTCAAGTAAGTGTTTTAGTTAATTTATGTGTTTAGTGAAACTTGTTAGCAAATGATAGCTATGTTACTAAAAATACAGAATATAAAACATATGATTTTGGTGAAATATCATTTGTTAATTGGTTTAATGAAAATATGTTGACATTTTCATTGTTTATGTGTGATTTAATGGATTTGTGATATAAGTATGGTTCAAATTGATTATCATTACATATATTTTATTTTGATGTGTTTTATATCATTTTTCTATTGATTTTTCATGATCAAACTAATTAACTTGATAGAAAATGAACATATTGTTTGCAATACTATGTAATATTATTAGGGTATTAAACGAAATTATTTTTGTGCAAATTTCATAAAAATGATAGCCTATTATTTTAGGATGTAAACTCGAAAATTTGACAATTTTTCAACATAGTTAACTATTTCTAAAGGCCTAAAAATCTTATTTTCTTAGAAAAATAATTAAATATCAAATGAGCTTATTTTTGTGTGAAATTTTTATGGATGATATTTATGTTGTCTAGTAATAAATTGTAAAATTTTCATAATTTTTTAAGGTTATTTAGTTTTTAAAAGAATATTTTTTTGTAGTTGCACTTTATAAAATGTCCTTTCAACCAAAATTTTGTAATCGACTAAACCAGCTGGTTTTTCATCTTTGTTTTCCACGATTCTTGGCCATACCAAAGTCCTAGGATGTCTACTATAGGCATGTAAATAAAAAATGATTATAATGTGATGAAACTATGGTGAATCAGTCTAATCTTTCGACTATGTGCAAACCTTCCTTGTTTTCTATGAAAAATTTGTATAATCTGAATTTAATTAAATTTAATAACTATTAAACCATCTTAATTAATGTGTAATTATCTATAATTGGTTAATTTAGATATATTTTAATTTATTAGGCTTTTTTTTAAATTAAAATTTAATAAATATAGTTTAATGGGCTAAATTAGGTCAATTAGCCATAAAGATTTTTAATTATACAATTGGATAAATGAACATAATATGGGCTTAAATTAACTTAAATAAATTTATATGGGCTTAGTTAATGTTTTAGGACTTAATGTAATTAAATGGGCTAAAATGGATTAAATGTGCCACACCGAATTTCTATAGACTTTTAGTTGAATAAATGAGCTTAAAATAGGTAATTGGCAATACAATGGATATAAATATATGGGCTACAAAATTGAATAAATAAATTTTATAATTAAATGGGCTAGAATGACCTAAACATGCTTAAATAGTAAAAATATGACCAATCTAACATAAATAATTAAAATGGGTCAATGTGGCAAATAGGTTTAATATGACTCAAATAATTAAAATGGACTTAGAAATTAATTTAGGACCAACTTAGCTAATAAAATGGATTTTAGGCTTTGATAATTGATTATGGGCTTAGATACTATATTAGGATCCATTTTGACTGAGAAACTACAAATGAGCTTAAATAATTAAAATTGGTATAAATATACTTTGGGATCAATAATTTGATTTCTAGTAAGTTGAGCCCATTTACAACTAAATAGGCCAAATCAAATCATATAAAAAATTCCTTAGTGAATAGGGCTTAAACCTACAACATATAGCCTCTACCTAATATTCTGTTTATGAGCTTAATTTCTATAATATGGGCCTACTTATCCTAACTTATTCCAATTGATCCTATTTCAAAAATATTTAAGTCCATTATAAATTCTAAATATTGAAATACCTAATTGGACTCAAATTCTTTCTATAGGCCTAAAAGCCCTAAAATATCCTTGGTGGGCCGATATAAGATATTAGAAGGTCTAAATTTAAATTTCAATTGAGCTTGAATATAATTCTTAGGTCCAATAACCAATATTACTTTAATTGAACCTAAATTCAAAATAAAGTTCAATTCCATCTAATTTAATATTTATACTCTTTAATGGGCTCAATTCATAAACCCTAAAGCCAATTACCCTAAAAAGTTAAACACTTTGAGAATTTCTTATTTGGCCAACCTAAGATCCTTAAAGGCTCAATATATCTAAATAATAAATTCAATTTCTAAATTCAATAAGCTTAGACCAAATCATCTAAGCCCAACTACCCTAAGTGGATTTAAGTTAATTAGAGCCCAAGGCTTTATATCATATAAGTCAGATTGGTTGATAGATTAATCAATAAACTTGAATCATTAGTTTATATACTAGGTTATCGTACAAATTAATCTACCTTGAATAGATATATGATTGACCTATTGTTTTTCATGTGATCCTTTATCGTATACCGATTCATTATCAGGTATGCAGTGATTTGCATGTTGCTTAGTAGAGTAAATGAACCAACACTTAAAGATGGCCTAATTAATTGTTTGATTGTGCTTCTATCGTTTAATCTAGTCTAAGCAATGATAACCTTACTAGGTGATGTCAATACGGTAGTTAGGTACTTAGGCCATTATTTGTCACTTGGTAAGTAGCTTATGGGGCAAATAGTATTGGGATAACATCTACTTAGACTCAAAGAGAAGTAATACAATCTGGTTCACATTTATGAGAATGGTTGAGCCATATTATAGTATGGACTAAGATAAATAGAGATGAGTAACTACTGTGAACTTTAGACGAGGCTATTACTAAAAGTTCCTATAAAAGATATAGATATTCGAGCTACCTATATCAACCCTCTAAGCAGTTGTTACTACACAAGACCCCTAGGTTACTAGGCTTATTGTTCGAAGTGTAAAAGCTTCTGTGTTTGTTTAAATAGCCTAAAATAATAACCTTAAACTGTTGGTTGATGCATTATATGTAGGCTAGGTGCATGCGTCATATCGTGTGTGATTACGTTGTTATACAATGGGCTTCGGCTCATGGTTTTCTTTTTAAGTCTTGGTGATTTTGACTTTAATGCTTATGCATATCTCAAGTTTAGGATGGATTGGTACAAGCTTGATGAGCAGAGAAGCTAAGAACACGAGATTATCTGTTTTTCCTTGATGCAAATTGTATTTATCTTTTCAAATTTCTATTGTCTTTTGAGGGAATAGTTTGTGCCCATTATTATAAATTCCTTTATCATGTACCTATATTGATTGTTATTTACTTTTGATACATTGTTATTTTTTCACTATTTAATTAAGTATTTTTGAAACCTAATTATATGATTTTGGAATCTAAAATTGAATAGCAAACAATCATGATAAATAAATAGTTTATGATAGCTTTAGTGTATAATGTTTCAGTGTTATATATAGCTAAACTAAACACGCCTTGATCATATTCGGGGAGTGACAATTTTCCTATTAAGACACATGTAATATCTTGCATCTCCTAAGAGTGATAGAAAACAATTGGACGGCAGATCCTCTCACAGCTTTGATATACAATTATATATACATATTATAATTGTAACGATCTCGTTAAAATCAAAGTGTTTAATGTTTAATTGTTGTGCTAATGTTAAAAGCTAAGTATAACATAGAGAAATGCATGCTTTTGAGAATCCGATGTCCAAGCACCAACTATCAAGGGATGGCTAATGTTTAAGCACCGGCCACGTTAATAGACTCAAGAATTTGAAAAGATGGGCGACAGGTAAAGACTAAAGTCCATATTTTTATGCCTTTTTCCATTTCATATTTGTTTGGTCGAGTTGCATCAAAGTGGACATTAGCCAATATTGACATAAAAGCACGCAAATCCACTAGACAACTTAAATTGACTTCTGTCAATATTATACATCAATTTACTATATAATTTATATAATATCGGTATAATATTATATATATAAATGATCTGTTATTTGACATTTATAAATAATTATTATATATATATATAAATTGATCTTGCATCATAAGTTACAGTTTATTACCCCAAAATTCCAATGTTATCAATGAAATATAAATGAGGCTGTCAGGTTTATGAAAGCATACTCTGAGGAAAAGTTTTTACGTAACCTCTTTTAAGTAACTATAATTTTGCTCATATTAATACTTTATTGTTAGACTCACTCAAAACCTTAAAAAATAAAAAAATTAAAAAAAAACATAAAATAAAAAAGGGCCTCCCTTAGGCAATTTTTAAGATTGCAATCTCACGTTGAGGTGAAAATAAAATAAAATTAAAAAAAGAAGAAGAAAAACTCCCTTGATTCTACTCAAATCATTGTCATTTTCAGAAACAATGAATCAAAATATTATTTAAGATACCATCTTGCTACTTTAAGGATAAAAAATATTTATTCCTATAGTACTTATTAACAAAGTTCCTTAAAACTTTTTTTCTTTTTCTTTTTCTTTTTTTCAATAGAATCGTTCTTTTAGCATGCTCCATTACTTAACTAATACATTTAAAAAATTAAAATAAAAAATAGAATATAGTTAGGATAATTACCGGAGGAATGGTGCGGTGGTCGTTCGAGGGTCCATTGAGGGAATTTATCATAACGTTGTTGTATGGGGAAATACTGATCAAACAACACCAAATAAGGGTCTGTTTATTTGTTAGTAGATTACAGATACAGACTTTTTTTCAAACTTTTTTCTAACAAATTATTTATAAAAAATTAGATACAAATAAAAAAAAGTTATCAGTTCTTATTCAAAGATCAAATAGATCAACTATGAATAAAATATAAATATAAATATGATATATGATATATTTACATATTCATTTAGAAAAAGATACAAATACAAATAAAAAGCAGACCATCCAAATAAACCCTAAATAAATAAATATGATTTGGTTTAAGGGATGTCCCACCTTGATATACAATTGCATGCTAGGCAGGACCTAGGAAACAAGTATTATTATTCTTATTTTGAAACCTTCAAAAAACCATGGCCGTGTTAGTGTTAGCCCATCTCTTTCAGATTAGGTCATCAAGACTTTTCATAAGCGGTTTGACACAGGCAGCTTCCTAGGCGAATCAAAAGCAACAACTGGCTCAAGATCACTAAGGGAAGGACTTTCTTTGCCTTATTCCAGTAAGATCAGAAAGCCTGAATCAATCGCTTCACGGCACCGGAACTAGCTAGTACTCAACCACGTACTAAAGGCAAATTAAACGGCCTCATCGTTAAGCTTATTACAAGCTACCGTAAACGTAATTAGTACTCTTTTAAGTCATGTTTGTTAAAGAATACACCTTACTTTTCAAATTCCATGAATCATATCACCTGTCGAGTTAATTATTTGAACTCTAAGAAGAAAAATAGATCAAAGAGGAGAAGAGCGAAGAATAAAATTAAAGACAAAAATAAAAAAAGAAGCAAGATGATGATGATAAGATCTATAACTATGCTGATAACATTATATACATACCTTAAATATCTTAATATTAAATAGCTCTTTTAAGGTTTCTCAGGAGAAATTTGCAGGGCTAGTTTAGCATGCTGGCCACCTCCAAGAGTTTGTCGTCATTATTTTTCAATTATAACTGGCTTCCAACGTCTTTTTAGAACCAAGGAGGTGGACAGAATGCCAAAATGGCTCTGCAAACGATTCGCCCCTCAGAAACCCTAGAGAGAAAATAGTATACAGACTTGAGAGTTGAGAGATTATGATTATTATAATATTAATAAGAGGAAAATGAAACTAATGGCCTATTCATTTCGTTGAATAAAATAAAAAGGAATCGAATCCTATTCAAAGAGAATGTAATAGGGTTATAATTACTATTATAATGTTCATTTAGTGTAAAAAATAAAATAAATAATTATTAGAGTAAAAGATAAAATATCTATAATTTTCATTATAATTATTACAGAAAAAAGAATAATTATATAGGAATTACTTTCAAGATAGGAGTACTTATGACAAAATTGAAACATAGATGATTGAATAGCACTTCATGTGGTGGAGATATGAATTATCATTCATCATTTTACGTAATAACAACTCATCATGACTTGTCATTCTTTCAAATAAATACCGTAATATCAGTTTTATATCAAACGAGAAAATAATAAATAACTATTTGAACGAATTGTAAAAGGGCGGGAAAAGGAACAAGACAAGCAGACTTGAAAGGGGTCAAAATGAGATAATCGTTTTCGGCAATTTTTATGATGGAATTTAAAGTGTGGTGTTAAGGCTTGACTTTATGTGGGAAAATGATAAAGCGTAAGCGTGCGTCCTATTAATTGAACGGCTTGTATGTAGTAAAAACTTAATTAGTTGGTCCACATACAACGCATGAATGCATGCTTTTAATGATTTTCTCATATATTGAATAAGGAGTCAATTTTATACATTGTGTATTATTTGTGTATGCAAGGTGTGTAAAAATAATAATGTTTTGTTTCATATATACAAAATACAAATGTCGTTGTTTTAATTCTGTACATTTCGCTATTGTGTGTATGAAAAATTATATCACACAATATATAATACACATAAATATATTTTTTTAAAATTAATTTTTCTATAAACTTGGCCCATGGCTACAAGCTTTGCTGGTTCACACATTGCTGAGTCAGATTTCTCCCTTTCAAAGAAAGTAAAATGAGAACGATGCCAACGCAACTTGCGGCACTTTAGTCACGAGTCAAAACCCATCTTTAGAAAGAAAATGAAAAAAAACTTAACTAATGGTTTAAAACTTCTTCACACTGTAAAGGCTTAAATTCTTCGATTATTATAATCATTTTTACAATATTTGTTGATCCATTAGGTTATATAAGCATGGGTCTGTATATATTCAGATTCCTCGGTTCTGTTTTACAAGAGTATTTCTTTAAAGAAAAAGAAAACTAGCATATATATTTATTATAAGACCCAAAAATTGGACTCATCATACACAGTCTGGAGTGGGTCTTGGAGCCAATGATCCTGTCACACCGAGTCCACAGGCCAAGTCCAAGACCATGACCCTTTGCATTCTCAGATTTTTCTAGATATATTTTTTAAGTACATATTTTTAATGTATAATATTTTGTAAATGGTTGTGAATAAATGAGTAGGCGTTTATTGCAAGTAAAGACTCGATCCTTGCTAAGGTCTAGTATATGTCACACCACAACAACTAGCAGACAACCAACCACGTAGACTTGACAACAATTAAGTTTATGGATGC
Source organism: Combretum micranthum (assembly GCA_024138025.1). Taxonomy (NCBI): domain Eukaryota; kingdom Viridiplantae; phylum Streptophyta; class Magnoliopsida; order Myrtales; family Combretaceae; genus Combretum; species Combretum micranthum. The sequence continues at coordinate 109,795 of JAMXBD010001670.1, forward strand.
ATTGTACCATTTTGTTAAAATATACATATCATAAAGAGCGTGATAACAAGAGATCAGAGAGTACAAAAAACAGAATCTTAAACACACATTTTACAACATATATAAAGTTTTCAAAGTCCAAACCTCAGTACACAACAAAGGAATTACTTAACTAGGAAAACCCCACACATAAAGTCCAGTAAATTTAGACGAAACATATGTTTTCTCCCTTTGTTGTTACTGACTATTCCCTTAAGCATCCCCATATGTTCTCACTCCCATTTCTTATCATCCTCCAAAATAAAGGTCTTCTCTACTGTGGTTAAAAATGTCCAAAGTGCAAATTCAACTTCTCTTCACTATATCTTAGAATCTTGCCCATTAATTAACATTTACATTTTGAAGTAGATTATGGTTAAACCTTTGAGAAGTATATTGCATCAATTGACTAAACTCACAATGATACTAATTTAGGCTCTTAAATCCATCTGTCAACACAAAGAATTTAATGCTGAATTTCACCCTCGAGCTCTTTGGAACAAAAGTGTTGGGAATGACTATATACTTTTCAAGCTTTGTCCCACATTACTTAGAAAACTAAGTTTTGTCATGTTTATAATAAACTCTCCTTTTATGTGGTTTCAAAAAGTGCATGAGTGGGTTTTGAAAAAATCACCAAACGCGTGCGCCGCCGGCCCGTCCCGGTGCTATTTCTTTGAATTTGATTTTTAACAAATCATGTTTGAATTAGTCAGAAAAGAAAAATGTGTTTTGAATCATTCAAACGAGCGGTTGTTTTCCCAATTTGAAAGGCACGATCTCCATGTTGTGCCCTGATTTTTCTCAACGGATAATTTTGTTGGTAACGTTTCAAATACAGTTTTATATATACTGCTTCGGTTTTGCAGAAGGATGCATCGTTATTCTTCGAAGTTTTCCTTCTTCTTCTTCTCGTTTCTTTCGGTTCTGGCAATTGCAATTGTTATTCCAACTCCATCTCACGAGTGCACATGCGACTGGGGTCACTGTGTTAACCTTGGGAAGCGAACGGCGTTATCGATTGCACCACGGTCGTGCGGAATTTCGCTTTCAGGGCAGTGGTTTCCACGGCACAGCCTTTCAACGTTATTATTTTCTCACAAAAAGTTCTCTAATATTTCTTTAAAATATATCCCAAGTAATAATAGGCTGTAACAGATCCTTTTGTGCAATTCCCATGAAGGATAAGCCCCCATAGGACACCTAAATTTTGTAGATTCTTTTACTTCATAAGACTATTTTACTTACATCATGCAATCCTCTTTCTCTTTCAACTTTCTAAAGGCTCTACTAAAGAATTGGTCAGATTTTAGAAATTTAATAAGAGGATTTATGTTTGCTTGTCATAACTAGGATGCAACTAGATGGTCATTATAAAGTACCCAACCCACCCAACCCTCTAAAATCCATATAAGATTTATAGGTTTTAGGAAAAATTTTTACGACCTTGTAGGGTCACGAGTCGGTTCGGGTCATAGTTATGACCCTATAGGATCGATCCGACCTGATAGATTACTAAATATAAAATACAATTTTACAACATCAAAACTTGAAAATTGATTTTTTTATTATTTTTATAGCTCTACGATTGTATGATTATTTTTTTATCCAATTGAGAATGTTATGCTTTTTATAATTAATAAGAGTCAATACTTTTATTTATGTATTTATGTCTATAAACCCTTGAAATTTTCATAATTTTTATAAAATAATATCCTTGAAGTCTAATACTAAAACCAAAACCCTAAAATCCGAACCAAGTTAAAACATAGTTCTAAATAAGGTCAAACACAGAGAATTTTAATCTTGAGAAAAAGAGAACCCTCAAAACAAAATAGAATATCCAACTATCAGTTAATTCAATATCCGTACATTAATCCAATGATCTATCCAATTTCTAACATGCAAATCAAGAAGATATATTCAAATAACGCTCGACAACGAAATACTAATACCTTAAATCCTTCGGTGAATTTTAGAATCAAGATTTTCAATTTTCAATAAAAGTCAAACTAAGTCAACCCATAACCCTATACTAGGTTAAACGATCCCGAGAACAGAAAACTATTAAATCATAAAATAAAATAAGATAAACCATAAACATCGAACTAAAAATATAATACGGGTAAAACTCCAAAATTTTATGATCTTACGAATAACTCAACAAAACCGAAAGTCAAACTGGAACCCTAAAAGTCAACAAAGCTTACAACAAATCCTAGTATTTAAGATTCAGTAATCCCGCGCTCTTAAACCCTAAACAAAAAAATGGAAATAATCATTGATAATAATTCGTAATAATATAAGAAAGCTTAAAAATATCATTCGCAAAATTCTAATGTCCTTCAAATCCAAACGGGATCAGTTTTCAAAAATCGTGCCTCGGTACACCGAATGGCAAAAATATTCCGTTAATACTAATAGACTCATAAAAATATAGGTTTCCAAAAAATATCGTTTAGAATTTTTCGATGGTTAAAAATTACAAATATCACATTTAAACTGGTATTTTTATTACTACCGGTATTTTATTTTGTCTAGTTTACTATTCATAATACTTTTCTACTATTTATTACTATTTCTCTATCTCTACTTTTTCTTACTTCTACTTACACCTACATACTATTTGTTACAATTTTCTTTTCCCATAAAAAATCTATACACCATATTACTAAACTTCTCTTACATTTTTCTTCTAAATTTTTTTAACCAATTTTCTCTCTCCCTCCCTCCCTCCCTCTTTGCCGTCCACCTCTCTCTCTTCACTCTCATTATTTTTCTTTTTCATTAATTTAATTACATCTAATTTTCACTCCAAAATTCTATAAATACACCATTCCTCCTTATTCTTTCATACAACTCATCTTACTACCAAAACTCTCCCAAATCTCTCCACAAATCCTCTCTCGAAAATTTCTCTCTTACCAAAACTCTTAAATCAATTCTTCACAAAAATCCTTTCTTATACAAAACTATCTACCACATATCACTATCCACATAATACCCCATTCATCTACTATCTTCATACCACATAAACACTTTAAGTAAATTTCTCCCAACCATTTATTTACCTATATCATGTAACTTAACATGACTATGGTGTTGTTTTGAAACTCATATGAGTAGTAAAAGCAACAACATGTTCATGTTTTGTTCTTGTACATGAAATTCAACTTTTATTATGTGTTATTATGTTCATATATATGTTGATTTATTGTTGTTATTAGCTAATTCCTTATTCATATTTAACTAAATATATTATTTATATATAATCTTTAGAGCATACAAGCTCCTTGTTATTTATTTAATTTCATGCTTTGCGATTTATTTATTTCATGCTCTTTTAAGACTAGCCTTTCTAGTCTTAGACTTGTCCATATCAAGTCAAAACAACATTTCTTTATTCTTTTTGGGACTAGTCTATTCTTTGTCTCGAGATACCTTGATAAAGCTAAGGCTCCCAATACTTGACCGGGATACCTTGATGAAGCTAAGGTTCCTAATACTTGATATTTTTATTATCTTACTTATTATTATTTGTTTCTAGTATTTTCTCATATCCTTATTATCTTATATTCTCATAATACTTGCATCTACATAATGATATGTCTCAACTAAATTTTAAAGTATAATTTTACTTTATTAAAGGAACTAACTAAATTTTTTATTATGTGACTTGTCATTAAATAATGGAGTAATTATCAACAACATAGAAATGGAAGTAATGCAAGTTTTCTCAAATAACAAAGATAGTTTTACCAATGAAACAAAAAAATAAACACTTTCTTTTTATAATATAGTCACCTAAGTTTTAGTAAAATAATTTATTAGTATTCAAAGTTTTCACAAAAAGCTTAAGATTAAAACTCTTTTCAACTCCATAACAAAACCAAGAAGCAAACTAATTTTCAAAGTTAAGATAAAAATCTACCTATAAAGTTATAAACTCACTTAGGAAAATAATGATTTTCAAGTTTCTAACGAAGGAACTTATTTTCAAAAAATACAAATATGATAAGATAAAAAAACAAAGGATTTTATCAATAAAGAGGATTCTTCTCAAATAAAATTTGTAGAGGAAATAAAAGACCAACTTTTAGAAAACAAAAACTTATATTTTAAATAAAAAATGTAAAAGGAAAAGACTCATTTTCTAAAACTATTCTAAATGCAAATTTATAAATAAGTTATTAACAACTTAATAGACTTTTGATAACTTTGATCTTTTATCACTAAAAGTAGAAATTATAAAAGATAAAAGTTAAATGAAAAATTTACTTGTTTTGGAAAAAAGAATGAGGAAAATAAAATAAAAATATACTTATTTATAATAACCTAGAAAATATAAAGTTTCTTCAAAATACTTGAAAAGAAATTTGTCAAGTTAAGTTTTAACACTTCAAAATGAATTATTTTATGAATAAATGATTGAGACACTACCATTAGAATTTTTGCATATAAAGTGAGCTTATCAATATACTAAAAGGATTTATCAATCATATAATATAATATATATATATATTTATCAAAGGTATGAAGAGTTGGAAAATTGTTTCGCAAAATCTAGAAATATTCGTTTTAAATATGTACCCTGTGGTTTTGGAACCCAAATGACCTCATATGACAAAAATAACCTTAGAAATGGATAGATCTTTTCAAATAGGTAGAAAATGATATATTATATGCGAAATTCCGAGTTAAAATGAGCAAGTTATGGTCATTTTAAATTAGAATTTCATTCTATGCGATTTTGATGAACATAGTGAAATAGAATTAGAAAGTTTAAGTAGAATTTCTACGAAATACTCATCCTGAGTATTTCTTTTGTCTAGGTGAGAAGGATACGAGATTACCATTCTTGAGGATTGCTACAGCTAAGAAGATTGCGAAATGGAGGAGTGAGTTCCTCTTAATTTTGTTACCTTGCTTGTGATTGTAAAGTAGTGGTATTAGTATATTAAGAAAAGATAAAAAATGGATATGTATGGGGAATTCGGGATATGTATAATGTGATTCTATGCTTATGTGTGAAATGAGAATTAAGAATCGTAACTTCAAATTGCTGTTTAAGTGTTTGATTTACTACCTACTTATATAATTGCTTTTGCTTGCCAAATTAATTGATCGCCCCCTAATAAACCTTAATAAGGTTTGGCTTAAGAAAAATAAAACACTCACGCATAGCATCCATCGAGTCACATTTCTTTCAGAAGGCTGCTACTCCTACGCGTAGAGTTAGATTAGTTGTTATCGTGGTGTGTCACGGGCCATATTCCTTCTTAGAGAATCAAATCGCTCGGGGAATACAACTCTAGGTTCGGAGCCGAGCCAACCGAACGCTTTGGGTGGGGACCTGGGGACTACTAGTAGAAGGTTAAAGATCTTCATCAACAATTCCTTAACCCTTGATACGGAGGGGTAAATCTGTTCTATATATAGTTTCCGGATAACTATATGTATTTATGTATTCACGTTATTGTTATATTATATGCATAGCATATGTATGAAAATTTAAATGAACTTGTTTGAAAACATGGTGTGAATGAAAATGAATACCTCACTAAGCTAGTTGTAAGCTTATACCCCCATAGATTTTATTGAAACAGATATACCCGTAGCTTAAATCGAAGATCATGACATTAAGGAAGTCATGGAAGGATGTTAAACTTTTATAAAGGCAATGGAAACATAAGATAAAATTATTTTGTAAGGTTCCTTATATGTAATGTATGCTATATTAGTGTTTTGGAATTTCTCATAAGTGTATTTATTTTAACTTGAAGACAATAGAGGGATATGCCCCTAAGAATTATAATTTACCATGTTCATGTTTTATATTAAGTATTTTCCTTGCCTTGTCACTTAATTATTATCAATGTAAATTATGCTACTCCAATGCGTTCCTTTGTTTGTGATGTATGCCTTGTACATGATATGAAAGCCTTCGTGTAACTAAGGTAGTCATTCCTAGGCTTCAGTATTGTGTACGGCGGACTGCTACGTTTAGGGTGCCCCTCGGGATGTGACAATGTCAAACCTCAAGTAAGCAAATTATACTATATTGTGTTCCAAATAATTGATTGTCATACATCAAAAATCAATTGTTTAACTTACTTGTTAGGTTCTCTTTATTTTATTTTGATGATAACTAAAGAAGAATAAAATATAATAAGATTATTAACTGTGCAGATTATCAGACAGTAAGTCCGACAATAAGGTTCTGATCTTTTAAACCTCAGGCACTAAGAAAATTCAAGTGTGAAATATTAATATATCAGACGAAGGTTAGATTTTCTGTTCTTCATCAGACAATATAAAGAAGCTGTCACGTTCAGATCAGGTTTTCTAAATCGGATTTATTGGATTGATTTCTCGCATAAGTAATTGATTGAAGGCCTAACTACTTTATTAGATATTAGAGAATATATCTAATATGTTTCACAAGGAGGATTTAAATCTCATGAGGATTTTGAACTTTCAAGATGTTTAATTTTTTTTACTGTTCATCTTCTTCAAATAGCTTGCTATTTCAGATGTACAGTGATTTTTTTTAACTTCTTCATATCACGTGAAATGTATCAAGCTGAAGATTGTTGTTAAATTCTCTAGATAAGGTACATATCTAATTCTCGGATTTTGTGGGAAGGTTTGAATCAATTTCAAATCTGTTCTAAATCGGTAAGGATATGGATCTTTTCGTACTATGTGATATCCTTTTAGTTACAGCAAACAACTCATCTTGTTGTTTGAGATTTTATTCTACAGTATCAGGAAATATTCCAGCAACGCACCTTATGCGGATTTTTCTCCAGATTTGGTTTTCAAAATATGAGATAATCTCTATTCTATATATCTCTCTCCTCGTATTCTTTTAACAACCAAAAGCTATGTTCTTGAAGATATTACGGGATATCAATATACTCAGTTCTTCAAATTATTTTGAATTTTGAAACAGCTCCAACGGCATATTTTGTTTTGTTGGATAAAGATAAGGTTGTTGAAGTTCGTTGAATTGAAGGATAAAGACCAGGATATTTAATATATATATGTATAATGTTTCAGGAAAAACAAGAACAGAAGATACGAGATTGAAAAAACTCAGAATTACACGAGCTGAAATTTTACTTTCAATATTATACTTCTACATCAACAGACGTTTCGTCAGACACTAGTCAAATACTAGTCAGACATTTTGTGCAAAACTCCAAAACTTACTTTCTTCTGTGTTCTTGTGCTCAAATATTTAGAGTGTCTATTGTAACTCTTGATTGAAGATTCTCTACTCTTGTATTGAGTGTGTTGAGAGTTGTTGAGAGGATTACAAATAATCTTGTAGTCTGTGTTTAGCCAATAGATATAGGCTTGTGAGACAGAACAAGATTCGATTGGTGTTTGTAATCTCTTTTTAATTAATTGGATTAATGGATCGACCCGGTTGGAAACCGGATCCCCAGCAGTGGAGCTGGAAGAGAGGACGTACTCACAAGGAGGAACCTCTATAAATTTCTGGGCTCATTTAATTTTCTGCACTTTATTACTCTGCAATTTTTATTGATTATAATTGTTTATATTGTTGTTCAAATCTTTTTCTTATTAAGTTCTACAAAACAACAATATTTATCTAAGTTATAATCTGATTCTCTAAATTATTTGTTAAAAGAAGTTTCCAAAGATTTTAACTTGTTAAGTGTTTTCAAAATTTTTTAAAAGCAAACAATTCACCCCTCCCCTCTTATTTGCATATCTGGGACCAACATTACTGACTTTTTTTTTTTATTATGTAGTTTTACCATCAAATGAAAAGAAATTGAAACAAATAACAAAATGGAGAATATAATCATGAAAACAAATATACAATGATGAATAAAAAGAATCAAAAAGAAAAAAATTGTAAAAAGAAAAACGGGTCAATAGGGGCAGGGCGGGTAGGGATTATGACCCTATAGGAGCGGGTTTGTGTAATCCCCTTAATTTTACATAACTTGATTATAATAAATTATAAATAAAAATGTAGAATCATAAAAGAACTATAATATAAAAATATCATAAATCACTTCAAATTTTTTGCGATTTAAATTTTTAAGTATAAACAAATTAGAATAAAGAATCTTTATCACTAAGACTTTAAAAGTTCATAATGTCCAAAAAAAAGAATAAAAAAACTATTTAATATTTAAGAATCTAACTTTTAATGTTCAAAACATATCAATACCTTTAAGTTAAATAATTCTGAGTCTGTAGAAACTAAAATTCTGATATAACTTAGTAACTTATAATTAGTGAAAAAAACCAAGCAACAAATATAAAATAAATGTTAAATTTCTAATCTAATAAAACTCTTGAATAAATTTATAAACGATATATTTATACCTGTTTAGCTTAATAAACTATCCAAAAATTTAGATAATTATTAACCAAATATTATTATAATTTTTCTTCAAATATGGTACAAAACTGGTACACATACAGTACAAGTTAGGAGCAAATTGCAGTACAAATCATGGTGGAGATGTTCTTAAAATTCATGTAGCCAAATTCCCACACAAGTTGCATCCATAATTCACTTTGAAAAAGTGAATAATACATAAATCAACCCATAAGATCTACCAACAAAACAGACTAATAAATGCAGCTCATACATACTCAAATCGGTAGAGAATTGCTTCCTTAAGTTGCACTTTTCTTCTTCCTCTTCTTCTATTTATATATGTATGAAATTTCATAATTTACAAAAAAACAAAGCCATAAATTGCACCAAACAAACCCCAAACCAGCAACCAAAAACAACACAAAAAACACACTATTTTGTCCTAGATAACATCAAAACAAACCATAACCCAAGCATAAAAACAACCTCCATTAAATATAAACTCAAGCTTGGAAAGAAAGAACAAGGTAAGATAAATTCGTTTTGATTAGTTTAAAGTAATAAAACATATTCTTGAACTATATTTGTTATACTTATATGATCGGTTCAATCTCTGGGAGAAGGTTTAGACCCATCAAACACTTCAAACAAGGTAAGTCATACTAAAAAACCCTAGTTATATCATTAGAATAAAAAAACAAGGATTATATGCATGTTAATATGTTATATGATGATAAGTAAACTTGTAACATGTACAAACCCTAAGGAACACTTTAACAATTTTTTAAAGTAGTTATAATAAGTATATGAATCAAGAAAATAAGTAACAAGCGGAGGAAAAACGAGGAAGACGATGTCCAGTAACTTACGCCGACAGCTTATACCCTAACGCCGATTGCATAAAGTCAAAAGCTGGCGGCATATAGGCGATGTAGCCTTAAACAGAGGCTACGTAAATTTTGAAACACGTAATTTTTGTACAAACGCCGACTTCTGGAGAATCAATGCCGGCGGAGTTTGTTGCAGTCGTACATGCAAAAACTTCCCAGATTAAGCTTGCTCGTCCGAATCAATATATATTATATTATATTATATATTTGAACATACATATATATATATGCAATGAAGAAAAATAATATATAAATAAGAAATAAAATACAATACTTAAAAAGGGAATGATAAAATGTAATATGTATAATTTAGCAACTCCTAAATTTAATAGAAAATATTTTTACTAATATTATAATTTTTATCCTATTATTACAACTATTATGATCATTATTAGTTTAATTAATAATATGAACATTTTAAAGATAATAATAAGAAAATTATTATTGTTATTATCAATATTATGACTATTACAATTACTATTATGTGATTGTTATTGAGTCGATTCTTTTGACTATTATTATCGACATAATTATTATGATTAGTATGAATCTTACACTATAATTAAAATTATGATTATTATTATGACTATACTATTATAATGACCACTCATATTATTATTATTATTATTATTATTATTATTATCCATAATATTATTATAAGTATTACTCTTAATGATATTATTACTATTATTACTCCTATTAATATTATTGTTATTATTGTGATATGTAATATTTTATTGTTGTCATTGAAATTACTATAGTTTTAAAAAGTTATTATGAAAAATAATATTAGTGTTACTAATAAATTATTTTATAATTATCATTATTAATAATACTAATATTATAACCATTGTTGTTAATATTAGTATACTTATAAATGAAAATAAGTATAATAATTAAAAAATACATATTTTATACATAAGAATGGAAATTTAAAAAGCTAAATTTTTGAGTAATGCGATAATTATACACAACAAGAAAATTATATAAAGTATATGAAAAGAAACATGACGACACTAAATAATAGTAAATAAATATGAGTACTATAGGGTCAAATAAGGAACAATATAAAAATAGCAACAATAATAACTATAAAAATATAAGCCTACTAAATACCAAAATTTTCAAATATCTGATAGAAATATATAAATATCTCACAAGATTAAGACAAGCAAAATGAAAATAAGTAATAAGTAGTAAATATTCGCTACCATAAAAAGGATCGATACAGGTAATAGAAGTTAAATTAAATATAAAAATATGACACTTAGACAATCATACAAGTTTAGTTGTGTTATTTATATTATGTTAATACTTATTTTGGCTTAATAAGTTGTAAACCCCCAAAGTTTTGTAATTAATTAAGCTTAAACCCTAATTAGAAGGTCAACCGGAGATCCTAAAGTCAAGAAAACCCTAGTAAGACGTAACCATTCAAATCCAGCAATCCCATTTAAGTAACCCTAAGAAAGTAAGTAAGAGATTAGTATGTAGAATAGTTCATAATAACATGAGAAAGCTTAAAAGTATCAGATTAGTTAAACCGCGATTCGTTTTGAGCACGATCGGACATAGTTTTCAAAAAGCGTGTCTTGGAGCTCAAAATGGTAAAAACATTTTGAATATACCGTTAGACTTGTAAAAATATAAAGTTTTCAAAAATATAAGTTTCAAAATTTTTCGGTAATTAAAAATATCAGATATCGCAATTATACATGTATTTTCTTACTACTGTACTTAAATTGTCATGTCTACTTTACATTACACTATTTATCACTATTCTACACTATTTATCTATCTCTACTTTTTCTTACAACCTACTCTTACAAACATACCTCTATTTTCTTATAATTTTCATTTCCAATACAACTTAACATCTTTCATATCTTACTATTCATTAACAAAAATACAAAAAAATTAATTTCTCTCCCTCTCATACACTCAAGTTTGTGCCGACCCTTCTTCTTTTCCCTCTATTTGTTCTATTTTTCATTTATTTAATTAACACAAATCTTCCTCCACATTTTCCTATAAATATCCCATCTTCCTTCCATTTCCTTCACACCTTCCATTCAGTAAAATTACTCTCTCAAAATCTCTCCATAAACTCTCTCAAGACTTCTCTAGTTTCTATTTCTTCTATAGGTAATAGTTTTGCTAATTGTTCATTTACTTAGTATGAACTTAGTGTGTGTTTTCTAAACCATGAAAGTTAAGAAAGCAACAATACGTTCATACTTTGTTTTTGTTCATGAATCTATTTTCCTTTACGTTGCTTTCATATATATTTAACTAAATATATCTATGTAGCTATATATATCTTTTAGAGCATATAAGCTCCTTTGTTATTGCAATTTATTTACTTCTTTGCAATTTCTTTATTATCTTGCAATTTATTTACTTTCAATGTTATTTTAAGACTAGCTTTCTAGTCTTAGACTTGTCCTCATCAAGTCAAAATAATTTTCTTTTTCTTTTGGGACTAGTCTATTCTTAGTCCCGGGATATCTTGATGAAACTAAGGTTCCAATACTTGACATATTTCTTTACCAGCTTATTTCTTTAATTATTATGTTTTTCTTATGTTTTCATAATTCTATGTTTCATATTCATGATCATGCATGAACATATTGATTTCGTCTCAACAAAATAAAAGAGGAAAAGTTTTCTTAAAATAGAAGTTCTTCTCTAAAAATAAAAGTTGTTATGAAGGAAGTAATTTTTCATAAAAACTTAAGAATTTATCATAACAAACTTTTTCTAGAAATTTAGAGGAGTTCATTATAAAATTCAAGGACATAGGAATTCTTAAACAAAACATACATACAGTTTACAAAATCATAAAATGGAAAGAAATTCTTGATTAAACAAAAGTTTTACTAAATTTCACTTTTCATTAATACTAGTTTGACAAACACCAAGAAATTCCTTTCATAAAAGTAAGATGATCTTAAGAAATAAGGAAATTATTTCTATAAATATAGAATTATTACTACTTTCAAAAAGTATTAGAAAATAAGCTTAGAAAATAAAAATCATTCTTTAGAAATTTTAAAAGACTAAGGAAATGAAATTAAGGAAAAGAAAAATACTCATTTAAAATAACTTGAGATATTTTCTAAAGAAGCTAAGAGGAAATTTTCAAAAGTTTCACTTTTCCAAAATCTTTAGAAAACTTTGCTTTTACCAAAAATACATGGTTGAGACAACTTCATTAATTTCATGCATTTGATATGAGTCAATGGATACATATATAAATACATTTCAAAGGTTTTACAAACTATTATAATATTTATCTCCTTGATATGAGCTTTTGTAAAAAGAAGGAATACAAGTTTTGTGAAATTCGTGATGAATTTGATCACCAGTATTTCCGAGCTCAAACGACTTATTTTGATCAAAATAGTTTTAGAAATAGATAGATCTTTCCAAGTAGGTAGAAAACGGTATATAATATGCAAAATTCCGAGTTAAAATGAGCAAGTTATGGCCATTTTAAGTTGGAAATTCCTTCAATCCGATTTTACCGCGAATTCAAGATAGATTTAGAATCTTCAAAAATAAAAATTCTATGAAAGACTCATTTTGGGTATTTCATCTTATTTAGGTGAAGAAGAAACCGATATCACATTCCTGAAAGATTACTTCGACTATGAGCGATCGTCATTGAGTGAGTTAATCCTTTACTAGTAATATTTCCTTGTTTACTTATAAGTAGTAGCACTAGAAAATAAGGAAAAGATAAATGAACAAATATTATGTGATTTGGATTCATGATTGATTGAATAAAAGTTAAGAATATCGAAAGAGGATTGATGAATAATTTATGTTTTCTTGAAATGATATGATGAATATTGTTTTGATCACGTTTAACTTGAACTCAACATTAATTGAATAAACCTATATTGAAAATAATTCATGTATATCATAATTGTTAGTCACATTTATGTTCACTACTATTCTTCGTGTGGGGAAACGAGGAATTGTAAGTGGTGGCTAGTAGGAGTCAGAAAGTCTACATAGGCAAGTAGGAGCCGAAAAGTCTACAGGGTAAGTAAGAGCTGGTAAGTCTGCAAATATTAACGGTCGTATGGACCTGCAACCACCCAACCCCCGACATGGAAGGCGTAAAATCCATGCTACACATGGTTTTCGATTAATCGTGTGTATTTTGTTTGCTCATGTGATTGGTGTATTCTCATATGATTGTTTAAATACTTGTGTGATTTATGGAAATGTTATGTAGATGGGAGTTATCTCACTAAGCTAGTTTTGCTTATACTCCTATAGCTTTTTGTTACAGTATGATTACTCGTGGTTGCACCAAGGAGCCTCGTTTGTAGGTATGAGCCCAAGCTATTAGGAGTTTTTGAGAGAAGTTTATATGTATCTAGTTTTGGACATAGACTTTTAAGAAAAATCTCTATAGTAGACTTATGTTATATCTATGTATATTTGGATGATGGCTTAGAATATTAGAATGGGGGAATGCCCCTAAGAAGTTATACGAAACTATTATTCCAATGAATATTACATGTTTATCAATATAAGTTTTTGCGTACTTTTATTATCTGCTTAAACATAATACCCCTATGAGTCTTCTACTATCTTAGAAGCATGCATTGCATATGATATCAAGCTCCTGCATGACTAAGGTTGTCATTTATTAGCTTTAATATTATGTGCGGCGGACGGACTGCCACGTTTAAGGTACCTCCAGGGCGTGACATAAGTAACAATGAATTGTAAATAATATAAATAAAACTAATATATCTTAAATGAATTATTCTACTAAGTAAAATCATACTAGGTTGATTAAGCTAATTAAAGTAGATTTAGTAATTGAATTAGGTCATTAGTTTCAATCAACTCGACTTAGATTAATGTACTAGGTAAGACCATAAAAAAAAAAGGAGTACGTAATTTCTAAAATACGTCTAATTTAAAATTAGTGTAAATTATAGTAGTTATACCATAATTAATATGGTGAATTTGGTGTTTCAAATATCTTATTTTCGAAACTACTAAAAGGATAGATTGGTTAAATAATAAAATTAAATAACCATTACAAATAGGAAGATTTCTTATAAATTCCATAACTTTGATCATAAGAAAATAATATATATATATATATAAAGATAAAATTCTTAGTTAAATAAGTAGAGAATATACCAGAACTAATAACTAGGACCTAAAAGAATACCATCAATATCATTATATAAATAACAATAAATATCTGTTATTCCATTTTAATAGGAAAAATAGATCGATTCTTGGATTTCCAGTAGCATATTTCAATAGTTTAGCGAGGACCATAGTGAGTAAATTTGACTTTATCACATTGCTTGTGCTTATAGTATAACTCTGCATTTATAATAATAATATATTAAACTAATATGCACATGGGGTTTGGGTATACTGCATGATGTTTGGTGTATGCTTGATTACCAAAATTATCCTATTATAAGTGATAAGTTTATTGTATGATAATTACTGTATGAAGCATGTTGATATTGTTTGTGAATTTTATGATCACCTTAAACCTGACTAAAAACTTTTGACACCATAAAAGAAAATGATCATGCATTACATAATTTGCATAAACAGCATTTGAGCAAGTGGCAGCCTACTACGTGTTAGTATTTCGGCCATCTGATAATGCTTGATTAACCTAGATTAAAAGCTATTAGATCAACGCAAGGTTACCTTTGAGCTATCGGTACTATAGGAACTAAATGGTAAACAAAGGACGTCGCTTATGGTATCGCTTTGAAAGAACTAACACTTAGCGGAGTTTCTAGGGCAGAAAATAAGAAATGAGAGATTTAAGATATGGCTAATTTAAAGAGATAATTAAAGCGAGTATTACTGTATTCATGTATGCTTAGTCTCTCCTAGGTAGGTAGGCCATAGCACTGTGATCCTTCAACATCGATGAAAGGGCGTAAATCTCCATTCTGTTTTAGATTCTAGATCATCCAAGCTTGTAATGTGCATATTATTGGTAATTATACTTGTTTGTTATTGTTTGATGTGTGGCTTAGTTATGTTATCTCACTGAGCCCGTGGTTCGCTCACCCTTCAACAGTTTTTGTGCAGGATTAATACTAGCTGGGATTAGGATAGGAAAGTGTGAAGAGAGCTCCTCCAACAAACTCTATTGAAGATAGAAATATATGACATTGTAAAATTAGAATGTAAATTAGATAATTTTTATAATAATTTGAAATTTGTAAGTCGTAAGTGTGAAACCTATTTTTACTATTTGATAGGGAATACCGATTCTCTACGATCTTGGTAGAAAGTGGACAATCGGATTCCATAGTTGAAATCCAATAATATAATATATCATTTATATGAAATACATTGATAAATAAATAGTCTTGTACACTCTAACTTACAAGATAGCTCTCATATTTACGGGTGCACATGTGGTATGATAGCTTTAGATTAATCCTACTAGGCTCCCTTTTGAGGCATGACAGTTTGGGTATTACACATAAAACCCTATAGGGTCGCAGGTCAGGTTTGGGCAATCCCATAGGAAATTGAGTCAGGTTCGAGTTTTATATGACTCTTCCCAAACCCACCCTGGTTGCATCCCTAGTCATGACCCAATACTAAGTGGTGTTGAACCATGTGGAGGTTATAATTTTGTTTTAGTGAGAAAATACAATGTACAAACTCTCCACAATTTAATTTGAGTTACATTTACAAGCAAAACTTGTTTGTGATGTGTTTAGCTATATTATACATATATTTGTTTGTTTTTGCATTTTGGCACAATGCGTAAATAGAAAGCCATTGGCTTGCCAATACAAAAAGTGAGGTGTGGCTCTTCTTCAAAGGAGATTGAGGGGAAGAACAAAGGTGAAAAATGTGAATTGGCTCACAAGTTTATGAAAATAGCCATTAAAGATCTTTAACTGTTGGTAGGCTTTTTGAAGGCAACAACTAGCTTGTTTTGTGCGTCTATAAATATAAGTGTTAGAATGTTTTTATGTAAGAGAGTGGAGTTTAATTTGCATAATTATGTCAAAATATTCTCTCAATTTGTTTTCGGATTAGTTAAGTGAAAATGTGATTAGTGCCATAGTGAGATTTGTGAGCAAATATTAAGGCATTAACACATATTTGTTTTTAATTTATTTGAGTGCTTTAGTGAAGTTCTCTCTTGTTTAAAGCATAAGAGAAGTCCTTATGTGTTGAGGCACTTGTGTGAAGTCCTCTTTGAGGCAATATGAAGTCCTCTGATTGAGAATTGTTTTGAATGAAGTATGAAATCCTCCTTGAGCAAAGCATTAATTATGGACCATGGAAATTGTGGGGAGGGTCGAACTCCATGTAAAATGCCAATATGATCTTTGCCTTCCTTATCTCTTTATTCTTATTGTTATAATTGCATGAATAGAGCATATGTCACGCCCTAAGAGGCATCCTAAATATGATAGTCCGTCGTACATAATATTAAAGCCTGAGAATGACTACCTTAATCATGCAAAGGCTTCCATACCATATACAAGGCATATATCATAACCAAGAGAACGCATTGGAGTAGAGCAATTTACATTGACAATGATTAAGTAACAAGGCGAGGAGAATACTTATCATAAAACATAAACATGGTAAATTACAATTCTTAGGGATATAACCCTCTATTGTCTTCAAATCAAAATAAATACACTTTTTAGAATTTCCAAAACACTAACATAATTACATATAAGGAACCTTACAAAGTAACTTCATCTTATATTCCCAATGCCTTCATAAAAGTTTAACATCCTTCCATCATTTCCTTAATGTCATGGTCTTCGATTTAAGCCACGAATATACCTGTTTCAACAAAATCTATGAGGGTATAAGCTTACAACTAGCTTAGTGAGATATTCCTTTTCATTCGCACCATGGTTTCAAACAAGTTCATTTAAATTTTCACACATATGCTATGCATACAATACAACAATCACGTGATTATACAAATATATATAGTTATTCGGAATCCATATATAGAACGGATTTACCTCTTATCGAAGGTTAGGGAATTGGTGATGAAGATCCGTGACCTTCTACTACTAGTCCCCAGGTCCCTACCCAAAGCATTTAGTTGGCTCGGCTCCAAACCTAGAGTCACATTGCTGGGCGATTTGGACTCACTAGGAAGGAACATGGCCCGTGTCCCAGCAAGATAATAGCCAATCCAATTCTACGCGTAGGAGTAGCAAACTTCCAAAAGAAATGTGACTCGATGGATGCTATGTGTGAGCGTTTTATTTTTCTTAAGCCAAACCTTATTAAGGTTTATTGGGGGGAGCGATCAATCAATTTAGCAAACAATAAGTAGTCATACAAGTAAGTAAACAAAACACTTAAACAGGCAGTTTGAAGTTACGATATTCTTAATTCTCATTTCACAGATAAGCATAGAATCACATAGGTACATACTCTCATTTTCCCCATACATACCCATTTTTATCTTTTCTTAGTATACTAATGCCACTACTTTACAAACACAAGCAAGGTAACGAAATTAAGAGGAATAACTCACTCGTCCATTTCGCAATCTTCTTAGTTGTAGTAATCCTCAGGAAGGGTAATCTCGTATTCTTCGTCACCTAGACAAAAGAAATACCCAGGATGAATATTTCTTAGAAATTATACTTAAACTTTCTAATTCTATTTCACTAAATTCGTCAAAATCACATAGAATGAAATTCAAATTTAAAATTGTCATAACTTGCTCATTTTAACTCGAAATTTCGCACATGATATACTGTTTTCTACCTATTCGAAAAGATATATCCATTTCTAAGGCTATTTTTGTCATATAAGGTCGTTTGGGTTTCAAAACCGTAAGGTACAAATTCAAAACGAATATTTCTAGACTTTAGAAACAATTTTCCAACTCAACTTCATTCAAAATTCCTTTAGTAAAAAATAGATATATATATATATATATATGATTGATAAATCCCTTGAGTATATAGATAAGCTCACTTTATATGCAAAAATTCTAATGGTAGCGTCTCAATAATTTATTTCATAAATCAATTCATTTTGAAGTGTTATAACCTAACTTTGACAAATTTCTTTTCAAGTATTTTGAAGAAACTTTGTATTTTCCTAAGTTATTACAAATGAGTATATTCTTATTTTATTTTTCTCATTCTTTTTTCAAAACAAGTAAATTTTCCTTTAACTTTGGTCTTTTATAATTTTTTCTTCTAGTGATAAAAGAGCAAAGTTACCAAAAGTCTATTAAGTTGTTAATAACTTATTTATAAATTTGCATCTAGAATGGTTTTAGAAAATGAGTCTTTTTTTTATGTTTCTTGTTTGAAATATAAGTTCTTATTTTCAAAAATTTATATTTTATTTCCTCTACAAATTTATCTGAAAAGAATCTTCTTCATTGATAAAATCCTTTGTTTTTTATCTTATATATTTATATTTTTTTTGAAAATAGTTCCTTCTTTAGAAACTTAAAAATCATTATTTACCTAAGTGGGTTTATAACTTTATGAGTTGATTTTATCTTAACTTTGAAAACTAGTTTGCTTCTTAGTTTTGTTATAGAGTTGAAAAGAGTTTAATCTTAAGCTTTTTGTGAAAACTTTGAATACGAACAATTTCTTTACTAAAACTTAGGTTACCATATTATAAAAAGAAAGTGTTTATTTCGTATATTTCATTGGTAAAGCTATATTTGTTATTTGAGAAATCTTTAAGAAAACTTGTATTATTCTATTCTATATTGTTTATAATAACTCCATTATTTAATAACAAGTCACATAATAGAAAATTTAGTTTCAAGTTCCTTTAATAAAGTAAAATTCTACATTTAAATTTAGTTGAGACAATATCATTATGTAGATGCATGTGTTATGAGTATGTAAAATAATAAGAGATGGGAAAGATACTAGAAACAAATAATAATAAGCAAGATAATAAAAATGTCAAATATTGGGAACCTTAGCTTCATGAAGGTAGCCCGATTAAGTATTGAAAGCCTTAGCTTCATCAAGGCATCCTGGGACTAAGAATATACTAGTCCTAAAAAGAATAAGGAAAATAAAGAAAAAGTTGTTTTGACTTGATATGGATAAGTCTAAGACTAGAAAGACAAGTCTCAAAATAGCATGAAATAAATAAATTGCAAAACATAAAAATAAAGAAATAACAAGTGAGCTTATATGCTATAAAGATTATATATAAATACATAAATGTATTTAGTTAGATATGAATAAGAAGTTAGCATAACAATTGTCACGCCCCAAAATAGGGCCTAGTAGTATCATCCTATAGTCATCATACCACGTGTGCACCCGCAATATGAGAACCGTCTTGCAAGTCAGATATTACAAGACTCTATTTTATAATTGTTACATGTAATGTAGTCATACCAATATATTATATAAATACTAAGGATTCCGATTTTCCTTAGTTTGCCAGAACCGCAGAGAATCGGTATCCCCTACCAAATAATGAAATTGAGATTAAACCTATAAAATACAAGATCTTAATCAATTATACCATTTATCTAATTTGTTCTTTGAGACCAATATAATCTATGACACTATCTTCAGCAAGGTCTTTTGATGTAGCACTCTTCACTCATGCTTAACCCAATCCCAGCTAACGTTATACCTACACAAAGACTGTTGGAGGGTGAGCAAAACCACACGCTCAGTGAGATGACCTGACCAGACCACATATCAAACAATGGAAATCAAGTTTACTTAGCAAACATATGTAATGCCACACTCAAGCATATGAACAATTACAAGCCTGGAGAATCCGGAGTCCAAAGCAGGATGGAGATTTACCCCTCTCATCAGGGTTGAAGGAACCAGTAGTACATAGTCTATCCAGAAGAAGCCAAGCATACATGGGAATCTACGATTTCTCGTATTAGGGTTATCACTTTTAATATATCCTAACAAACCATCCCATGTACATACCTTTAGCAACTCCTAAGCATTAGTCATCCAAACAATACCATAAGCGGCGTCTTTCATTTACCACTTAGTTCTTATGGTACCAATAGAATCAAAGGTAACCTTGCGTTGATCTAATAGCCTCTAGCTAGGTCAACCAAGCATTACCAAAGTCCCGGATGGCCAACACGTAATAGACTACTACGCTTTTAGAGATGCAAATATGCAATATATGCGATGCATGCCCATTTCATTTTATGGTACCAATAGTTTTTAGTCAGGTTCAGGACGATAATACAATTACAGACAAACGTCAACATGCTTCATACAATTGTCATCATACAAAGAAATTGTTAATTATACTAAGATGTTTTCGCAATCATACATACACCAAGCAGCATACGATTTACCCCAAACCCACATGCGATTCAGTTTGAGATGTTATTATTAATGCAACTAACTACAAGCACAACCAATATGATAAGGTCAAAGTCCCTCACCTGTGGTCCTCGCTATATTGCTGTAATAAGCTACTGGTAGTCCAGAATCGATTTATATTCCTATGAAATGAAATAACATATTTATTATTATACGATTATTCCTGTAAGAGAACTCTTCCTAAAATTAAGGGTGTTAACTTAAATCACCTAAGTTTAAATTAAACTTAATTATTACGTGTCTATTAATTTAATCTAATTGTTGTGAATACCTAAATATTCTATATTTGGTAAAGTTTCTATTATTTCTAAGGACTTTTTAAGGTTCTAACCTTTATAGTAAGGAATATTTATTTTCATTTTGCTTCTCTTGACCTTTAATTGTTATTTATATTTTTATTTAAGAGGTTTACTTTTCTTTAGGTTCTATCGCCTTATAGAAGATTTTTATTTATTAAACATTTATCTCTCAATCTTATCTGTCTTTTATATTTAGTACTTTTATTTATTTAAGGATGTATTTTAGTATGTATACCCTAAAAAAAATTATTTTAATAAAATTGTATGTTTTATGAGTTTGGATATATCAAATATGTACATTCACTGTGTTTAGTTATTTAAAACGAAATCTTAAATTTTATTTAAATATTCTCACGATAGGTATATCATCTTTACTTTAATTAGTTGTTAGAGTTTATATTTATTTGATCTTATCATGGTTTTTATATTATTTTTAGTTAATGGAATATAGTGACTATTATTTATCTTCTATTGTTTAATTCTCGTAGAATTCTTCTTAGTGTATATCATATATTTATTTTGTAATTTTATAGATCACATTGCCCGTAGATTAAGCTTTTTAAAATTTTTCATTGTTGTATATTTTCCTTATAGATGAAACATATCTTTATTAATTACCATAATTTTGTTCTTTATTTACAAAAAAAAAAACTAAATCTAATATTAATGATATTAATAAAAGTAGTAGTGATACTAGTATCAAATATAATGGTGTTCGTATTAGTTTGAAATGTTACTAAATATAAAAAATAATTTTAATTACAAAAACAATTTAATAGGTTTAGTAACAAAATCAATAATACTAATTTTGATAATGTCAGTAGGCTTAATAATAATTTTAATATTACTACTAGGAACATTAATGGTATTAGTAATAGCTCAACAATAAAGATAAATTTTAATGATAAAATCAATATTATCATTATTATTATTATTATTATTTTTATTTTTATTTATATATATATATTTACTATTATTATTAACTAATTTTATTTATTATTATATTATTTATATTATAGTTTTCCATTCCACAGGGTGCAGGGTCAGGGGCATGATGCCCTCAAATTTAGCCTCAGGGACATAATTACGTCCCCAAAGACGCCAGCCCTTTTTTCTTCCCTTCTCTTTTTTTTTTTATTCACTTATATCTAAACATACAATTTAATATAGTATAATTTCCCTTAAACGTCATGGGGCTGAACACTCGTGTGTGTATAACTATCTAAATTACAACAAATAACCTTCAAATTAAAATCAACCAATATAATTTTCTCCTTTTATTTTATTCATTTTCGACAGAGAGATGCATAAATTGCTACTTGGTTGTTTTAATTTCATTGAAATAAATTTCTAGCATGAGATTCACTATCACGAAATTAGTAAAAAAAATAAAAAAAATAATAAAAATTAATTAATTAATCAAAGCATAATTAATGATCTCACGTAAATTCTTATATGATTCAATACAATATATACACTTATATTATTTTTTAATTACCTTTATGTTGGTAGATGTCATGATGATGATTTTTTTTTTTCCTTCTTTCCTGACTGAAAGCCGTGATCCTTGAACAAATGATTTTCTTTCTTCTTTCTTTTGTTGGAAATTCATCATCATCTCTCTCTCTCTCCTCTCTATAATATATATTATAATCTATTAAAAACCTGGAGCAATAATCAAAGAAGAGATTGGAAGAAGAGAAAAGAAAAAAATTGAAAGACAGAGAGAAAGGGAACAAGACAGAAGCAAGAAGAATGGATAAGAGAAAGAGGGATGATGAGAATTTATATTGAGTCTGAACGTGGAGAGCAAGTTGCCAACTTGCATTAGTTGGAGTAGATTTGTATTGACTTTAACATGGCTTATTGAAGGATTTTCGGCTCACCAAATTTAAGAACATCCCAGCCCTTCAACATGCAATCCGTCTCCAGCAAGTTGCCATATATATATATATATATATATAATTAGTTAGTTGATAATTATTTTAGGTTTAGGATATATAAATAAAATATAAAGATAAGATAATGAATTATAACCGTTTAAGGAGGGAATAAAATATAAATTTGTAAAAAAAATCAATTTTGTGGATTTAAGTGATACGTATATTAAATACTGATTTAGTAATATTTTTAGATGAGAAGTTTCATATTCGCGTTATTAAATATCTGAACAATATAGTATACAAGAATTTCTATAAAGATTTGTATATATGTGTTTGAATTTTCGCTTTTTCTTTTGAACTTAACCGCGTCCAGAGAATTCCAAAGCAAAACACGTAATACAGGACCAAAACAAAGGAAAAAAAATACAAGTTAGTTAGGATGTATAAAAAATAAAAATAAAAGAAGATGATAAATTTATAACTAATAAATTGTAAGGAGAGAAAAATATAAATTTATGAAAAAAAATTAATTTTACGGGTTTAAGTAATACGTATGTTACATACTGATTCGGTAATATTTTTAGATGAAAATTTCCATATTCTCCTTATTAAATATTATGAATACTATGGCATACATAGAATTTCTATTAAAGATATCTATATATGTGTTTGAATTTTCGCTTTTTGTTGAGGATTTGTACGCGTCCAGAGAGTTGAATTTCAAACAACTCATAACGAATACGAACTAAACTAAAAACAAAGAAAAAAAAACGCAATTCAGTTAGAATTTATGGAACATAAAAATAAAAACAAAGTGATATATTTATAACCAAAAAATATGTAAGGAGTAGGGGAAAATATAAATTGGTGAAAAAATTAAATTTTGTGGATCTAAATGACACGTATGATAAATACTGATTTGATAATATTTTTGGATAAAAATTTACATATTAACGATATTTAAATATTCTAAATATGATAGTATATAGAATCTTTAGTTTAATACTTTTACTTCTCTGTTTTTATACCTACTATCATAAATTATCTTTATTTGTTAAAAAAAAATTCCGTTCATGGTAGTTGATAAATTAAATATTATATTGTCCTTAATTCGACTTTATTATAAGTCTTAAGTTTTGAAATTACATATGAAATCAATTCTATTTAAAAAGTTATTCTGACTTTATTAATTAGAAATTTATTTTAATTTTATATTTGTTACTCAGTTCTTTTTACTAATTATAAATTATGGAAGATCAGACTTTTAGTTTTATATACTCAGAATTATTTAACTTGAATAAATATATATATATATATATATTTGACATTAAAACTTAATTTTCGTAAATATTAAATAGTTTTCTTTATTTTTATATGAACTTTATAGTCTTAGTAATAAAGATTCTTTATTCTAATTTGTTCATACTTAAAAATTTAAATCGGAAAAATTTGGAGTGATTTTTGCTACTCGTTTTAACCATTCTTTTAAAATTTATATTATATTTTTAGTATTTATTAAAACTAGATTATGAGAATAGGGGATTACAAAAAAAGAAAAAAACATATATAAAAGCATAACATCAAATAAAAAATAGGAATTTCATGTACAAGAACAAAACGCAATATGTTGTTGCTTTTACTACTCATGAGTTTCAAACAACATCATATTCATGTTAAGTTACATGACATGGAAATACTAAATGGTTGGAAGAATATTACCTAAAGTGTTTATGTGGTACGAAGATGATAGATGAATGGTATAGATGTGTAGGGGTATGCAAAAAAACCGATAAAACCGAAAACCGAATCCAAACCGTAAAACCAATTTAAAAAATATGGTTAATCGTCCGTTGGTTTTGGTTTAGGATTATGGATTTATTTTTTTTTTTGGTTTCGGTTTCAGTTTGTAACCAACAAAAACTGACGGTTAACGGTTAACCGTTTGAATATTTATAAATATTATATATATAACTACATATAATAATAATTATTAAATATATATATATTCTCATTTATGATTTACATATACATATAATTTACTTATGTTAATATTTCTTGGATTTCGATTAAAGTATTATTTTCCTATGCTTGATGGAGTTAATATAGTAATTGATTTGGTTTGATTTTATTGATAATGATACATCCAAAGGTTTGTTTTTCTCCATTTCCTTAATTTGATTTTCTTTTTTTTTTTAGCTATTGTAATATATATAATAATTTAAAGAAAAACTCTATGATAAAGGCTAAAAAATAAAGTTTTTTGAAATTATCAATTTGATTTCTTGAAAGCATTACGTTAAATGGTTAAAAACCGAAAACCGAATAAATTAACAAATAAAATGGTTAACCGTAAGACGGTTGACCATTTATAATGGACCGGTTAAGGATCATAAAAAACCGATAATTACAGTTAGTTAAAAAAATAGGGTCATGGACTGGTTAACCGATCTGTAAACACCCTAATTATGTGGATAGTAGAAAATAAGGGATGGTTTATGTGTATAGGGAGATTTTTATGTGTTTGGTTAAAGAGAGTTTTGGTAGAGAGAAATCTTTTTATGGAGAGTGTTTCTGTAGTGAATTTGAGAGAGTTTGGTAATATAATGAGTTGTGTGAAAGAATGAAAGAGAAATGGAGTATTTATAGAGTTTTGGAGTGAAAATTAGATGTAATTAAATAAATTAAAAAGAAAAAAAAATTGAGGATGAAGAGAGAGAGAGATGGTGGACGGCAAGAGGAGGGAAGGAGAGAGAAACGTGATAAAAAATTAATTTTATAAGAAAAGTATAAGAGAAGTTTAGTAATATGTCGTGTAGAATTTTTATGGGTAAAAGAAATTATAAGAAATAGATATATAGGTTATAAGAATAGGTAGTAAGAAAAAGTAAAGATAGATGAATAGTAGAAAAGTGCTATGAATAGTAGACTAGACGAATAAAATACCGGTAGTAATAAAAATACGTGTATAAATGTGATATCTATAATTTTTAGTTACCGAAAAATTCTAAAACTGATATTTTCGAAAACCTTATATTTTTATGAGTCTTTTGGTATAGTCGGAATATTTTTTTCGTCCGGTGTATCGAGGCACTTTTTTGAAAACTGATCCCGTTCGGATCCGAAGGTCACCAGAAATTCGCGAATATGATATTTTTAAGTTTTCCTATATTATGAACTATTATCAATAATTATTTTCATTTCATTGTTTAGGGTTTAAGAGTGCGGGATTGCCGGATCTTAAACACTAGGGTTTGTTGTAAGATTTGTTGACTTTTAGGGTTTTGGTTTGACTTCCGGTTTTGTTGAGTTATTTGTAAGATCATAAAATTTTGGAGTCTTGCCTGTATTATATTTTTAGTTCGATATCTATTGTTTATCTCATTTTATTTGTGATTATTTAATAGTTTTTAGTTCGAGATCGTTTAACCGAGTCTAGGGTATGGTTGACTCAGTTTGGTATTTTGGTGAAAATTAAAATTTTCTATTCTAAAATTTACCGAAGGATTTAAGATATTAGTATTTCGTTGTCGAGCGTTATTTGGATATATCGTCTTGATTTGGGTTAGAAATTAGATAGATGATTTGATCAACCGATAGTTGGATTTTCCATTTTGTTTGAAAGTTCTCTTTTCCTCAATATTAAGAATTCTCGTGTTTGACCTAATTTAGAATTTGGTTTTATTGGGTTGATTTTTGGGGTTTCGGTTTCGGTGTTAGACTTATAGGATTATTTTTATGAATTATGAAAATTTCAGGGGTTTACAACCTATTCCCCTTAAAGAAAGTTTTATCCTCAAAACTTGTTATGTGTATATATATAGTTTTGTAAAACTTGGTGAGAAAGTTTATGTCATATTTCGTCAATTTTCTCGATATATGGAATTTCATCGTAAGTCTATTTAAAATGGTGTTATGATTACATTATGTTGTTTCTTTACCCCCATGTACTTGATACCTTTCTTTAGTTTCACTTTCACTAAAAAGGTTTGGAAGTTTATCGTTGTTTTAATATCTCTTCTTTTATGATTTCTGTTTCTCGTTTATTCTTAGTCGATAGCATTAGGAATTTCATTAATTCTGTATGCTTAATATTCTATGCAATATAACATATATAATATCACTGAGATTTGGTTTTAGCAACTTTCAACCTTCACTTTACTTGACCTTTTTAAAGAGTCTCAAACTCAACCAAGATGATAGATGACTAACGACTTGACACTTGACTTGACTCACTCGACTTTGGACTGATGACAACTCATTATGACATGACACTGGCACATTCACTCAACAAAGGAAGGTTGTTAACTCGCTTTTCCATTCTTATGTGAGTATATATATGACATGCACGTATAAAATATGCAATGTTCATACTCATTCCATTCTTAAGGATATTGTTGTTTTATTATTTACGATCATCTTGACAAAGTTTGAGATCAAGATGTTTCATTAATTTTGGATAAATTTGGAAATTATGTTGAGATTTTATCATTACTGGTTCTATCCTTTAGGTGGTAATTATAAATCTTTAAGCTTTTGATGTACTTTTTTTTTGGTGTTTTCAGGTAGATGGTGTTTTGATATCTACTTTTTATATGTGTTAAATTTTTGACGATCTTATATCTATCCATTGTGTATTAGGTGGTGATAATTATGTAATCTATGGTCATTACTAGCAAACTGTTCCTCTAGTCCTAGCGTGTAAAAAGGAAATCTAACATTTAAGGGTATGATGGTAAGCTGATATTGAATCGCATTCGTGACTATCATCCTCTTCCAAGTTAGCGAATTCTATCTCTTTGTGGTTGGCTTCCTCGCAAACCCATTGTCCTTGTAAGTTGTATACACGTATCCTTGTGGGGGTATTACCGAGTATCTCCCATTCCTGCTATCATTTCCATTCTTAGTGTTATCCGCATCTTTCTTTTTTAAGGCACTGCTTGGCAATATGTCCTGGTTCCTTACAAATCAGATAGATGGCGGTGGTTTTCTTTGGACATCTCTGGACTTTGTTTCGGACTTCCGCAGTAGTAACACTTATGTTGTAGCTTGGGACATTGGCTTGGTTGATGTCCCCTTTTGCATTTCCAACATTGGATATCTAGTGTCTTTTTATCCTTCTTTCTACTCGGGTTAACCGATGGTTCAAACTTATTGACTTTGAGGCTTAAGCTAGGTCCACTTATAGGTTCTTTCTCAATTATCATGACATTCCTTTCCATCCTTCTCCTTTTCTTAGCACCTTCCATAATTCGTGCTCTTTCTACTAATTCTCGAAAACCTTTGATGTCAAACTCTATCAACTTGATACGAAGGTCTTCGTCTAATCCTCCTAAGAATACTTGCCTTTTGAGTTCCTCTCTATTCTTATATGATTCAGGGGCATATTCCAACAGCCTACTAAACTCTGTTTCATATTGTTCAAGGCTACGACCTCCTTGAGAGGCACTTAAGAAACCGTACTATAATGGACTCTCAAGCTTCTGGGGAAAAAGCTCTCCAAGAATTCATGCCTAAATATTTCCCATGTGATTGGCGGTAGTAGCTCCCTACTTTTGGATTCCCACCATATCCTTTCATTGAATCTTAGCATAAAAGTACCATAAGTAAGCTGAAGGTGTTGTGTACTTCAAAGCACTGAAAGATCGCCCTATTTATGCTAACCAATCCTCGGCTTCGCGTTCGGTTTCCCAAAAGCTCCATCAAAATATCGATTGCACTTGATGAAATCTGCAACATACTCTAATAAGGTTTTGGTGATAGCGGTCAGCTGGTACTGTTTCAATATGTGGTGTTGGAACTTCTGGTGCCGCGTCTTGCATGGGTACATGTGTTGGTATAGCATGAGCTTGTTATGCGAAATCCTTTACGAGGTTGGCAAGTTATTGATGTTAGCTGGGTCCACTCTTGGTTGATTTGGTTGTTGAGGTCCTTCCCGGTTCTTAGGTTCTATAAGGGGTATTTCTGCTTTGCATTGTGCACGAGTGTATCTTCTATTTGCTCTAGGTTTTATTAAGTTTTAGTGAGATTCTCGAATTTTATTAAGTCTTAGACGTTTTCGAAAAAACATTAAAGAAACAAGCTAATAGCGATCAAGTACAGAAATGCATAAAAACATATATATATATATATATATAGAAGAAATATTGAAAACTGATTGCAATCAAAGTAATAAAAAGGAGATTCATATCATTAAAACAATATATGAAAACAGAAGGAAGGCTTAAATTCTGCCTTTACAAAAGTTCAAAGAAAGGATGCAAAACATGGTTACAATTTCAAATCATTAATTAGACAATGTTTACATCATCGTTAATCCTTTAACAAAAGCGTTACTCCTATCAAACTTCAAAGCTTTTACGAAAGGTTTATCTTCCATCCCTGCTTGGATTGCTCTTCACAGGGTAGGGACATCTCCTTGACCTTTTGGCCTATTGATCCCTCTTCGTCATCAAGAGCTTCTTCCTTTCCTTTATGATGAGGATTGGTAGGATCTGTAGACGAAGTTCCATGCTCTTTCTTGTATGAGTTATCTCCTTTGGGAATGAGATGGGGTCGTCCCATAGACCTTATGACTTTAGATCCTCACGTACATAGAGGTACCACACTTTGCACATGTAGCATGTTTCTTTGGCATCTCTGGGGTAATTCCTGGTCCTGCACATGAGGCGTCTGCATACATAACATTCTCTCATTATCGTTAGGCAATTGTTGGCATCGTGTCTTCCTTTTGCATAACTAGAACAAATAGTACCATTCTTTTTAAAATAACCATGGATTTTGTGATCAGGGTTTCTACAAAAGTAATACTTGTTCTGCAGTCGTGGGCAACTTTTGGGGAAATGTCGTCCCTTACACTTCCAGCATTTGACCTTAGGAGTCACAGGATCCTTAAGAGGTTTAAGTTGTTTATGCCTCTTAGCCTCAGGTTCTAGATTAGCCATTAAGGAAAGCACTTGCAATACTGGTTTTGTTCTGAGTTGGGGTCTTATAACTGGAGCGGGTGCAAAGGTTGTGGGTACTTGTTGCATGTATGCTCTTATCATCTCTTCTAGACGTCTCACAGTGGTTAAGAGTTCTTGAGTTAGATCTGTGGTGCGTGTGCTTCTTGTTCTTATCGTTCTTCGAGAGGGATGCTTGATCGTGGCATAATTTCCTTAGGTAGCTTCCTAGAACCAAACGAAGCGGTCGTATTAGATATTCTCTTCAATTCAGGTTTTACACAACTACATGTTTTTAATGAAAAGAGAAGCGTTACAGGCTTTTATCCGTTCAATTAAAGGGTTGATGTAGGCACCTAATATTAATTACCTAGGGGTCTTATCTATAAAAAGGGTATCACACTTATCTTGTTTTTAATTGGTCTCAGCTAGGAGTCGAGTAGGTTACTATGCAACAAGGCTTATTGAAATTGCTAAGGTAGGCTTACTTCATTCATTTTATATCTCAATTCTTTGTCTCCTTTATGTGTTCTCCACATTGTTCTGCTATGTTCTATCTCCAAGTCATTTCTACCTTCCCTAACCTTGGGTCAATATTCTAGGGTAAATCTTTTTATGCAACACTTTCATTTTATTGATCACATCTTTCTAAATCCTCCTATTCTTGCATCAGTATTTCCTAAAAATATTCTCCAAGGTAGAGTTCTATTCTTAAACATAAGGATTCGAATCGTACAGGGCATCTATCTTTTTGGTTTTTAAGATCAAAACCTATCATTTTAACCTGCTAGTATCCTTTTTCCTAATTCCCAAAACATCGTTGCTCTGATACCAACTTAAAATATCACGCCTCGAGGAGTACCCTAAACGTGATAGTCCATCATACCTAATACTAAAGCCTAAGAATGACTACCTTAATCATGCAAAGGCTTCCATATAATGTACAAGGCGTATATCACAACCAAGGGAATGCATCAGAGTAGCGCAATTCATATTAACAATGATTAAGTAACAAGGCGAGAAGAAAACTTATCATAAAATATAGACATGGTCAATTATAATTCTTAAGGGTTTAACCCTCTATTGTTTTTAAATCAAAATAAATACACTTCTTAGAATTTCCAAAACACTAACATAATTACATATAAGGAACCTTACAAAGTAACTTCATCTTATGTTCCCAATGCTTCATAAAAGTTTAACATCCTTCCATCATTTTCCTTAATGTCATGATATTCGATTTAAGCCACAGATATACCTGTTTCAACAAAATCTATGAGGGTATAAGCTTACAACTAGCTTAGTGAGGTATTCTTTTTCATCTGCACCATGGTTTCAAACTAGTTCATTTAAATTTTCACACATATGCTATGCATACAATGTAACAATCACGTGATTAAGAGAATTAGTGATGAAAATCTGCGACCTTCTACTGCTAGTCCCCAGGTCCCCACCCAAAGCGTTCGGTTGGCTCGGCTCCGAACCTAGAGTCGCATTACCCAAGCGATTTGGATTCTCTAGGAAGGAACATAGCCCGTGTCCCAGCACGATAATAGCCAATCCAATTTTGCGTAGGAGTAGCAGACTTCCAAAAGAAATGTGACTCAATGGATATTATGTGTGAGCATTTTATTTTTCTTAAGCCAAACCTTATTAAGGTTTATTAGGGGGAGCGATCAATCAATTTAGCAAACAATAAGTAGTCATACAAGTAAGTAAACAAAACACTTAAACAGGCAATTTGAAGTTACGATATTCTTAATTCTCATTTCACATATAAGCATAGATCACATATATACATACTCTCATTTTTCCCATACATATCCATTTTTATCTTTCTTAGTATACTAATGTCACTACTTTACAAACACAAGCAAGGTAACAAAATTAAGAGGAATAACTCACTCGTCCATTTCGTAATCTTCTTAGTTGTAGTAATCCTCAGGAAGGGTAATCTCGTATCCTTCATCACCTAGACAAAAGAAATACCTGGGATGAGTATTTCTTAGAAATTCTACTTAAACTTTATAATTCTATTTTACTAAATTAGTCAAAATCGCAAAGAATGAAATTCTAATTTAAATGGCCATAACTTGCTCATCAAGGCATCTTGGGACTAATAATAGACTAGTCCTAAAAAGAATAAGGAAAATAAAGAAAAAGTTGTTTTGACTTGATATGGATAAGTCTAAGACTAGAAAGACAAGTCTTAAAAATAGCATGAAATAAATAAATTGCAAAACATAAAAATAAATAAATAACAAGTGAGCTTATATGCTCTAAAGATTATATATAAATACACAAATATATTTAGTTAGATATGAATAAGAAGTTAGCATAATAATGATAATAACAACATATATAAAAGCATAATATCAATATAATAAAATAGGAATTTCATGTATAAGAACAAAACATGAACATGTTGTTGCTTTTACTACTCATGTGAGTTTCAGAACAACATAATAGTTATGTTAAGTTACATGACATGGATAACTAAATGGTTGGAAAAAGCATTACTTAAAGTGTTTATGTGATATGAAAATGGTAGACGAATGGGATATTATTTGGGTAATAGAAATAAGAGATGGTTTGTGTGTAGAGGCGGATTTTTATGAATGTTTGGTTAAAGAAAGTTTTGGTAGAGAAAAATCTTTATGGAGAGTATTTGTGTAGTGAATTTGAGAGAGTTTTGGTAATAGAATGAGTTGTGTGAAAGAATGAAGGAGGAATGAGGTATTTATAGATTTTTGTAGTGAAAATTAGATGTAATTAAATAAATTGAAAAGAAAACAAATTGAGGATGAAGAGAGAGAGATGGTGGATGGAAAGAGGAGGGAAAGAGAGAGAAATGTGATAACAAATTAATTTTAGAAGAAAAGTGTAAAGAAGTTTAGCAATATGTGGTGTATAATTTTTATAAGAAAAAGAAATTATAAGAAATAGGTAGGTAAGTTGTAAGAATAGGTAGCAAGAAAAAGTAAAGATAAATGAATAGTAGAAAAGTACTATGAATAGTAGACTAGACAAATAAAATACCGGTAGTAATAAAAATACGATATAAATGCAATATTTATAATTTTTAGTTACCAAAAAATTCTAAAACTGATATTTTTGAAAACCTTATATTTTTACGAGTCTTTTTGTATTGTCGGAATATTTTTGCCTGTTTGGTGTGCCAAGGCACATTTTTTGAAAACTAATCCCGTTTGGATCCGAAGGTCACTAGAAATTCGCGAATCTGATATTTTTAAGCTTCCCTATATTATTACGAACTATTATCAACAATTATTTTCATTTCATTGTTTAGGGTTTAAGAGCGCAGAATTGCCGGATCTTAAACACTAGGGTTTGTTGAGGGTTCCGGTTTGACTTTCGATTTTGTTGAGTTATTTGTAATATCATAAATTTTGGAATTTTGCCTGTATTATATTTTTAGTTTCATATCTATGGTTTATCGCATTTTGTTTATGATTATTTTATAGTTTTTAGTTCTCGGGTTCGTTTAACCAAGTCTAGGGTTATAGGTTGACTCTGTTTGGTTTTTGGTGAAAATTGAAAATTTTTATTCTAAAATTTACCGAATGATTTAAGATCTTAGTATTTCATTGCCGAGTGTTATTTGGATATATCATCTTGATTTGCGTGTTAGAAATTGGACAGATGATTTGATTAACCGATAGTTGGATTTTCCATTTTGTTTTAAGTGTTCTCTTTTCCTCAAGATTAAGAATTCTCATGTTTAACTTACTTCAGAATTTGGTTTTAACTTGGGTCGATTTTCAGGGTTTCGGTTTCAGTGTTAGACTTTTAGGATTATTTTCTATGAATTATGAAAATTTCAGGGGTTTGCAACATAAGTGGCAAAAGAGATAATGGTTGGATAAGTGAAGTTAAAATCAGTTTAAAAACCCACCTTGTGACTTTTGCATGTGAGTAACAGCCTAGTGGTGCATGGCTTTTTAACAATTGGTATCAGTGCTAGTTTCCTAAGTTTAACGCTTATCCACATCTTAAAGGAAAGTCTCTATGGTTTTTAAAAATGCTAGGCTTGTGTGTTCTGTGCTAAAAATGAGTTGTTTATTAAGTGTAATTTAAGTCCTTTAGTTGAGCATCATATCTTACAAATGAGCTTTTATCATAAATGCTTAATAAGGGAGTTGAGTTGCATTTAATATGTTGTTTATTACATATGGCTTAGGAGCCTTTAGTTGAGCATTACATATTTTACAAGTATGATTTTACCTTAATGCTTAATTAAGCGGGATTGCTAAGTTGAGGAGAACAATGTTATGTAATGATTGTTCTTATCAAAAAGGGAGAGATTGTTGTACCATGTGGAGGTTACAATCTTATTTTAATGCACAAATGCTCCACAACTTAGTTAAGTTACATTTAATAAGAAAAACTTATTTGTGATGTATTTGACCTTTATTATGCATATATTTGTTTATGTTTTTTGTTTGCTTTTGTGTTTTGGCGCAATGCATAAAGAGGAAACACACCAACTTGTTGGTACAAAAAGATGAGATGTGGCTCTTGATCAAGGAGATCAAGGGAAGAACACAGACATGAAATGTGGACCGTCTCACTAGTGGAATCTGGACCTATCACACCCCAAAAAGGGGGCTTAGAGGGAAAACCTAAAGAAATCATATCAAGTATGCATCCAATATATGAAAACCGTTTTGCAAGTTAGAGATATGAAAAACTCTACTTAATATATGATATACAAGTCTTAGTACATAAAAACATTTTCATAACTAAGAAAATACAAATTCCTACAGTCCACCAGAACAAAAGAAAATTAATATCCCCACCAAATAGTAAAATAGGATAGATAAAGACAAATTACAAAACTTAGAACTATTATGTAGTTAAACTATTTCATTCTAAGCTTATCTCATATACTAAAAAAAATTCTAACTTAAATGCAAAACATATGAATTACTTTCTAAGCTAATCTTCAAATCTCCAAGGTCTTCACACTCTCTTAGTCCATTCTCAGCCTGAGATATACCTGCACAAAACTATGGAGCTGTGAGCTCAACCATAACTCAATGAATAACATGACCAAACCACACTAAGCAATTATCAAACAAACTTTATTAACAAACATATGCAATGTTACACTCAATCATATGGTATGCACAATTTGGATGACCATAATCCAAACCAATGGAGATTTACGCCCTCTCTAGGGGTTGAAGGACCAGTTCAAGTTATTCATACCTTGGAGAACTATGAACTAAGAAAAAGAGCACTTCTCAACTTAGACCACTCAGCTCATGGCTTTCCCAGCCCATTACATTTAGCATTCCAACTTACGAAAACTCATAGCTTTCAGCTTTTTCATTTTGAAACTCATTTATAATGAAATATAACCTCAAACTTCCCCTTAGAATACTAAGGAGGGAGGATTTCTTTGGAATTCACTTTATTCAAACATAAGCTCTAATTTTTTCTTAGACGAACTAAGAAGGGAGGATTTCATTTTGAGAATCATTTATGCTAAAACTAAAATCTCATTTTGTATATACATATATATTGCCAACATAACCTCCACTTCCCTTAGAACCACAAAACCTCCCTAAGTACTAACATTCTAGGGCTAATCCCCACACAATCGATGCCCTTCGATGCCTTTTTAGTTCCTAGGATACTGATAAACCTATGGTATCCAATTGGAGAAATAGATCCACTATGTCACGCCCTGAAGGGTATCTTAAACGTGGCAGTCTGCCATACACAATATTAAAGCCTAAGAATGACCGCCTCAGTCACGTGAAGGCTTCCACACTATGTACAAGGCATCTAACATATGGAGGAGACACATCGGAGTGATACATTTCATATTGATACAACTTGAGTAACAACATAAAGGAAATACAATTCATTATACTTCAAATACAATTCACTATACTTCAATTTCAATTCATCAAAAGATTTCATTACATGAAACTATTACAAAGCAATTCATAAAACCTAGCTAACATCTTCAAGCATTCTTACTTCTGGCTAGAATCTCGAAGTCATACTCAGCTCCAACCATCTCGGTCCCCATGTAGCATTTCGAGTTAACCTATTTAATTAAACATCTATTGGGGTATAAGCTACACTATCTTAGTGAGAATTCTCTTAATTTCGTACCATAACAAGCAAGTTATAAATCATCCATATGCTATGCATGAACAAACACATGAGTAGACAATTATGTATGGGTATCCGGAACCCATACACAGAACAGATTTACGCCCTCCATATCTTGGGTTAGGAATGGTATTGAAAGTCTACACAACCGTTGCTAGTCCCTGAGCCCCTCCGGTTCATAGCACTCGACTCAGCTAGGCTCACACATGGAATGCATCTCCGGTGCACCTTAGTTCCCTATGAATGAGCTCTGATACTGGGTCTCATTATCCAAACGAGTTCTCGGACCATACGATCGACCTACATAGGAGTAGCACGCTACCAAATACAACATATCCAATGCAATGCATGACCAATTTAATTTTTGCTTAGGTCAAATCATTCATACATACTTTAAAGTGACCAATCAATATCATACACATAAACAGAAATAAAATGAACAGTGCAATTATCCAATCGAATCATGGTTTCGATATGCTTTAGTATTCTTTGGCATACATACATCAAAATCTCATCGATTATCCCATCCCCATTCATATCGGCTTTTATCTTATTCCTATAATTCTAATGCAACTAGCTACAAGCACAAATAAGGTAACAAAATAAGAAAAAGACTCACTCGGCCATTGCATCACTTGTCTTTTAGTAAAAGTAATCCGGTGGTAGGGAATCTTCGATTTCGGGGTCACCTAAAAAGGAAGAAATACCCTAGTAAGTATTTCATCACTTAACTAATCCAAACTATCTTATACAAACTATCAAATTTGTAATTCTCATCCTAAGCGGGAATTCCAACTTAAAACGGCCATAACTTGATCGTTTTAACTCAGAATTTAGCAAATTATATATCGATTACTATCTACTTCGAAAGATCTATATAATTATATTATCATATTTAAGTTTGAAAAATTTGAAGCTTCGAAAAGATCGGATCAGGTCAGAACAGTAGCGAAAACCGATTTAGAAGATTGATTTTGTGGAAATTCATGAAGTTTCTACTATCCAAAGCAAGTATACCCAAGCATATGAACAAGTTACTATCATAAATGATATGTCATGAGATATATATATATATATATATATACATGTTCTTGATGATATTTAATAAACGAAATTTTTTGAAAACTTCTTCCTTGTAAGACTTTATGAAAAATCAACTTAGAAAGAATAGTCTTGTATTCATGACAATCCCCACTTGTTTTTAGAAAAATTCCTTGATAAAATTTATTTATTCTTGTTAGAATTAAGCCTTCATTATGTATATTCCATAAGGCATTTGTTTTTCAATTAAAATTCTCATTTTACCACTTTGTAAACATTTTATCCTAAAATCTGAATTTTGTAAACTTATTTTTGTGGTGATTCCTTTATGTAAAAAATCATTTGATGCTTAGAAAATTAAGGCTCAACCATACCTAGCCACTAAAGACTTCATTTCTTTAATAAAACTTCTATTTTGAGTTTGAAAAATATGGCTTTTCATAACCATTACTCCATTATTACGAATTTCTTAAAATGACAACAACTCAATTTCTATTTTATTTCTATCCTTGTTTTATATGTTTTTCTTAGCAAATCCCATCTTAACTTATAAAAATCATTACTTGATGATATCTATGACCTAAACTCTTCATTTTTCATATAAAACATAAGTTTTGGAGCTGATAAAAGGGTTTTTGAGGCACGGTTTTGAAACCATCCGAATTTACAAAATTTGGATAAACTCAAATTTTATATATTTTGTAATCTCTTCATATTTTGAGAATTTTTACTAGTAGATCTACCATTTACTTATCAAAAACCATCTCCTATTGATACATATCCATAAGCTTTTCATTTTTTTAAACAAATCCTTCTTTTGGTGTTGAAAAATGGGTTTTCAAATTGGCCTTGGTTGAGATCCGAATTTACAAAATTTATTTTGGACATATCTTTTGATAAAATATCTAAACTTATGAAAAATCATCCTTTACATATCCTATCTTAAGAGCCTTTCATATCTTGAATAAAAACTTCATTTTTAAGTTGGAAAACATGTTTTTAAACTATGTCTTGGCCTAAATCCGAAAATAGAGTTTTGTTATGAAAAATAATCTTTGAACCATATAAAATGAACTGTTGATGATATATTTACATTGAGCTTTCATTATCTCAAGTAAAAATTTCATTTTGACATTGGAAAGTGGTTTTTAAAAATGGGTCTTGCCTAGATACGAATATCACCATTTTTGTTTGAGTTCAAAACCAAATCTACACTTTTATGAGCATAAATATAAAAGAAATCCATAGTAGTAAGCTATAAACTCATAGATCTAAACATAAACATGATCAAAGTTATATAAAAGCTAGATCTACAAAATATAACTACTTCTAACAAGAAAATAATAATATTACAAGAGAGTACTCATGGATAAGA
Organism: Combretum micranthum; assembly: GCA_024138025.1. NCBI lineage: Eukaryota > Viridiplantae > Streptophyta > Magnoliopsida > Myrtales > Combretaceae > Combretum > Combretum micranthum. The sequence goes on from JAMXBD010001670.1 coordinate 148,129, forward strand.
GGAATGTTTCATTTTGGTATCATCATCCTTAGCTTTTAAGCTTATAGAAAGTCATTTGATGCATTGAAACTCTCACTATACTTCACCTATATCATCTATGGAAGCTTTGGACAAGAGTTTTATCAAAGGATCTTGAAGAAATATGTGTGGGAACTCAAATAAGAAATAGGGGCAGCAAGGTTTTCATGTAAGAACAAGAGAAAATGAAGAGAGAAAGAGAGGAAAAATAGAGAGAAAAAGGTAAGGAATGGTAAATGTTTGAAGGTGTAAATGAGAGAGAAGATATAATGAGTTAAAGACACATTAAATGAAGTAAAAAAAAAAAAAAAGAAATGGGCAGTCAATGGAGTACCATAGTAGGCATGATTTTGAAGAGGAGAGAGGAGAGAGAAATTTAGTTAGCTTTTGACTTGAAAATGTAATGTGTAATTAATGGTATGTGTTGCTTCTTAAAGAAGAAGTGAAATAGATTTATTTTAATGAATTTTTGGAGTAATTCAAAGGAAAAGGCAGCCAAAAAGGAGTCAAAAATCTGCCAAGAAGTGATATATGAAGTGTAGAAAGATTGAAGTGAAAAAGAAGTGATGTGTGAAAGGTGTACTTAAAGGTATAGGTTATAAGAGTACTTTCTTAATAAAATAAAATAAAAATAAGAAAATATAGAAAATGTAATCCAAATATTTGTAGCATATTTTTCATAATTAAAATAAGATAATTAATTAATTTGTTTTAGTGAATTAGCAAATAAGTTACCGGTATGATCAAAATACGCGAATATGAGCTATAATTGATATTTTTATAACCCAAAAAATTCTAAAAAATATTTTATGCAAATAAAAATATTTTTCAATTATTTTTCAATTATTAAAATAATTTATTTTATTTTTAATACCAGGTCTTAAACAGAAACTGATCCCGTAAGAACCTAAAACGAACTAAATTTTGGAAAAACAGAATTTTCTAGGATATATAAAATATTTATCTAAAAATATAAGGGTTTATAAGAATAATAAAATTGTGTAATGAATAGTAGTGAATAGTACAAAAAACCAGTTAATTACCGGTAGTAATGAAATACGAGTATAATCGCAAAATCAGATAATTCTAGTTATCGAAAAATTACAAAATTGATATTTTAGAAATTCTTATGAAAATACGAGTCTAACGGTATTAATGGTATATTTTTGATATCTCGAGCCCCAGGACACGCTTTTCAAAGTCTGTATCCGAATGGGTTCAAAATAAGTTAAAAATTTATCAATCTAATATTTTTAAGCGACCTTATATTACTACGAGTTACTCTATACACTTAAACCACACCTCGGCCTCTAAGGCTAAGAGCAAGAGATTGCCAGACCTAAACTATTGTATTCCACTTAGGGTTCCCAGGTGATTTTTTGGTTTAAATATTTGCCAATTTAAAAACTGATGTTTTATATTTATATAACATATTTAATTTGAGAAATTTATTTTAAATTTTATTTTTGTAAGTATATAATATCTCTCAACGTTTTCGGAATTCTTGAATTGAGTTTTATTTCCGAAGGTTTATCGTTATTTGCTTTTTAATAAATTGGTTTTTGGGTTCTATATTACCTGATTTTTACAAGTCAGAGTTACGTATAAAATTTGTCGTACGTAGTAGTTTTGAATTTGAAGACTGTTGAGTTCTTATTTTATTTTTAAGGAATCATTTCTCAAGGTTAAGAAATTTCTAGATTTGCTCATGATTTAGGACTAGTTGAAGTTCAGTTTTAATTTGGAGTCATTTTTAGAGTTTATTTCGATGTTTATTTTGGAATTATTTACTAAAATTTTCCGAGGCTTACACACTAACTTTGCTTAGGACTACTATAGAATCAACATGTTAACATGTGACATGAATACCATGCTAATGCAAGTATATTGTTGTGCAACGCATGTTCATTTAATTAAATGGTCAAATAGCATTAAGTCCTTTTTATTAGATGACCAATCAATTAACAAATGTTAATCAACAATCCAATCAAAACAAGCAATATATTATCACTTTCACTATTATGTTTTATCAAACAATACAATCATTAAACAACACATAATTACCCAATCCCCATACATAGCCATTTATGATTTACCTATAATTTAGGTGCAACTACATTACAAGCACAAGGAATGTGATATGGTCAATGTTACCCACTGGACATCCAAGCTAGGTCCTAATAATCTTCTAGGAAAAACCTATTTATCCCTACCACCAACATCCAACCATCATCAACAATATCATCAACATCACCTTCATGTAAGAAAGCTAAACTGAATTAGAATATTAGCTAAGGCTAATACAAAGAATATATCAAAACAAACATCTATTCAAGAAATTAAATCCATTTTAAGATCCTATTTGATCATACACTAAGTAGAAACCCCATCATGGCTTTAAAGATCGCCCTGCTAAGATACATAGTTCTCCATTGTTTGTCAAAGTATTTCTTTTCTCTTTTTTTATGATTCAATCATTAAAGAAACATCATCATGTCATTCATATACAAAAATACCCATTTCCAAAGCAAAAACACATTTGAAACAACATATTTTCCGTATAAATTATGGTTATCCCAACATATCATTCTAATCCAATTATTAGCTATTAACTCATTTTAAGTTAATTCTAGCCAAATTGATTAGGATTAATCATTTAATTCAATTACTAAGTCCTTGTGATTAAACTTAATCAATCTAATTTGTTTTAGCTTACTAAAGTTCTTTAGTCAAATTAAACTTAATTAATTAACTAAGTTCATTTTATATCTAAGATTCATATTAACTTAAGTTGGTGTTGACTTAATCCTAACCAAGTTGATTAAAACTTAATCAATCAATTCATTTTAATTCATTAAAGTTCATTTAGTCAAGTTAAACTTATGTTTATTAGCTAATTTCATTTTATACTTAACTACACACATCTAACAAGCAAACACAAGTTTTCAACTTTATTGGGAACATGTAGCAACTAGAATCAATAAATTTAGGCCTTGATGCTTTTAGAATTTGCAAAAAATTAAAATATGAAAGTTGTAGATATCTTTTCAAGAGTTTCATAGAATTTTGAATCACCTCAATCGAGATTGGATGACAAAGTTATGATCAAAATACAAAACAGTATTGCGACAGGGGAAACCAAACGGGCAGTTTCAAGGGCCATCTCAACCAGGAGTTTTACCCAAAAATGATCCAAAAGTGAAATTCCTCTTTAAATGGGCCGTTTCAAGGGCCGTTTGCTCCATACACTCCCTCTAGCAAGCCATTTCAAGGGCTGTTTCAACTTAAAATCTTTACACAAAAATTTAAACACCCCTCCAAACACCCCATTTGAGACCACCCTACTATACATAAATTTTCTTGGTTTCTTTTACATCTTTTTACTAATTTTTACACATTTTACTTCCATCAAAACATCATCTAAACATCATAGAAGCTAATTTCCATACTTAAAACACTTCTATATTCATCTAACAACGTCGAACACCATCAAACTCTTTCATTAAAACCCATATTTACTATTTATCATCTTCATCACCAACTCCACATATATCAAGCATCAAACTAACATATACAAACATAAGCAACAACTAAAACAAAGTAAAAGTATAACTTATCTCTTTTAGACATCACAAACCCCATGATTTCTTTGTCTCTACTTTCCCTAAGCTTTTGGAATTTCCAAGTTCATGGCCTCCATCTTCTTCCATGTTTTCTATCTTCATTTTCTTCATTAATATCTTTTAATTTGTGATCTTGAGTCGGATTTGAAAGGAAAAAGAAAAGAAAGAAGGGAAGGAAGAAGAGAAAACATAAAGGCAAAGAAAAGGAAGGGAAAAAGAATAAGAAAATGGCAACTCAAGAAGAGAGAGTAAATAGGATAAGCCCAAAATAATTAAGGGTAATAATGGGTAAAGGGGTTCGATTTAAAATTTTCAGATGATTTTCTTGAGTACCGAAAATAATTGAAAGATAATTTCAAGATGTATAACATATAAATAAATAGTTTGAAAGGAAAAACTAGATTTAGAATTTAATTTGCAAAAACTAGATATTTAGTTTGAGTTCAAGTTTAACACTTATATTTTTAGATAAGCAGTTAAACTTAAAATTTACACGAATTAAGAAAATAGAATTTTAAGTTAAAATACCTAATTTAGGACATTTATAAATTTGAATATTTCAACTCGAGAATTTTAAGTCATTTATAAATCAAAAGAAGAGGGTCTACATTATTAATTATAAGAAATTGAATAAATCCACTTATGAGATATAATAAAACTTGGACTTTACAATTTTACTAAATATTGAAATTAAATTTATCTAAGGTTTTGAGATTTAAGATAAAAAGAAAAGAAGTCTCGTTTGAAACTTATAAAAGATAAAGGAGTTTGATTTGTTGAAAGAAAATAGCTAGATCAAATTAACTAAATGACATATCATTGAAAATCTCAAACCAAGTTAATTAATTTATTAATTTGGTTAAGTCAAGCTATTTAATTTTTATCTTATTAATCATTTTATTTGACTTAGTTGATTATCCAAGTTTAATTTCTATCTTAAGTTTCAATTTCAAGTTTTGCTATTATATTTCATTTTGTTAAGAAATTTTGATTCCTTTGTTAAGTATTCATATTTATTAAGTTTATATATCACAGGTAGTATGATTATGTTGTTTTAGTCTTTTGTCACATTTATTTGAATTAGTTGCTATTTTCATTTTCTACAAAATATTTTGAGATTTGAATGTTTTCTTAACTTTACACAATTGATATTCTATGCAATAGAGTATATATAAACAATAAGAATTAGTTTAATGATTTGAACCTTCACTTACTCAATTTTTGAAAAAAACTTGTACTCGACAAAGACAACGAATGACTAACAACACGGCTAGACTTGACTCAACTCAATTTAACTCGACTCAACTTGTCTCTTGACTTGAGATGACATATGAAAATACAACATAGACTCACACCAGACAAAAAACTCAATAATGGAAGGTTGTGGACTCACTTTTCCATTGTTATCTGAATATATATAACATCATGCATATAAAATATACAGTGCTCATATTCTTTTTAATCATTAAAGATATTATGTTTTATAATTTCTATTAACATGATCATCTTGACGAGATTGAAATTAAGATGCCTCATCCTTGCTTTTTACATATGAGTGGAAATTTTACCATTTCATTTTTATAGGATATTAATGAAAGTTTTAAAAAAAAGAATTGCATCTCAAAATTTTGTTGATAATGATTCAATTTCTTAAACAACAATAAGATTGTTTGTATTTTAATATTTTTGAAATGTGAAAAATTAGGAGTGATTTTTGTGATTTCTTTTAAAACATTTCCAAACTTCACATTATCAACTTAATGATTTTTATATTCGAATTGTATTATTTTAGGTTATTACAGGACGGCTCATTGGTGCGTGCAAAATAGCCATTACAGGATCTATCATCCAACGTTAGTAAGCTTTTTGATGGCAACAACCTGCTTGTTTTGTGTATAGATAGAAGTGTTATGGTGTTTTTATGTAAGAGAGTGGAGCTTAATTTGCATAGATTATGTAAAATACTCTCTCAATTTGTTTTTGGATTAGTTGAGTGAAAATATGATTAGTACCATAGTGAGATTCGTGAGTATATACTATAAGGCAATAATCATATGTTTGTTTGTAATTTGTTTAAGTGTTTTAGTGAAGTCCTCTCTTGTTTGAGGCATAGGTGAAGTCCTCAGGTGTTGAGACACTTGTGTAAAGTCCTCTTGATTGAGGCAATTGTTTGTTGAATGAAGTGTGAAGCCCTCCTTAAGTAAGGCATTAATTGTGGATCAAAGAGACTTGAAGGCGAACCAAACTCCACATTTAATGATGGTATGATCTTTTCCTTCCCTTATCTCTTTATTATTGTTGTTGTAATTCATGATTTTGGCATAAGTGGCAAAAGAAATAATGGTTAGTTAAGTGAAGTTAAAATCTATTTAGAAACCTTCCTTGTAGCTTCCGCATGCGTGCAAAAGCCTAGTTGTTCTTTTTTAATTTTCCTTTCTTTAACAAGTAGAACCTTAGATGTAGCAAATTGCGATAGTAATTCATAAGTAAGGTTATTTAAAGGTAAAGGTAATAGATATTAATCTTGGGTCTATTGTGGCTCCTCAACTAAGTGCTTATTACTGTAACTTTACTTGAGTTTTTTGTTATGCCGTCAACTGTACCACCTATACTATGTTCTACCTTATCTCTTTAAAATAATAGGGGTTCTCTGTCATGTACAACATCATAATTTCTTACTCCATGATGAGCCTCACATTATACACTAGTCTTCTTTCTCTGTTATGTCTATTAAAGACACATTGTTTCATTTCAATCATGATTCCAAACTCAAGATTTTACCTAAAATCACCAATGGGGTCCATAGAATCAAAACGTAGAATCATAAGATTCTATAACTCATGTAAATTTTTTTGTAAAAATTGTAGGTTTACTTACTATACTAATAGAATTTTAAAAAATACTAAAAATAAAGAAATTCAACATTACTTTTAGTTACATATAGCCAAAATGAAGACATAAGACCAATCAATTTATGCCTTCAAATCTCTCTCTTATGTCTACTACAATTCAAACCGTGATTTTAAGTTTTACCCATCACAATTCACATACTCTCATTAATATGTTAATACAATCTTGATAATTGCAATAGTTATTTCCGTTTACTACTTATTTGCGATCTAATTATTAAGATGTATTGCAAATTTTGTTCAAATTATCAAATGCAATCAACTGGTTTTATGCAATAATGAGCATTTTCATGTTCAATAAATATTTGCACAAAAAATTAATAAATTTATGACAATAAATTACATATAGAAAATTTTAAAATAAAAGGAAAATAAAGTACTCTATATACTTGTTCAATTTTTAATTCGATCGTTCAAAATACATTGGAGTATATAACCTAGAAGAAAATTAAAAAAAAAACAAAGGAAATAAAAGGACAAGAAAAAAGAAAAAAAACACTTGAAATTAGGTTATCTCAAATTAAACATCAAGAATCAACCCAAAAGTTCCTAAATTTAAACATATTAAACTACTCACATTTTCAAAGTTCAAATAGAACAAAAATGAGTAAAATTATTACACTACGATTCTACCATCGATTTTGCTATGTAGAATCACAAGTCCACTACGAATTTGCTCCAATGACAATTTTGCATGCAAGTTGAATCAAAATTGTGTCATCAACTCATAGAAACGTACGAGTAGACTCATGAGTTTGACAACCATAACTATATCAATAATATTAACATTCTCATCATTATAATTCACAAATAATATATGTAATCGATATGTCAAACACTCATTTCAACAGTGAGGCTCATTTCCTTATCTTGTCACACAATACTCACAAAAAAAAAAAAAAAAATTCCTTACAAAAAGATTAAGTCAATATGTTAGCACTAAGTATATTTTACAATTGTTTAAGAAAATAATAAGAAAAGGCTACACAATTAACTTTTATAGATACCAAGCCTATGCACTTCTTGGATCCATTCCTTCTTATCCAAACAAAAATAGTAAAAAAATAAGAATATTCTTTGTACCATGCAACATTAGGTGTTAGGGCTTGAAAAATTGTAAAAATAGGCTCCAAATCATTTAGAAAGGAGAAAAAAAGGGCCTACTATTAATCCATTCCTTGAAGAATTATAGTATCAATCACAAAACTAACTTAAATTATTACATGATTCCACTAAAGAGTTAAACCCTATATTAAAGAGTCAAGATTCTCCAAAACTAAGACTAAAGCCATGAAAATCATAAGAAATATTTATGATGCCCAATTCATCATCAAATATCTTCTATATCTCCACATAAGAATCATAATGTAAGCCTTTAACTCCCTCTAGAATACTAGCTTAATAGTTGTCGCAGGTGTCGAATCGCTAATAGCTTTGAGGTACAGGAGCATAGACTTACAAATGTAGAAACTTGGTTAGTGGTACACCGAAGAGTTATCCAGCGCAGCCATTCCAATACTTAAGTTAACAGCAGGTTCTTTAAGAGTGCTAAGGATGATTAGAATGACACTTAAGTTAAGAAATTAAGATCTTTGTTACCTATTATATGAGGATTCTTTATGTAAAGTGGCCATAACGGAATTTGAAAGACCACAAGATATCTTCCTTTTACATGGCGGATTCCTTAGATATGTTTGATGGCCTGATCCACAAAGCACAACTGTGTTAGATGCAAAACATGAACATACGAAAGCTAGGTATGGAAATGTCAAGTAAAAAGGCAACTAGTATACAAATATCAGGTCATCATGGGACCCTAAGATCCAAGGTCATGGCCAACTCGAACTCATCACCATGGGCCTCCATTTGAGGAGGGAGTCGATGTTGTTATGAAGCTTCGTGGTGAGGTTGAGGCATTATGTTCCCATTAGGCCTTCATGAGGTAAACCTCTCCAAGGTTATTAGTGGGCTTGAGAGCCCGTTAGCCAAAGACTTTAGCCCAATAGGCCTTAGTCAAAAATCTCATATCAATACTTACCCCTTGCACTACCATTGCAAATGAGTAAGGTAAGTGATTGTTGTTGTACCACTTTGTTGGGCCGAAGCGATGAGCTCATCTCTTGCCATTTGAGCTGCATCCTAATGAGATTAATGATAAACTCATAATTTATACACTTTTCATCTCTTATTTGATAGTTAATTGTGTTTATGCTTGTGGAAATGTGAAAAATTGGTACTTTGATGTGGCAATTTGGCTAATTTAGGTTATAGAGGACTTGAAGAATCAATCATTGAAGGGAATCAACTTTGAGCTTAGAATAGGTGTTAAAAAAAAAGCAAACAGAGCATAAATTAATAAACACTGGCAGATTCAGGAGGTACTCAGCCAACATTGCAAGGCTAAATCAAGAAGTGTGAAAAGCCAAGCAACACCGGCCAATTATCATTCAACGTCGCCGGCATTACAAGGAAAATACCGGCAAATTGATAGTCAATGCTGCCGGTGTTTACGCCGACGTTTAAATCCACAGTCCAAAAATATATTAATGCTTGCTTCTACATTACAAGTGTAGAATTTGAAATTGCAGGCGTTGGATTTGGAAGTTACTAAATGTCATATATGCTATTTTGTTTTAAAAAGGAAAGTTCCAAGGAGAGAAAAAAAGAGAGAGATAGGACAATTTTTTTGGTCTTCAAAATAGAGAGAACCATAGAGCTTTAGACAAAAATCTTAGATCTATAATGTATCTTTATTATTAATTGTTCCAAATTTGTCAAAATTGTGGTGGATCATCATTGTAGACTAATTTGCATGGTGAGATTGTCTTCTCAATTCAATGTTTTTATGTTTATATGATCTGAATGTCTTTTCTTGTGTTCATAATGAGTCTAGTTTATGTCATTGAATTATTCTTTATACACATTTTAATGATTTGCTAAACTCTAACAGAGGGAATGTGATTTAATCTGAGATTTGCTCAAACGATTGTAGGGATATGTTATATGATTGTTAGAACTTTGTAATATTCATGTTGTTTTTCCTATAATTAACCTTGTATGTGGAAGGATCTTGGTTAATTAGAAATTGATATTGCTCGGGAGAGAAATCTGATTTTATTGGATTTCATAAATATGGATATAATAACAAGATGGAAAGCTGAGATATTATATCAGATTTAGGAACTGTCTTTGTGATAAATGCAATGTAATTAAGTTGGATTCTCGCTAAGGAATTAGGAGAAACGCAATTTAAGGCATTAGGTAATTAATGAATCGGGAGATTCTTAGTTGTAAATTTGATTCCTTTGACAATTCAAGTAGTAGAAGTTACGGGATTGTTCTAAAGTTAAAAAGATTCTTTTAGAACTTCACAAGGAGGCTTTAATCTTGATAGTTCCACTTGAATTTGCGAGAGATCTAATAGTCAATGTAACTTGTTTTCAACTTGATTAGCAAAAACTCAGACTTGATCTTAGTTCCCACTCTAGTATCATATAAGTTTATGAGATTAAGAATATTTGAGTAGATTGAGTACATTTTGGTAGTAGATAAAGTAGTGTTCTTAAACAATCTATCTGAATTCTTTTACCTAAATATTAAATTGAACTAATAGCAGTTTAGTACTTAAACTTTCCTCGTGGGAATGATACTCACTCATCCTTTTACTACTTGATTCAATCCAATACACTTGCTGGAAAAATTCACTTTTGAAATTTAACATCACTTATAGTAGATCAAGTTTTTGGCGCCGTTGCCGGGGAAAGATTAATATTAAACAAATTTGGTTCTATTAGTAATTTAGGCGCACTTTATGGTTAGTGTGTATTCTATTTTCTTTTCAGCTTTTATGCATAGGAGAAGAAGTCGGGACCTTCTACCTATTGATCCTGAAATTGAGCGCACTTTGCGTTTAGTGAGGAAAGGAAACAGATTATTAGAGCAAGAACAAGTAGAAGCAATGGTAGAAGTTGACAATCATAACAATAAAATTTATGCTCCTGCCAGAGCATTGAGGGATTATACGGTACCAACAGTGTTCGGATTCCCTATAAGAAGACCAACAATGCAAGCCAACAATTTCAAGATTAAACCTGGACTAATTCAAATGGTCGAAGTTCATCAGTTTGGGGGATATCTAAATGAGACACCGGATGATCACCCTGCAAAATTCCTCTAGTATTGCAACACCATTAAGATGAATGGTGTAACTGATGATGCAATTCGTTTGCAGCTTTTTCCTTTTTCATTGAGGGATAAAGCTTTGGCTTGGTCTAACTCACTCCCACAGGAGTCAATTGCGAATTGGGTAGATTTGTCAAGTAAATTTCTAAAGAGATTTTTCCTACTAGCAAAGACAGTTAGGTTGAGAAATGAAATAACCAATTTCACCAAGTTTCATGGTGAATCCTTGTATGAAGCGTGGGAGAGATATAAGGAGGCAATTAGGAAGTGTCCTCATCATGGATTACCTGACAATCTCCTCATAGAGATTTTTTATTTGAGCTTAGATGAAACTTTAAGATCATTAGTTGATGCTGCATCAGGGGCTGCATTGATGGGAAAGAGCTATGATGAAGCTAGCTCATTGATAGAAGAAATGGCATCCAGCTCTCACAATTGGAGTTGTGAGAGAACTAAGTTAAAAGTAGTAGTTGTGCAAGATAATGAGGTAATGTCTCAACTTACCACTCAGATTTTAGCTTTGATAACTCAAGTGAGTAAACTAACTACTTCTACTTCTGTTTCTCTTAACCATGTTTTGTGCTATGAAATTTGTTCAGGTTCACATCTATTCAATGAATGTCCTCAAACAAACTCACCAGTTCCATCAAGTACGGAGCAGATGAACTATGTTAGGAACTTCCAAAGAGGCAATCAAGGACCTTTCTCAAACACTTATAATCTAGGATGGGCTAATCACCCGAATTTCTAATGGAGAAATGAGAATAATGTTTATAGACCACCACCACCTAGATTTCAAAGACAAGGTCCTATGAGGAATGCCCTACCATCACCACCTCAACATCAATAACAGAACCATCCTTCAATTGAAGATCTCACAAAGAACTTCATGCAAAAAATAGAGATGTTGATTAATAATCAGCAAGCCACCATTAGAGATCTTCAAGGACAAATAAGTCAAATTTCTCAACAAATCAGCAGTAGACCATCAGGATCCTTACCTAGTAAGACTGAAGAGAATCCTAAGGGAGTGAATTGTATCACTCTAAGGAGTGGAAAGTAGGTGGAAATTCCTGATATAATGGTTGAAGAAAAGGAAGATGTTCAGGTTAAAGACAAGGGGAAAAGGAAATTAGAGGAACCAGCTCAAGGATCATAGTTTGTGAAGCAATATGTTCCTCCAGTTCCATTTCCAAGAAGGTTGAAGCAACAAAAGCTAGATGAGTAGTTTGCTAAATTTTTGGATGTGTTCAAAAATCTTTAGATAAATATTCCTTTCTTGGAGGCCATTCAAGAGATGCCGTCATATGCCAAGTTCATTAAGGAATTGTTATCTAAGAAGAGGAGGATAGATGGAAGTGAACGGTTATATTGACAGGACAATGCTCCATGATACTTCAGAAGAATCTGTCAAGCTTACCTAAAAAATAAAGAGATCAGGGAAGTTTTACTATACCTTGCACTATTGGTAATATTCATTTTGATAAAGTCTTAATAGATTCTGGTGCAAGTATAAATTTAATGCCTTATTCTATTTTCAGGAGACTTGGACTAGGAGAATGCAACGAAACACATGTTACCTTGCAATTGGCTAATCGAAGTGTCAAATACCTTAAGGGTATAGTGGAGAATGTCCTGGTAAAGGTCGATAAGTTTATATTTCCAGTGGACTTTATAGTCCTGGAAATGGAGGAAGATAAATATGTGCCCATGATTTTAGGTAGGTCATTCTTGGTTACAGGTAAGGCTTTGATAGATGTGGAGCAAGGTAAGCTCACTTTACGAGTTATGAATGAATAGGTTACTTTTAATGTTTATGATGCTATGAAGAAATTTGATGACAATAGAACTTGTTTTACAATAGATATAATAGATAAGCTTGTGTTTGAGTCTCTAGAGAAAGAAGTAGGTTTGAAAAACTTAGATGAGTAGAGTGAAGATGAGGAGGAAGAAGTCAGATTAGAAGAAGTGTGTGAAATAAGATTGAGAATGTACGAGGAGCTGGGAACTAGTGAAAGGAAACCAATTCCATCTTTGACAAAACCTTCAACTCTGGAGTTGAAACCATTGCCTGCCATTTAAGGTATGCTTATCTAGGGAATGAAGAAACTTTACCAGTTATTGTTTCATCATATTTGTCAGGTGAACAGGAGAAAAAATTGTTAAAAGTTTTGAGAGAACATAAGGAAGCAATTGGTTGGACGATTGCTGATATCAAGGAATTAGTCCTTTGATTTGTACTCATAAGATTTTGATAGAGGATGAGTGCAAACCTATAGTGCAACCACAACGGAGATTGAATCCTACTCTTAAGGAAGTAGTGAAGAAAGAGGTACTCAAACTTTTAGATGCTAGAATTATCTACCCTATTTTAGATAGTAAGTGTGTAAGTCATGTACATGTTGTACCTAAGAAGGGTGGAATGACTATAGTGAAGAATGAATCAAATGAATTAATCCCTACTAGAACAGTTACTAGATGGAGAGTGTGTATTGATTATAGGAAATTAAATGATGCCATCAGGAAAGACCATTTCCCTCTTCCATTCATTGACCAAATGGTTGAAAAACTTTCAGGCCATTCATATTACTGTTTTCTTGATGGATATTCGGGTTACAATCAAGTCCCGATTGCACCAGCTGATCAAGAAAAAAACCACTTTTACATGTCCATATGGCACTTTTGCTTTTAGAAGAATGCCTTTTAGTCTCTGTAATGCACCCGCCACTTTTCAAAGGTGCATGATGGCTATTTTTCAGATATGCTTGAGAATTTCATTGTGATTTTTATGGATGATTTTTCAGTTTTTGGGAAATCTTTTGAATCATGTTTAGAAAACTTAACTAATGTTTTAAAAAGATGCAAAGAAACCAACTTGGTTTTAAACTGGGAATAGTACCATTTCATGGTCAAAGAGGGAATAGTCTTGGGGCATAAAATTTCTCAAAAAGGGATTGAATCTGATAAATCCAAGGTAGAGGTCATAGAGAAATTGCCACCACCAACAATTGTAAAAGGTGTCAGAAGTTTTCTAAGACACGCTGGCTTTTACAGGAGATTCATTAAGGATTTCTCCAAGATTTCCCAACCTTTGTGCAATCTTTTAGAAAAGGATTCTGTTTTTGTGTTTGATGACAAATGTGTGCAAGCTTTTAATGTTTTGAAAGATAGGCCCAGTTCAGCACCAGTGATCGTAACACCAGAGTGGGAGCTTCCTTTTGAGCTGATGTACGATGCTAGTGATTATGCGGTAGGAGCAGTGTTGGGACAAAGGCGAGGTAAGATCTTTCATGCTTATATATATTTATATATATATTTATTATAATTATCCATATGTTATTGAATATATAAAAACAAATTATATATGTCACGCCCCAAAGGGTACCGTAGACGTGGCAGTCCGCCACATACGGTATTAAAACTTAAGAATGACTTCCCGAAGTCATGCGAAAGTGTTCAAAACCATATGTAAAACGTCTATCACAACAATAGGAGACACTGGTGGAATGTATAGTTTGAGATAGTAAATATTGCAATACAAGAATCTAAATAAACATTAAATTTATCATTAATGGAATATAATCTTTACATCATCTTAGGGGTTTTTCCCTTATAAATCTCCAAACAATCATAATAATAACTTAATCTTTCCCACAACAAATAATACTAACACCAAAAGATATTAAAGGATAATTAACCTATGATCTTCAAAAGATTTTCATAAGCTTTCTAGGACATCATCCCACTTGAGTACATGAAGTCATCGGGCATAAAAGATATTGTCCTGTTACAATAAAGGTCTATCGGAGTATAAGCATAACTAGCTTAGTGAGAATATTCCTGAATCAACGTACTTGTATAAATAATTTCAAGCAAGTTATTAATCAAGCATATGAATGCATCAAGCAAGTGATCAAGCAATACATATGATCTATCGGAAATCATATGTTTGAATGGATTTACCCCTCCATTTAGGGTTAGGTGTTCTAGGCTCTTTAAAACCCAACTTGAAAATCCAACTCATATAGTTTATTTCAGGCTCCTACTAGCCATCACAAAATAGTTCTTTCAGGCTCCTATCGCCCATCTCAAATAGTTCTTTCAGGCACCTATCACCCCCTTACAGATTTCTGGCTACTGCACGCCCGGCTACTACGCTCTTGTCCCATTAAGATTAGCAGCTCATGCAATAAAATTAACTACGTGGTATGCATGAATCAATTAATATAATTCATAGTATATGTTAAAGTAACTTAAAGGTGATCACAGAATTTTGCACACACTCCAGCAGAATAATAGCAAAACATAAGTTAATTAACAACGATTCATGCCTCGGTATGCTTAATATTCTTTCAACCAATATTATCATACATAATTCATTTCATCTTTTCCTACTTCTAGTGCTTCTAGCTACAAGCACAACCAAGTACGAGAAAAGTAGGAAATAAACTCACTTGGCCATGAGGATCTATCTTTCTTACGGATGAGTCGATCGGTAATTCCACTAATCAAAATAATCCTCCAGGTATGAATACTCCTCCTCGGATTCACCTAATCAAGAAGAACACCCATAATGAGTATTTCTTGTTGATTCTATGGTACTTATCAAAAACTATATCATAAGATCGTTAAAATTCGCGTAAAAGGTAATTCCAACTTAAAATGGCCATAACTTGATCATTTTAACTCGGAATTGCGCTTATAATATATCATTTTCTACCTACTCAAAAAGATCTATCCATTTCTAAGGTTATTTTTGTCATAAAAAGCCATTTGGGTTGGAAAATATTGCGGTACAGAATAGTTACGAATTTATAGCTTACAAAATATGATTTTCTCAAACTTTACTTCACTCAAAAAATTCTTAAGAAAAATATATGGATATATATATAGTTGAAAAATCTTTTGAACATATATTTATACTCATATGTATGCATGATCTTCATAGTGTTGTCTCAAGATTGATATTTCATAAACAATTTGTTCTTTAGGGATTTAAAAGACAAGACTTTTGAAAATTTATCCTTTTTGAATTGTGAAAAAAAATATATTTGAGTTGTTATGAGTAAACGTTTTATTATTATTTCTTTTTCTTACTTTTCAAAAGTAAATTCATTTTCAAAAATTTTGGTTCTTTAAGTTATCTACCAACTCTATTTCTGGTGATTGAAAATAAGCTTTTTAAAATCTTCCTTAAGCTTCAAATATTTGAAGTTGTATTAAATATACGTTTTCCCTATATTTTTACAGATATATCTTTAAAACTTTATTTCTTGACAAATTTTATTTTTCTAAGTTGATCTTTAAAATAGGGAGTTAATTTTATCTTGGTTCGAAAAACTTGTTTTATACTTAATAGAATAACCCTTTTAGACAAGTTTGTAAGAAAACTTTCTTAAAGAATTTTAACTTTAGAACTTAGTAAAACTTCATTTTTGTTTTTGAAAAGAGAATAATAAACAAATTTAAGTTTTGAAAGAACTTTCTTAGCATGCGATTCTCAAAGTCTATAATGAACATAATTAAGTCGTATAAAAGATATGGTTGAGTTAAAATCCTTTATGGTTAAAAATTCTTCCTTTATGGGATATTTAGTTTTTGATTTAGAAAAGAAATAAGTTCCTTTTTTTTTTTTTTTTAAGAAATCTACTTTACTACTTCTTCTAGAAATTATGATTAGCTTATCCTTTGGAAAAATAAAACTTAGATCTTTTGAGAAAATTCCTTTTGTTAAGAAATCTAGTTTACTTTTGAAAGAACCGATTTTTATTTTGTTTTATTTTTATTTAAGACAACAACATTCTTAATCATGCATGAATATGATTATGTAGCAATGTAAAAGTAAAGATAAAATATAATAAGATAGAAAAAATACTTGTAAGTAAATAAACATAAATAAATAAATAATCAAGCATTGGGAACCTTAGCTTCATCAAGGCATCCCGATCATGTATTGGGAGCCTTAGCTTCATCAAGGCAACCCAGGACTAAGAATAATCTAGTCCCAAAAGAAAAGAAAAGAAATTTGTTTTGACTTGATATGACAAGTCTAAGACTAGAAAGACTAATCTTAATAAATTGCATAAAACAAGTAAATAAATAAATTGTAAGACTTGGAAATAAATAAATAACAAATGAGATTATATACTCTAAATAAATATATATACATATAATACTATATATAAGTTAGATTAGAAGCAAATAATAACAATAATAATAACAACATAATATTAACATAAGGAAAGGAGTAGAAACATGAACAAAAACAAAATATGAATAAATTGTTGCTTCTTTAACTCAATAAGTCTAAGAAACATACACTAAACTCATGTTAAGTTATGTGAACATGATGAGTATATATGAAAGAAACTTTTACCTAAGGTTTTATGGAAGGTTTGAAAAGAGATGAATGGGTTTTGTGTTTGATTTTTCTTCTTGAAGAGTTGAAATGGGTAGAGAGTGTTTTGTGAGAGATTTGATGGAGAGAGGTTTTGAGAGAGTATTTTGGTAGAGTTTTGTTATGTAAAATGAGTGTGTGAAAGAATGAAGGAAGAAGGGAGTATTTATAGAATTTTTGGAATGAATTTTTTATTTAATAAAATAATTGAAAAAAAGAAAAATAATTGAGAGTAAGAGAGAGGGGGGCCGGCACATAAAGGGAAGAGAGAGGGAGGATTTTTATTTGTTTTGATTTTTGATAAATGAAAGATGTAATGTGTAAGGTAGATGTGAAATAAAGTTGTATTGGTAATGTAAAAAGTAAGAAAATAGATATGTAGATAGTAAGAAATAGGTGTAAGAAAAAGTAAAGATAGTGAAATAATAATGAATAGTAGGAATAGTACTATGAATAGTAGACTAGACATATAAAATACCGGTAGTAATAAAAATACGGGTAAACTAGCTATATCTGTTATTTTTAGTTACCGAAAAATTCTGAAACTAATATTTTTGAAATCCTTGTTTAATTACGAGTCTTTTGGTGCTAATGAAAAATTTTTAATATTCTGAGCTTCGGGACACGCTTTTCGAGAACTGATCCCGTTTGAGTCCGAAGGACACTCGAAATTTGCGAATCTGATATTTTTATGCTACCCTATATTATTACGAACTATTTTAAGCCACTAACTTAATTTCGTTTTCTAGGGTTTGAGAACGCGGGATTGCCGGAGTTGAAATTGCTTGATTGTCTTGGTCTTTGTTGACTTTTCAACTTCGGTTTGACTAGGGTTAAGGTTTAATCCATCTTTGCCATTTTAACTCAAGGATCGGATAGGCGGATCTTTTCATGTTCGGATTTTTGAATCAATTGATTATTGAACTTTCTATTTTTGTTTTTGAAAATTCTCTTACGAAATTTTGTGATCGAAATTGTTTAAGGTTCGGTTTCAACTTGGGTTAGACTTTAGGGTTTTCGATTTGGTATTCCAAAACTGTTATTGAAAAATTCGGGGCTCACAATAATATCTCACATAATTTATATTTACACACTATATATTATTTAAAATATAACAACATATTTGCAAAAAAAAAAAGTTACAATGTAAAAATATAGTATATTTAAATAATAAAATGTATAATATAAAATAATTAGTTAAATCTAAATATATTTAAATTATATTATATATTTTTTTTTTATTAATATATTAATGAAAAATAGATTTCCATATTGTTTATAACACATTTATTATATATATCTAATAAAAATTATATATTTATTAGTTTTACATAATTTATTAAGTGTAATAAAAAATGATATAAAAAATAAACATATTGCTAAAAAATATATAATTTATTAAGTTAATATAATATATAAAATAAGTAATATAAAAAGTATGATTATTATATAATCATTAAATGTATATTTATATATATAATATTATTTATATATACATACTATAAATATTTTGTTAACAATAATATCATATTTAGGAAAAATTATAATGTACCACTAACAAATATTATATATTTATAATAAATATATAATTTAAAATAATTATTATAAAATGTAAACTTGTTATGTATAACTATTATATATTATTTAAAAAAAATATTAATGAAAAACCCTTAATAAATAGGCAAAGTAAATTTATAAAATAAAAATTAATTGTAAAAGATATGGAAAATGTTTTATAGTCATAATATTGTAAATTTTGATATCTCTTAAATAAACAATATTGGAACTTTCTTCATGGAGATATGAATTGGTTCATCGATTTAGTGCTTGTAAAAATTTATTGTTAAGTGTGCTTAGTATATAGTATTCAATGATGGGTGACCTTTTAGGAAAGATAAATAGGAGGTAAATGAAAATATTTTTTTAATAATTTATCTTAGAATCGAGACAAATTTGTGACAAAATAATTTTATTTATTATTTACTAATTGGGTGTTTAGTAATAATTAATTCTAAACAGAGATAGATTTGCGATAGAAATTTCTTCACAAATTTGTGACGAATAATAAATCTGTCTCTAAAAAAATTAGCGACGATGATTTTTTTAACAGAAATTTACACTAGAAAATCTATCTCTGAAAGTTTTCAGAGACAAATTTTTACTTTCAGAGACAAAATTTTTTATCTCTAAAGCCAAAATTTCTTGTAGTGATTGGTGAGCCTCGTACGAGAGGTGTTGGTGAATTGGAGGGGCAGTTTGATGGAGATAATCCCTCTATAGAACTCACTTTATCGTCCATAGGATGTAAGGACAAAAGGAGGAGCATGTCTGGTGCTTAGTTCCATCAACGAATTGGGCAAGAATGTCGTGGAAGAGGGCATTAGGCCTAGTTGCAATGGTGTGGGTAAGGAATTTAAGGGCAATTTCGAAAGCAGCAACAAGGAGCTTTATGACCTTACATTAGCAGGTCATGCCTTTTATGCAAAGAAGGGGTGGCAAGTATACCATCTGCCAGTGGATGAGTACCCATTAGATGAGGAGGAGACCGAGTCCATTAATCCTCTTTTTAGTGACATAGTCACCTCTTGGGAGACCAAAGATTTCATGAAGGCCTACTTGGCTAGTTGTCTTAAAGCTTGGAAGGTTAGCCAACTGTCACGCCCCAAAGGATATCCTAAATATGGCAGTTCGCCACATATAATATCAAGACTTAAGAATGACTACCTTAGTCATGCGAAAGTCTCTGTATTACATGTAAGGCTTACAACACGGTAATAGGAGACACTTTTGAGAAGTGTGGTTTAAGCAAGTAAATTTGAACATACAAGAATCTAGAAATAATGTCATCTCATAAAAGCAATTAAGAGTCTATTACATAAATCAGAGGGGCATTCTCCCACTAAATCTCTAAGGATCTCATAATGTAATCTCCAAGATTTTATGCTATAATTATGTTCAAATCCTAAACCGAAGTCAACCAAAAACCCTAAAGTCAACAAATTCGTCTCAAACCCTAATAGATTAGATCCGGCTATCCCATGTTCCTAATCCTGAAATAGTGAAACCGAGATAGTAGTAGATGATAGTTTGTAATAATATAAGGATGCATAAAAATATTAGATTCGATAATTTTTAATGTCCTTCGAATCCGAACGGGATCAGTTTTAGAAAACCATGCTCTGGTACCCTCGACAGCAAAAATATTTCGATAATACCAATAAACTCATAAAAATAAAAGGATTTCAAAAATATCAATTTTATAATTTTTCGGTATCTAAAAATATCAGATATAGCTTAATTACACGTATTTTCTTTACTACCGGTGTTAATTTATCTTATCTACTATTCATAGTACTATCTCACTATTTGTTACTATTCACCTATCTCTACTTTTTCTACACATATTTGTACACTATATGAACCTATTATCTACTTTTTACTTTTGCCATACATCTTTATTCACATCAAACTTTACATCTTATTACTTTTAATTAACAAAAATATAAAACATCAAATCTCTCTCTCCCCTCTCCATGTAATTCACGCCAGCCATGTACTCCACGCACACACATTTTTATTTTTTTCTTTTTCAATTTATTTAATTCACTCAATTTTCACTCCAAAAATTCTATAAATACCCCATCTCCCTCCAATTCTTTTACACATTCTTTCACCTTACCAAAACTCTCTCAAAATTTCTCCTCAAACACTCTATCAAAATCTCTCTTTTCTTTCTTTTACTACCAAATTTTCCTACACATTCCTACACACATAGACACTAACCAAACATTTCTTCTTCTATTACTTCCATACTTTCTTTTAGGTAAAAGTTCTTACCTATTTCTTTTTACTATGTCATGTAACTTAACATGACCATGGTGTATGTTTCTTAAACATTCTAATGTTGTAGAAGCAATACTATGTTCATGTTTTGTTCTAATTCATGAATAAATTTCATCTATTATGTCGTTATTATGATCTTATTATTGTTGTTATTATGCTTCTAACCTAACTATATATATATATTACTATCTATATATGTCTATATATATATTTTTAGATTCTAATGCTCATTAACTCACTAACAAGCTTATTATTGCTTTTTCTTTTCATTCTTTTTCCCTTTTTTTTAGGACATAGTCCCAGGATGCCTTAATAAAGCTAAGGCTCCTAATACATGACCGAGTTACTTTGATGAAGTTAAGGTTTTCAATACTTGACTATAACATCTTGCTTATTATTTCTATATTGCTTACTAATATTATCTTGCTTCCTATCTCATATTTTCGTCATCTACATACTACATGCTCATGATACATGCATCTACATAATAATATGGTCTCAAATAAATTTAAAGTAGAATTTTTCTTTAATAAATGAACTTGAAACCAAATTTTCTATTTTGTAACTTATCATTAAATAATGGAGTTATCATCAACAACATAGAAATGGAATAATACAAGTTTTCTCAAATAACAAAGATAACTTTACTAAGAAATATAAGAAATAAACATCTTCTTTTCATAATATAAGTTTTAGTAAAAATAATTTGTTAGTATTCAAAGTTTTCATAAAAAGCTTAAGATTTAAAGTCTTTTCAAACTAACAAAAACAAAAAGCAAACTAGTTTTCAAAGTTAAGATAAAATCAACCCATAAAATTATAAACCCTCTTAGAAAAATTATGATTTTCAAGTTTCTAAAGAAGGAACTTATTTTCAAAGAATATAAATATGATAAGATAAAAAACAAAGGATTTTATCAATAAAGAGGATTCTTTTCAAATAAAATTTGTAGAGGAAATAAAAGACTAAGTTTTATAAAACAAGTAACTTATATTTTAAACAAGAAATATAAAAAGAAAAGACTCATTTTCTAAAACTATTCTAAAAACAAATTTATAAATAGGTTATCAACAACTTAATAAACTCTTTGATAATTTTGTTCTTTTATCACTAGAAGTAAAAATTATAAAAGACCAAAGTTAAAGGAAAGTTCATTTGTTTTGGAAAAAGGAATGAGGAAAATAAAATAAGAATATACTCATTGATAATGACCTAAGAAAGATATAAATTTTCTTTGAAAAACTTGGAAAGAAATTTGTCAAGTTTAAGTTTTAACACTTTAAAATGAATTGTTTTATGAAATATATTATTAAGACACTACCATTAGAATTTTTGTATATAAAGTGAGCTTATCTATATACTCAAAGGATTTTTTAATCATACATATATATATATATATATCTATATATTTGCGAAAGGATTTTTGAATGAAGTTGAGTTGGAAAATTGTTTCGCAAAATCTGGAAATATTCATTTTGAATCTGTACCGAGGTGTTTAGCAACCCAAATGACTTTATGTAAAAAATAACCTTATATATGGACAATCTTTTGAGTAGGTAGAAATCGGTATATAATATGCGAAATTCAGAGTTAAAATGAGAAAGTTATGACCATTTTAAATTGAAATTTCACTATATGGGAATTTTGCCAAACTTAGTTGAATAGAGTTACAAGTTTAAGTAAATCATCCAAGAAATACTCATTTTGGGTATTTCTTTTGTATAGGTGATGTGGAGTTTGAGTTACCCTACCCGGATGACTATTTCGACTAAGGATCTTCCGATATGGCTGGGTGAGTTTAAATTCTTGCAATTGTACTTATGTATTTGCTTGTAGCTTATGGACACTAGATTTAGGAAAAGATAGAATATAAAAGAGCATGTGTTCTACTTGCATGATCGAAGTTATGATAAGTATATCGAGGCGAGAATTGTTAAGTAATCATTGTATAATTTAGTGTAATATTGACTGTTTGCAAATTCTATGGTCACTTATTAAACGATTAATACTATGCCATGATTACTTAAATTAAATAATTTATGCATGACACGTAAAGAGTCACATTGCATTCATTACTATACACTTGGTGGGACAAGGGCATAGTGATGAGGTGGAGGACCCGAAATCATAATCTATGACTTAAATTATCTGTAATCAAATGGTGTGTGGGCACCCGAATTAACTACATTTTAGCGATTAGTAGGAATCTATATAAGACTACGAAATATACTATTTGTGAACTATGGCTTCGTTGCCCATAACACCTAACCGCCAAATGGATGGGTAAATCCATTCAAGCATATGATTCCCGAAAAGTCATATGTATTGTTTGCTCACGTGATTGCTTGCATTTCATATGATTGATTAAATAACTTGAGTGATCATTGATTGATTGAGTACGTTACTTGTGGATTTAAATCTCACTAAGTGAAGAAGCTTACCCCCTTATAGATATCTCTTGCAGTTTCCCCACCTATGGTTGAAGCTTCGGGGGCATTTCTCACAGGTACTACTTTTTAGCTTAAGGAGTTTTTGGAAGAAGCTAAAAACTAGATGTAGACTTAGACTTCTAAGTACATCTCCTTGTAATTTATTTTGTTTAGACTTCTCTAGACTATGATGAACTATATCTTTTAGTGGGGGAATGCCCTTTGATGATTGTAAGACCTTTATATAATTTCCTATTGCAAGATATTATGTTATGAATTCCATTCTTAAACTACTATAAGAATGTCTTCTTAAACAACTTCTTTCAAAATTGGTTTGCCATGATCATGAACGTATGTCTTACACCCGGTATCGAAGCTTATGGGATGATGATGAAGGTAGTCATACTTAAGCTTTAATATTGAGTGTAGCGAACTGTCGCGTTTAGGGTACCCTTTGGGGCATGACACATAAAGGTTACTAGTCTTTACAAGAGCATGTTACCGCCAAGACCATACAAGAGCATGTTACCTAACTTCATCAAGAGCAACCGCTACATTGAAGGAGCTTATGACAAGCCAAAGGAGGCAGAAGATTGGTTATCTCAAATAGAGATGTCTTTTGATGCATATGAAGTTCCGCCCCATTTACAAATCAAGTATGGAACATTCATGCTTCGTCTAAACGCTAGGATATGGTGGGAGTCAAGGAAAAGAGATCTAATGACTCCAATCACTTGGGAAATATTTAGACATGAGTTTTTGGAGAATTATTTCCCAGGAAGTTTACGAGTAAGATATAGCGCGGACTTCTTACAAATTGCACAAAAGGAAAGAACAATCGAACAATATGAAACTGAGTTCAGTAGATTGTTGCAATATGCACCGGACTCCTATAAGTATAGTGAAGAATTGAAAAGGCAAGTCTTTATAGGAGGATTGGATGAAGACTTAAGGATGAGGTTGGAAGAATTTGACATAAGGAATTTTCGAGAATTAGTGGAAAGAGCTCGGATTGTGGAAGAAGCAAGGAAAAGGAGAGAAAGAATAGAAGAAGAAGAAGAAGACTCAATCGTTGAGAGAAGGTTTTACGTAGAACCCCATCTCATGCCCCTACCAAAGAAAATCAAGAACGACAATAGAAGGATCATACCAAGAGATATTAAGTGTTGGAAGTGCAATGAAGCACACTACCCGAAGAAGTGCCCCCAGCTATTTGGAAAGTGTTTCTTCTGTGGAAATACAAACCATAAGATGTCAAAATGCCCAAATAGAAGGGTAGATGCTTGCTATGTTTGCAATCAGAAAGGACATTTTGCCAACAATTGTCCACAAGGAAGGAATATTCTGTCAAGATCATCAGAGGAAGTTGTTCTTATAAGAATGGAGAAAGGAAATGGAAGTAGAAGTGAAAGCAGACCTGAACCTACTGCTTCGGGAATTCGAGTATACAACTTGCAGGGACGATGGATAGGTGAAGAAGTGAACAAAGGAGATGAAAACTGGACTGCCTTGGAGTACATTAGAGGCTATAACAGCGATGCGAGAACCAATCAATCCCCAACCTTCTTTTATTGATGTTGTTTCTTTATTTCAAGTAACGGAGATGTGTGAAGTTTTCTTTATGTGGATGAATAGGAGCGATAATCCCCTCTTATGTACATAAGAAGTTTAGTAAATCAGAATGTTTCACTCTCTTGAAATTCAAAGTGTTACATTCTTTTGGTACATCTAGACTACCAATGACAAAACAATCGACCTAGTTTAAGAAAATGCCTAAGAAAAACGGTCAATCTTCCAACAAAGACGTAAGGACATGAGGTCACCTGTGACTCTAAGGAATAATGGAATTAAGTAATCTTTTGGATAAGATGTATACCCTCAAGTAAAACCCCAATAAGAAGACACAAGGAGAACATAGAGCTTACAAAAAAAAAGGAGAATATTTAGCAAAGGACCTGCTAACATAAAAAAGAAAAGACACATTCTTACGAGTTGAAAAGGGAATTAAATAGCTAAAGAGTGAAGAGAAATTGATCCTTTGGAGACATTCATAAGTTCCAATAAGAAGTTTTGAAAAGAATTCTGAATACAGATTTCACTCAGAGAAACATGGAAAATAGACTTATAGGAAAGTTGGAGAAACAACAAACGAGAAAATCGAGACCTTACGAAGTGAAGTATGCCATCACGAAATATACCCATCCAGTTTATAATGGAGAAAACCCTAAGCCAACGTGTTAACTTTCGGAAAGGAACAGAGTGAAAACCTTTTAAGGAACAAACACATCTTTCTCAAGATTAAGATCACGATATCACCAACAAAGAGTCAAATCAAGAAGGAATGACCCTCAGATTCTTTATAAACCCACAAGTTTTAGTAATGCTTTATGGACTCAAGAATAGTGATATAGCCTGAAGAAGGAAAGAGGTAATCTAAGAATGTAATCTTAAGTATAGGAAATTAATAAAAGAGAGTTGAAAAGTCGAACCTTGAAGTTCACAACAAGGGTTAAAAGAGGAACCACGTCGGTAGGATATTAAGATCAACCGTATAAAAATAATAAAAGAGCTTAGATAAGAAGATACGAAGGATAAAGAAGGGATAGAGGAAGAAAGATGTATTAAAGGAAGCTAAAGGATGATTTAGCATAACTAAGGACAAGGAAGTTAGTAAGAAAGAATCATGAGTACGGTTCATAATTTGGAATCAACAACATATCCAAGAAGAACCCAGATATACCGAAGTTCAAGGGACATTAGAAGAAATGAAATATGGATAAAGGAATAAAAACACCAAAGGATGAAAAGGTTTATAAGACTCAATGGAAACGGAATTAACCTTCTCAAGATTTTGAATTTCTCACAAACGATAACAAGAAGGCAAGGATGCTTATGGTATAAATTGAGTAACTAACAAAGATGGTTCGTTTCATAATCGGTCAATATAACGCCTCTAAAGGAAAAGAGATGAAAGCAAAAGAGATCAGTCAGAGATATGACAAACCTGGACGCAAGAATGGGAACGAAGAGGAACTAATAAAGAATTTTGGACCCCTGATACTACAAACAATCAAGGAAAAACCATTCAAATACCTTGGAGGAACAATCAAGAGTATCTCGTGAGATGATAAAGGCACAAGATAGACGAAATAAGATGAATCGGAAAAGAAGGACCTTAAAAACCTCGAAATGAGAATCAGGTGAGTTTAAAGATAGGAAGTAATCATAAGACGAGAAGGAAGTTGATTATTACATAAACATATTGGAGATGTGCAACAATTCCCCATTTAAATGGTTAAGAAATCAAGTTATAAAAGTTAATGTTTTTAAGGGAGAATTTTTCCTTATGAAGATATACCCAATACCGATATTTATCCGCAAGAGTTCAGAGGATAAGAAATGAGGAAATCAATTAAAGAGATCTTTTTGAAGAATGACGCATAACCCAAGTAACCAAGTTTTGTTAGAACCACAAGTAGGAATTTCCAAGTTTTGAGGACAAAACTTTCTTTAAGGGGGGTAGGTTGTAAACCCCTAAATTTTCGGAATCGGTTTAGCATAAAACCCTAAACCGGAAGTCAAACGAAACCCTAAAGGTCAACAAAACCCTAGTTTACCGTATCCATCTAAATCCGGCATTGCCGTTTTCTTTGGCCCTGGAAAACGAAATTAGGATAATTAGCTAAAATAGTTCGTAATAACCATAGGTTTTATAAAAATTTCAGTTTCGCGAAATTCGGGTGTCCTTCGAACCCGAACGGACACAGTTCTCGAAAAACGTGTCCGGAGGCCTCAAATAGTAAAAATATTCCGAATATACCGTTAGGCTCGTAAAAATATAAGTTTTCCAAAAATATCAATTTCGTAATTTTTCTGCAAGTAAAAATAACAGATGTAGCTATTTGGTCTGTTTGGATTGTCTGTTTTTCATCTGTATCTGTATCTTTTTTAAATTGAAATGTGTAAATATATCTGATTTACATCTAAATTTTATCTATATTTGTTCGATTTGATCTTTTGATGAGAACTGTCAACATTTTTTTATCTATAGCTATTTCTTGATAAATAATTTGTTAGAAAAAAGCTTTAAAAAGTATCTGTATCTGTCGAAAAAAAGCCAAAACAAACAGACCTATTATACGCTTATTTTCTTACTACCGGTACTTTAATTGTCATATCTACTTTACATTACACTATTCATTACTATTCTACACTATTCTTTTATCTCTACTTTTTCTTACACCTACTCTTACACTCTACATAACCTATAATCTTAACTTTTTACCTTTCCCATAACTTTATATCACATCTACTTTACACATTACATCTTTCATTTATCAAAAAGTCACAAAATTAAATCACTTCCCCCTCTAAAGGACAATGGCCGGCGCTACTTCCCCCCCCCCTATGCCATCAATTTGTTTCAATTTTCTTTAATTTAATCACACAAAAATCCCTCCTCAATTTCCTATAAATACCCCCCTCCTCTTTCACTTCTTTCACACCACTTCTACACTAAAATTACTCTCTCAAAATCTCTCAAGAATTCTCTCCAAGAAGTTCTTACAAGAAAAGCTCTCTTTAGTCTCTCTTTAAGTAAGCTTTCTTCAAGAAAATCTTCCAAGCTTTCTTCATGTTCATCTACTTAGTATGAGCTTAGTGTGTGTTTTCTAAAACCATGAAGGTTAAGAAAGCAACAATAGGTTCATACTTTGTTTTTGTTCATAACACAATTCCTTTATGTTCATGTTTCTTTATACTCATTTATGTTTCTCTTATGTTCATTTATGTCTCTTTTATGTTCATAACTATCTATTATATCTATATAGCTATATATACTATTTAGAGCATATAAGCTCATAATCTTGCAATTTATTTACTTCAATGCAATTTATTTATTCAAGTTGTTTTTAAGACTAGTCTCTAGTCTTAGACTTGTCCTCATCAAGTCAAAACAAGTTTTTCTTCTTTCATTTTATTTCATTATGGGACTAGTCTATTCTTAGTCCCGGGAGCCTTGAAAAAGCTAAGACTCCAATACTTGACTTTATTATTATGCTTTATGTTATTTTGGTTATTATTATTCTCATAATCATGTTCATTTAGATTGTTGTCCATAATTTTATTTAAACAAAAAGAAGAATTTTGTCACTTAGAAATAAGTTTATGTAAAGTATAAAATCTATAAAGCAACACAAAATAAACTCATTCCTTTTCATGTTACAAAAAGAACTCACTATAATTTTATAAACTATTTTTACTTTGAAAAGCCACTAGATCCTTATTCCCATTTTTCAAAAGAAAATATTTTGTTGACAAAAATGGTTCTTTTCATAAGAAAGAAAATAAGATGGATGACTAAGGAAATTTTTAAGTAAAGACCTTTGCAAACAAATAGGCAAAGAAAATTTATGGTTTGAAAATAATAAAGTTATTTCTTTTCAAGTTACAAGAAGAAGTTAATAAGATTATAGAAATTAGTTTTTCTACAAAAAGTCCTTAATTGTTCACATTGTTTTTATGAAGAAAACAAATTTTCATGCATGGATGATTATTTTTGAAAAATAGAGACAAAGAAAAAAAAATATCAAGTAAGGAATTTTTGCAAAACAAACAAAGGAATTTACACAAGAAAAATGAAGAATAGCATATTTCCTAGAAAACTTCAAGTATAGTATTAATGTAACTTAGAAAGTAGAAAATTTATTTTCAAAGGTCACTAAAAAAGAATAAATAAAACCAACATAAACGTTTTTAGAAAATAAAGAAAACAAGGTATTCATTTCAAAGAAATTTACAAAAACAATTTCCGAAAAGCTTCAACCCGACATTGTTTTACCTAAGAAAAATAATTGGACAACAAGACACTTGAGCATGCTTAAATATGAGTTATATAGTTATAAAAAGAGAATTTTTCAACTATATAGATAACTAAGTATTTATCAAACAAATTTTGATTTCTTGAACCAAAGTTGTTTTTACTTGGAAATCCGTGGTGAATTTTGTCGCCACTTTTTCGGAGCCTATATGGCTTTGTTTTGGAAATAATTTTAGAAATGGGTAGATCTTTTCGAGTAGATAGAAATCGGTATATTATATGCGCATTCCGAGTTAAAATGACCAAGTTATGGCCATTTTAAGTTGGAACATTCTTCTATACGAACTTTAACGTTCTTTGACATTGTTTTGTCAAAATTCAAGAAAATCATTAAGAAAAACTCATTGTGGGTATTTTCTTTGACTAGGTGACCCCGAGGAAGGATTCCTTTACCCGAGAACTATTACGATTAAGTGGAGTGTGTGAACGACTCATCCGCTTAGAGGAATAGACGACAATGGCATCGTGAGTTTATTTCCATTAAATGCTACACTTGTTGTGCTTGTAAATTAGTTGCACTAGAGTTAGGAAAAGATAAACCGATATGCATGTAAAATAATTCCTTGAAAGAATCCTAAGAATATCGAAGCCGAATTGTTCTAAGTGATTGTTTTAGTTTAATATTGATTTGTGTGAAATTCCTTGATCGCCATAAAGTTGAAAAATTATGTTATGACTTTATAAATTAATGAACTCATGCATACCACGAAGTGAGTCACATTGCATGGTTGGGTTATTATCCTTGGGTGAGAAGGATAGTAAGCTCATGTCGAAAGCAACACTTGGCGAAGATCCGAAAGCGATTGCTTGGCGGCTTAAGGAAATGCTTGGCGGTTGATCCGAAAGCAAGGTCAAATCAAGTAGATTCGGAATACTTGGCGATGAGTGCTCGCAAGTTTAAAAACTTTTTAATGAATGCTTGGCGATGAGTGCTCGCAAGCTTAAATTTCTTATTAAAACTACTTGTTTTGAGGATAAGTATCACCAAACCCCGAATGGAGGGCGTAAATCCATTCAACATATAGTTCCCGGAAAACTATATGCTTGTTTGCCCACGTGCTTGTGCATTACATTTGTTTGATAAATCAACTTGTTTGAATCTTGTTACAAGAAGTTATTTATGGAAATAGTTCTCACTAAGCCTATTAGCTTATACCCCAATAGATATCTTTTGCAGTTCCCTACTTATGGTTAAGGCCACGTGGACCATGCGGGCAGGTAATCCCTTTTGAACATTAGAAATCTGGATAAAGTATAGCTTAGTATTAGCATGCAATATGTATATAATAGATTAGTAATTTAGGGAGTTGTCCCTAAGTTTGTAAAGTTTTGCCATGACAAATAATTATTGTGATTCTTCTTTTCTTAATATGTTTTTATATCTCCTTAAGCTTCATTATTCCATATATGGTCCTCTAAAATTGTGAAAGTAAGCCTTACACTTAATATAAAAGCTTTTGGAAATGACTAAGGTTGTCATACTTAAGCTTTAATATTGAGTGTGGCGGACTGTCACGTTTAGGGTACTTATTGGGGCGTGACAATTTCATTTCTAGAAAAGAACTTTCTTGATGATTTTACAAAACTTATCTAATCCTTAATACTTTAGAATATTGGTGAAATTTTCACGAGGAAATATAATGAAACCTTTACTAATCAAGAATTTTAAAATCTTAAGTTTCTAAAGAAAACTTTTCTATTTTTATGGTTTTGAAAGGAATATATGTGATATATCTACTTTATGTTTCATTGTTGAAATTCTTGTGTTCTATTGTTACTAAAAACTTATGATGAGCTTATCTAGATTTTGGAAAAGATTTATTAAAATAGATTCCCAAGTTTTTATGGAAACATCATTTCTTATGTGACAAAAGTTTATTTTTGAAAGGAGTCCTCATTTTCCTTATTTAAGAAAATCCCCTTTTTTATTTTTGTTGAGACAATATCAATATGCTCATGCATGAACATGAATATGTAGCCATGAGAAATAAAACAATATATCATAATAAGATAAGATATATATATATAAGAGTTAATAAGAGCATAATATTAAGATCAAGTATTGAAAATCTTAGCTTCATCAAGGTAACCCGATCAAGTATTGAGAGCCTTAGTTTCATCAAGGCAACTCAGGACTAAGAATAGACTAGTCCCAAAAGAAAAAGAAAAGAAAAAGCAATAATAATAAGAGCAAGTTAGAGGATGTTAGTAAGCATTTAGACTCTAAAAATATATAGATATACATATACTTAATAATATATATAGGGTTAGATCAAGAGCATAATAATAATAATAATAACAATAATAACAACATGATATCATCATTGTCACGCCCCAAAGGGTACCCTAAACGCGACAGTCCACCACACTTGATATTTAAACTCAAGTAAGACAGCCTTAGTCTCCCCATGAGTTTGAACGTTGGGTGTAAGGCTCACGTTCAATATATAGGGACCATACTTTGCTTCGAAATAGTTTAAGAAGACATACATAGCAACAAGAATGTAGATCATAATAGTTATATTTAGATTTATTCTGTTACATAACCTAAGGGGCATACCCCCGTCAAAATCATTAAGAGTTCTCACGCTCTCAAAGCCTCTTGTATTATCCTTCAAATACCAATTTAGGAGACTCCAATAGAAGTCCATGCCTACGTCTAGGTCCTGGCCTCATCAAAAGCTCCTTAGAGTCCAAAAGTTGTACCTAATGATAGTGGCTCCTCGAAGATAGCCATAAATATTCATACTGGCAACAGGAAACTATTGGGGTATAAGTTTACGAGCTTAGTCGGATTTTATTTCCAATGATTAGTACTCGACTACAATATATAATAGAAAAGTTATTAACATCCATAAGAAATACACAAGCAAATGAGCATACAAGCATATGACTTTCCAGGAGTCATATGTGAATGGATTTACGCCCTCCATTCGGGGTTAGGATGGTCCATAAGATATGCATCCATAAATTCCAATTTTGAGTGGGGTGGTCCATAAGTCATGTAACCATAATCCCGATCTCTTTCTCTTAGTTATACAATCTTTGTTGTTTTATTAGTAGTTTTATGTGCCTACTCCACATCCGTTAACTTAAGTAATATCGCATCCTTAATGTTAACGTAGGCCCCCTCGCCTTCTGTAATATACTTTTGTCCCACCAAAGGTATATTAGCTAATGCAATGTGACTCACTACGTGATATACATGTATAATTTATTCATAAAATCATGGCATGTTAATTATGTAGATTAAATGCAATCATAGATAATTTCAGACAATCCAAGTCTATACTAGCTCATACAATGATTTTTCAACAAGTCTCGTCTCGATATACTTATTATTCATTCAACCACGATTAAATCACAACTCATCATAATTTTATCTTTTCCTAATTCTAATGCTACTACAATTACAAGCACATACATTAGGGCAACTATTTAAGAAATGAACTAACTTTGCCATGGCGCGGAAATCCACTTAATTGTAATTGTCCCCGGAAAATTCTAGTCCGTCTCCCAAGATTCCTAATCAAAAGAAATAACACTAATGAGTATTTTTAGGAAGTTTGAATGAACCTATAAATTCTATTCTATCCAGTTCGTCAAAATTCGTCTAAGAGGAAATTCCAACTTAAAACGGCAATAACTTGGTCATTTTAACTCGAAATTTCGCATATTATATACTAATTTCTACCTATTCAATGAGTGCTATCCATTTATAGAGTTATTTTCAACAAATAAGGTCGGTTGGTCCATGAATAGAAGGGTACAGAACGTTACCCGAATTTCCCATTCTACAAATTCAACTTCTATCCTCAAAACAAACATTATATTAAGGCTTTGATAGATACTTAGCTATCATTATATCTTGTAAGACTCGATTATATACATATTTAACTCAATATAATGCATGATTCATGAATGTTGGGAATTTCTAATTCCTCATGCACTTGGATACTATCAAATAAGAAGTATGTAACCTTACTTTTCTAACATTGTTTCTACAAGTGCTCCATGTATATATGCAATACCTATAAGCTATTATCATAAAGGTCATGGAACGAACTATCTATATGAATACCCTTAATGTCATAGTATCAATAATTCCTTTTGAAAAGCCTTTTACTTTATAAAACTTTTGAAACTTACTAGGCTTAAGAAATGTGGTCTTCTTTCTTGAAAAATCCCATTTGTTTTCATTAAACTCAACCTTGATGACCTATATAGCCATCACCTTCATTATTTTAATAAAAACCTTCATTTTGGGTTTAGAAAAATAGATGTTTAAATAGGTGATTCACCTAAGTACGAATTTTACAAAATTTTGAGGAATGAAAACATTGTTTCACCTATTCTTGGAAACCATCTATTGTTCTAAGATTATAATTTGATAAACCTCTCTTATTCTTGTCAAAATTGAGTCTTTATTACATGCATCCCCTAGGACTTTCATTTTTCTACAAAAATTATATTT
The DNA here is from genome assembly GCA_024138025.1 of Combretum micranthum. NCBI lineage: Eukaryota > Viridiplantae > Streptophyta > Magnoliopsida > Myrtales > Combretaceae > Combretum > Combretum micranthum. Next base: position 181,883 of record JAMXBD010001670.1, read on the forward strand.
TGGCATTTGGAAATAGTGTTTTAAATAATGGCTATTTTCAAATCCGAATTTTGAAAAACTCATTTGAGTTTGTTTTCTTTGTAAAACTCATTTAGTCTTTCAAAAACTATTTCCTAATCAAACCTACCCACTAAGGTTTCCATTTCTTTAATAAAAATTTTGTTTTGGAGTTGAAAAATGGGCGTTTACATTTCAAGCTTCTTTTATTACGAATTTAAAATTTATTTTTGAGATTGAAATATCACCTTTGTAAGCATGCCTTTGTTTTAAAATATTCCTTAGTAGATCTAATTTTTTCCCATTAAGATCAACCATTTAATGATACATATTCCCTAAAACCTTCATTTAAATGAAAAATACACATTTTGAAATTGAAAAATAGTTTCTAAATAGGTTTTTTTTATCCGAATTTTCAAAAGTTATTTTTGCTGAAACTAATATAAGTCTTGAGTTTCCTAACACTTTCCTACTTCCATCAAGCTATTACAAGCTATTTAAGAGCATAAAACAAAATCCTAATGCATGTATAAACTTAAAACAACTAGATCTAGTCTACTAAACTAGTTATAAATGCATGAACACTATGATGGTTATGTGAACATGAATAGATAATGAATATATGCACAAATCATTAATAATAACAACATAACTTAATAATAAAACAAGATAATAGCATAATAACTCAAATAACAAGATCTAAAACATTGTGATGGCAAAGATCTCATGTTCAAGTGTTTCCACTTCCCTAGCTTGAAGCTCATGAGGATTTTGTGTGGAATCACACATGAATGAACTTGCCATTACATGTTTCAAGATCTTAAAGTATAGATCTCTTACCTATTTGTTGTATGAGTAAGAAATTTGAAGGAAAAACAAAGTGTGTGTGTGGGTAATGGGAGGGGAAGCTCACGGCTAGAGGAGAGAAAAAGAGGTTGTGTGAGTTTTTTGAACAAATGAAATTAAGTGAAAAAAGAGAAAGTAAAAGGTTATATAATTAAGTGAAATTAGGCTTTGTGTATTATAAAAAGGAAATAAAATAAAACAATTTGGAGCCAAATTGGAGGTTTATGCGCAGGCCATGCGAGGAGTGAGAGAGAGGGAGAGTTTAAATTTGTTTTAATTTGTAATTTATGTAATAAAAAGTAGTAAATGTAATAATTGTTAAGAGATAAAAATTTCTTGCAAAAGAAAATGTAATTAAATGTTTTAAGGATGTAAGACTAGGGTATGGTTGTGTATATAGTAGATTATACTTGTGAATAGTAATAAATAGTAGACAAATATGTACTTTACCGATAGTAAAGAAAATACGGGAAAAAGGTTATAATTGTAACTTTTATACCCCGAAAAATTATATAACTGATATATTTGGAATTTTTATGAAATTACGAGTCTAACGGTACTAATATCACATATTTAATATTTCGAATCTCGGGACACGCTTTGCGAAGTCTATACCCGATAGGGGTATTCACGGTTCGGTTAACCGGTCTGTGGCCCTATTTTTTTATCCTAACCGTAATAATCGGATTTTCAATATCCTAATCCTAAACCGATCCATTATGAACGGTTAATCGCCTTAACGGTTAACCGTTTCTTTCGGTTAATTTTTTCGATTTTCGGTTTTTAACCGTTTAGCATAATGGTTATACAAATTTTATAGTTAATCATAATTTTCAATATGTCTGTAAAAAAATTAGAGTATTTTTTTGTATAATTATATTAAAAACTATAAATTAAGAATATAAGACATGTAAAATAGTTGTTAATATATATAGGTTCCATCAATATAATCATCATAATAGCTTTTTACTCATACATTCTTATCAACCTTGATCAATTGAACTCAACACAAAATCTCAATCAAACACACCACCATTCCAATTTTCAAACATATATGCATTTGTTTTTTCTTATATGAATCATTCATTTTAACATAATTCATATTGATAATACTATAAAAATAATCATATGGGTATATCATAAATTATATATATATTTATAATTACGGATCGGTTAACCGAATCCATCGGTTTCTAGAATCTAAAAACCGAAACCGAAACTGAAAACCAAAAAAAATAAAAATGCTAATCCTAAACCGAAACTGATGGATCGGTTAACCTTTTTTTCGGATTGGTTTTTCGGTTTCGGTTTGGTTATCCTAAACATTCGGTTTTTCTGCACACCCCTAATACCCGATCAGGTTTGAAATATATCAAAATTCGCTAATCTTATATTTTAAAGCGTCCTAGTATTATTGCGACCTAAACTACACCCTTTACTCATATTCTGACTCCTTGGTTTAGGAATATGGGATTGCCGGGTTTAAACTATTAGGGTTTCCTGAGAATTGTTGGCTTAGTTTTTTCGGTTGACTTTCCGATTTAGATCGTTGCCAACTTGGAAACTGATGTTTTATGTTTATACAACATGGTAAATTTGAGGAATTTATTTTAAATTTTATTCTTGTAAGTATTTAATATCTCTTAGCGTTTTTTGAAATTCTTGCATTGGGTTTTATTTCCGAAGGTTAATCGTTAGTTACTTTCTTAATAATTTGTTTGTGGGTTCTATATTACCCGATTTTATGAGTCAAAGTTAAGTATAGAATTTGTCGCACGTAGTGGTTTTGAATCTTGAAAACCGTTGAATTCTTATTTTATTTTTGAGGATTCTCATTTTCTCAATATTAAGAAATTCCTAGATTCGTTCGTGATTCAAGGCTAGTCAAAGTTCAGTTTTAATTTGGAGTCATTTTTAGAGTTTTCTTTCGACAATTATTTTAGAATTATTTGCTGAAATTTTTTGAGGCTTACAATCATAATAACAATAATAATAATAATAATAATAATAATAATAATAATAATAATATAATAATAATAACAATAATAACAACATCATATCATCATAATAACAAGAAAATAATATCGGAATTCTTGGCATGTGCAACAACAAAACATGAACATTTGTTGCGTCTACAACTCATGTGAGTTTCAAGAAACAACACCATGGTCATGCTAAGTTACATGACATGGAAATTAGTAGTGGTAGAAAGTTTTTACCTAAGAGTGTTTTTGTTGAATGAAGATGGTAGATGAATGTGGTATGTGTAGTGAAGAATTTTGGGAATGAATGAATGGAAGAGAGTTTTGGAGAGGATTTGCGGAGAAAGAAGTTGTGGAGAAATTTTAGGAGAGTTTTGTTATGTAAAATGAGTGTGAAAGAAATGGAGGGAAAGGGGGTATTTATAGAGTTTTGTGGAGGGAAATTAGATGTAATAAAATAAATTGAAAAAAAAAATAATTGAGTTGAAAGAGAAGGGGGGAAGCGCCAGCCATGAAGAGATAGAGGGGAAGAATTGATTTTATTTGTTGTTTTGTAATAAAAAGTAAATAAGATGCGAAGTATGGTAAATATGAAGTTGTATTGAAAATGTAAAAAGTAGAAAAATAAGCATATTTGTAGTAAGAATAGGTTATAAGATAAAGTAGAGATAGATGAATAGTAATGGATAGTAGGATAGGACAATGAATAGTAATCAAGACTAATAATATACCGATAGTAAAGAAAATATATGTATAAATGCGATATCTGTTATTTTTACCTACCGAAAAATTATAAAACTGATATTTTTGAAATCCTTATATTATTTGGAACCTAACGATGTTATTGGAATATTTTTACTATTCCGAGCCTCGGGACAAGCTTTTCGAGAGCTAATCCCGTTCGGATCCGATATACACTAAAAATTAGCGAATATGATATTTTTAAGCTTTCTTATATTATTGTGAATTATTATCCATAATTATTTCAATTTCGTTATTTAGGGTTTAAGAACACGAGATTGCCAGATCTAAACTCTAGGGTTTGTTCTAGTCTTTTGTTGACTTTTAGGGTTTTCATTGACCTTTGTTCTAGTCTTTTGTTAACAAAATTTCAAGGGTTTACACCAACCTACGAGGACCAATAAGGTATGTCCAGTAAGCCATGGGAGGCTTGCCTCATATGAGAAGCCATTCACATTCAAGTTGAAGGTACCCTTTCCCAAGTTCTAGAAGGAGGTTACGATGTATTTTAGGCTTTCTTTGGCCCAATGCCTAAAGATTTCTCATGGTTTCTCAGACTTTATGTCAAACGTCGGAGGTAAGACCTATCATGGCCCTATTATGTTATTACTTTACTCAAAAGTATTCTCCAGAAGATGGTATTACTTTGCCAAGTGGTAATACAGGTTGATTAAGTCTAAAGTGGAAGCAGTTAAGCAGTAGTCTAAACCTATGATACTACTAAAGTTCGAAGCTTCCATGGCCTGGCATCATTTTACAAGAATTTTATACCCCACTTTAGTAGCATCATGGCTCCCATCACAGATTGTATGAAGGGTAGGAAATTTCGATGGACTGATAAAGCAGAGAGGGAATTTGAGCATATTAAGGTATGCCTTACCACAATCTCGATTCTAGTATTACCAAATTTTGATCAGCCTTTTAATTTACATGCAGATGCTTCAAAGGTAGGAATTGGAGTAGTCTTGATCAAGAACAGCAAGCCAATTGCCTTTTTCGGTGAGAAAATGATAGGTGCGAAGTTGAGGTACAATGCATATGATGTAGAGTTCTACGCTGTGGTACAAGCTGTGAAGCACTAGCATCATTACCTATTTCATAGAGAATTCATCCTTTACACTGACCATGAAGCTCTAAAGCACTTGCATAGTCAGGATAAGGTGTCATCTTGATAAGTGTATTTTACTCTATTTTATTAATAGGAATTTAAGCCTAAATTAATGTATTTTTGGATGAAATCCTATAAATATGGTGCTTGTAATGTTTAATTGTTATCTTACAGCTCCTTGAATCAAAAGAAGAAGAACCAAAGTGTTTAGAATCAAACTTGGAGCAAAACAACAACAATAATTGAAGACAAAATAAATCGAAGCCTGCAAAAGCAAAGGTCGATGCCAAAATGTCAAGGCAAAACAAGGTAAATTTGGTCTATCGTGCCCTAAATTTAAATGGTCCAAGGTGATTGAGCCCTAGAATTGAAGAAAAGTCTCTCTCGCACCACAAAGTCGAGCTCTAACCTTGATCTATGATGAAGACTTAATGAAGACTAGACCTTTGCTTGACTTAAGTCAGGGCCCTCCATTTAACCCGTGATGGAAGAATGGATAGAAACGATAGTGTTTTATCAATTCAAGTCGAGCCCTATCTTTAATGAAGCACTCGAGCACTCAACCTACCCCTCAATAAGCGATTATTTGAACAACCGATACAAACAAGCACGTAGATGAAGAAAATGCATTCCGTTATAAAGAATCTACCACATCAGCAATAAAATCTTCATGATTTTCATTCCCCGAGCCTATAAATAAACGTGCAGAGGCATGTGTTATATAGAGTGTACAGTGTACAAAATTTTGTGTAGCATATTTCCTTAACATAGTATAGAGAGAGAGAATTCTGAGGCGAAAGAACGAGTTTCTTCTTGCTTTAGAAAAATATCGTGTTTTCTGGGTAAAATCAATTAAACCAATTGTTTGTAATTTTTGTAAGACTCTAATCATAATTGAAATATTCTTTGATTCAATTTTATTTCTTCAGAAATTGTGCTTAATGCTTAAACCTGTGGAGAAGTAATCTCCTACAGCTTAGGGTTTGTGGATCCAATATCCTGATTCATGTGAATTCAAATGCGCTTTCAAGTAAATCGACTGAGTACTTATAATTAGTAACTTGAATTTATTTTCGAGAGTCTAATTATGTGGTGCACCTATTAGACCCATGTTTGATTTCAACTAAATAGGTTGAGAGGTCATTCTTTTGAATAAATTTGCGGCTACTAATGGAGTTTATCATAATTGCCTTGAGAGAGGAGTTATGGGACTTTATATCCCTTGTTTTTAAAATTCATTGAGTTGATTTTAAAACAAAGGATTCTTAAGCTTTATGTAAGTCTAGACCGTTGATAGCCTGATAAGAGATTCCAGTGGTCTGGTCTAGGTCTAGAGTTACTGACCTTGAGAGAGGCTTTAATTTACCTCAGTGAATCCAACAATACAAATACATCAGTAACAACTCTCTCTGATTTTGATTTAAAATCACATAATAAGGAATTAGTGAAGCAAACTCTAGGCTATTGTCTTGCATCATTACAAACCTATCATTAATTTTTCCCTGAAAACGTTTGTGAATATTCATTAACCTAGTTCAGCTTCGGTTTTAGTATGTTCTTCTTATTTTCTTTGGCTAGATAATATATGAAATGAGGTAAGGTAGTTACCATCGATTCCCTTGAGATCCAACCTAATATTTTCTATGCTACTTCGGTCAGTATGCTTGCCTATTTTTGGTAATCGCTATCCGAAGTTGAACAGAACCTATTAGCTTTATAAATTTTCAAAAACTTCAACTTCACGTTCTAAAATTTTTTTTAATCCAACACAATTCACCAACAAACCTACCATATCTCAACATGCTTATGGGTAGCTTATCTAGAATGCTTCGCCTTTGTTGTGAAAACAAGAGTGGTGTCACCAATTGGGTTGCTAATGTACTGAGTAGGCATAGGAGTCTTTTGGGTAGAATGAAAGTGGAGGTACCTGGTTTTAATTCATTCACTAAGCTACTTGAGAGTGACCCCTATTTTTTTGTTATTTTAGCAATTAAAGTTGGTGACATAACAAAGTACTTGCTGCAAGATGGGTTATTGTTTAGGGATAATCATTTGTGCAATTCAGAATATAGCTTGAGAGATCAAATTATTCAAGAGCTACATGGTGAGGGTCATGTGGGGAGAGACAGGACTTTGCAACTGGTGCAGACAGCTTATTTCTGGTCGAACATTTGCAAAGAAGTGGAGAAGTATGTGCAATGGTGCAGAATCTACTGAATATCAAAGGGGACAGCTATGAATGTATGTTGTATATGCCACTGCCAATCCCTTCGCAACCTTAGGTTAATGTGAGCATAGATTTCATTTTGGGGTTGCTGTGAACTCAGTGAGGTAATGACTCCATCTTTGTAGTAGTTAACAAATTTTCTAAGATGGTGCATTTTACTCCCTACAAGAAAACTATAGATGATGTGCGTGTTACACAATTGTACTTTAGGGAAGGTTATAGATTGTATGGATTAACCTCAACCATTGTGTGTAAACCCCGGTATTCTTAGTAGTCAAGTAAACTCCGGGAATCGAAAAGCAAAACCTTAAATCGGACTAGTTCAAGCTTAGTGAGAGAAGAGAAGCTTAGGAACCCTAAATCCGGCTTTCCTTTGGTTTCATAACAAAAGAAGTTTTATAAAATAAATTAATGTGAATTATTGTTTCAAAGTATATTTCAAACCTTAGAAAGTTTTAATTTTGGAAAAATTTCTATTCCGGGCCTTCTCGAGCTCCATATAGAAAAACGAGCCCTGGGACCAGAAACTCAGAAAAATATTCCGGAATATTCATTAGAACCAAAATTTTATAAGGATTTCAAAAATATAAATTTTATAATTTTTCGGGCTATAAAAATTACAGTTATAGCATTTTTCCCGTATTTTCTTTACTACCGGTAAAGTAGATGTCTTGTCTACTATTTATCACTATTCACAAATACAACCTACACTACACACTACCCATACCCTATTCTCACATCCTCACAACTACTCATTATATTTTCTTTTCTAAGAAAATTTTGTTTCCTACTTAATTATTACATTTATTACATTCTATTACTTAAATTACAAATTATATCAAATTCAAATCTCTCCCTCTCTCTCTCCCCTTGTTGGCCGGCGCAACCCCCTCTTCTTTCCCTCTAATTGTTTTATTTTTACTTCTTTTTAATACAATTAAACCCTAATTCACTAAATATATAAACTCATTTCACTCTCTCTCTTCATTTTCACTCTTCCAAATTTTTGAAAGTTGAAAAACTCTCTCTTTTCTCCTCATTCTTGCCGTGAACCCTAGCCCTCCCTCACACACACACACAAGCTCATTTCCTCTTCTTTTCTTCTTCAAATCTTCTTTTAGGTGATGATTTCTAGCATTACTATTACATAATCTTGTAATGGCAAGACTATTCTTGTGTGCTTTCCACTCAAAATCCCAATGAACAAATGCTAGGGATAGGAAAATACTAATACGTGAATATCAAGCCATTACAAGAGTAGATATTGTGTTTAACAAGCTTTTGTTGAAGTATTATCATATTCATGCATAGAAAAGTAGAGATCTTGCATGAAAAATATATGTTCATGTCTTTAAACTCATTTTCATGCACTATAAGTTGTAGATCTAGTATTTAAACACTCATATTTTTCTTGACATTCATGTTCATATAAATATTTTGTGTTTTCAGGCATTAATGATCATAGAAGCTTATTCTTGTATATATAAATGTGTTAGTCGGTAGATCTTTATGAATATAAGACAAGGAACATGAAAAGAAAAGGTTTTTGTTGGAAATGTTTAAGGGAAAATTGGGATGAACTTCAAGACCTATTTTAAAAACCATTGAAACCACTTTGAAACTCATATTTTACATGAAAAATGAAGGGTATAAATAATAGGTATCACTAAGTAATGATTTTTGCAAGTTGAAATGAGTTTAGGCATGAGTAATGTGTAAAACAAGTAGTGGAATTAAGATGGAAAATTTTGAGTTAGTGTTCAATTTGTCAAATTCGTAATTTGAGATGATGCATAAGTAATCACCTAGTATTCAAGCTCAAATTGCATGTTTTATGTGTTAAATAAAGTCCTTAGGTAATACATATGGTAAAGCTTTAAATTTTGATGCATTAAACAAGTTTTCTCAAAGGAAACATGTAAGAATGAATTTTTCCATAATTCGGATTTTTGTGAAAAGCTTATTTAAAAACATACTTACAAAGTGAAAAATGTAAAATTTTATGTAGAAATGAATGTCCTGGATAGTATAGATGATGAAGACTCATTTTTATTTATATAACAAGTAAATTCTAAGAATAAAACCCCAAAACACTAAGGGGATGCAAAATTAGAAAAAAAATGGATTTTTAAGAAGTGACTATTGTTGGAGTCTTGTAAGAATTAGGAGTTCTTAAAGTTTCATTATAAAAATCATCAAGATCATGCATATATTGAACTCATTACATGTCATCCATATTAGGAATTCATTTATATTTTATCTACACATGAATCATCAACCAGGAACATTTTGATTAAGTGCAAAACAATTTTTCGAAAATGGAAAAGTTACAGAATAGATCTGATCCCTCTGTTCCGTGACCTAAATGTTTTCAAAACTTGGAATTAATAATAGAAATAGATATATCTTTCAAATTAGATAGAAATCGATATAAAATTTGCAAAATTTCGAGTTAAAATGACCAAGTTATGGCCGTTTTAAGTTGAAACTTCCGTAAATAGCGAGAATCACGATTTTGTTTAGTTTAGATGCATAGTTTGAATTAGTTAAGTGATGAAATTCTCATTAGGTTATTCATATTTGGTAGGTGATCCCGAGAACGACGATACCCTACCACCCGACTACTATTACTAAGAGACCGACATACCATGGCCGAGTGAGTATCACTTCCGATTTCAATTATTGCTTGTGATTGTAATGATAGTTGCACTAGTTGCTAAGCAAATATAAAAAGAATGATTATGCATCATGAGGTTAGTTGGGAATTATAATTGTCTATTGTTGATATGTGAAGTTGAATTTAAAGAATATCGAAGCCGGGTGATAATTCATTGCTTGAATAGAGAGGAGCTAGAATGGATTGTCTGCGAATATTGCTTGGCCACCTAAAAGAATTGGATTAATCGATTATTAGACATTTAATATCAATTTGAACTCATTCATATCACGATGGGGATGGATCATTAGCATTTGTCGGTTTTTCGTGATCCATAAAACGAATATGTTGGTTAATCGTGATCCATAAAACGAATTATTGTTCAATTGACCGTGAGCTTAAACGGCGTTGTACCGCAGGATTCGTTAATCTACTAACTCGGGATGGAGGGCGCAAGTCCATCCACATATGATTTCTGGCTAGTCATATGTTTGTTGAATTCACGTGTTTGATGCATTTCACTTGATTGAATAATCACTTGCTTGAATGTTATGTCTTAATTGCGATATGGAAGTTTTCACTCACTAAGTTAGTTAGCTTACGCCCCTATAGTTTTTACTTGTTACAGCACGAGTTCATATGGCTTAGGCCAAGGCAGGCTACACCTCAGGTACTGGAGCTAAGCGTTTCTCTTAGGAGTTTATTTCGGTTTTGTTTAGACTTCCACAGAAAACCAAAAGACTCTAGATGACTGTAATGGACCTTAATATTCTTTTGTGGGGAATGCCCCTTAGACTTTGTAACTTTATGTATGTGTTTTGATTTGTTATCTACGGCTATCGAATGCCACATTAAACTTCTTAACTCCATTGAATAGAGTATTTTATTTTCGTAAAGGGACGCTTTACATCTATACACCCGAAGGGCTCGGATAGTAATTCAAGAGTCTTATATAGTATGTGACGGACTGTTACGTTTAGGATACCCCTATGGGGCGTAACATTGTGTCTGATAGAGACACCAAATTTCTTAGCCATTTTTTGGCATAGTCTACGGAATTTCAGTAGTGCCTATCACTTATGGACAAATAGACAGACTGAGGTGGTAAACAGATTCCTAGGAAATCTATGGAGGAGCTTAGTAGGGGAACATGTGAAGAGCTACGATCAAAGGCTAAGTCAAGTAGAATTTGCACATAATCATGAAGTCAGCCACGGTACATGGTTTAGTCCATTTCAAGTGATTTAATCTGTTGTCCCAAGAAGTCCACTTGATTTGTTACCATTTCCAAATAAGACCAGGATTCATGGGAAGGCAGAAGACTTTGTGCGTAGCCTATAGGAGATTCACAAGGCTAGTTAGAATAATTTAGAAAACGCTGCAGGTAAACCCCAAAGTTTTACGATCAGTTAAACTTAAACTCTAATTAAATGGTCAACCGGAAACCCTAAAGTCAACAAAACCCCAATTAAACACAACAATTTAAGTCCGGCAATCCCATGTTTGTAACCCTAAGTGAGTAAGTAAGATATTAGTATGTAGAATAGTTCGTAATAGCATAAGAGAGTTTAAAAATATCAGTTTAATCAAACCGCGATTCATTTTGAATCCGATCGAATACAGTCTTCAAAAAGCATTCTCGGGGCTCGGAATAGTAAAAATGTTTCATATATACTATTAGACTCGTAAAAATGTAAGGTTTTCAAAAATATCAGTTTTATAATTTTTCAGTAACTAAAAATATCATATATAGCCTTTTTACGTGTATTTTATTACTATCGGTACTTTATTAGTCACATCTACTTTACATTACATTATTCTTTACTATTCTACACTATTTCTATCTCTACTTTTCCTTTCAACATATTCTTACTACCTATACACCTATTTTCTTACAATTTTCATTTCAATACAACTCACATCTCTTATCTCACTTTTCATTAACAAAAATACAAAAAAATTAAAATATCTCTCTCTCTTCTCTCCAAGATTGTGTTGGGCCCCTCCCCTCTTTCACTCATGTTATTTTAACTTTTACTTATTTATTTAACACAATTTACCCTCCACTTTTTCCTATAAATAGCACCCCTCTCTTTCATTTCTTTCACACCTTTCTTACACTACCATTACTATCCAAAAATCTCTCCAAAGTTCTCTTAAAGTTTCTCTAGTTTTTCTTCTTTATAGTTAATACTCCCTTAAGCTTTCCTTATGTTCATTTGCTTAGTATGAGTATAGTGTATGTTTTCTAAACTCATGGAGGCTAGGAAAGTAACAATATGTTCATACTTTGTTCTTTTTCATAAATCTATTTTCCTTTATGTTGTTCTTATGTATATCTAAATAAATATATCTATGTAGTTATATGTATATAATAGATATACATCTTTTAGATCATATAAGCTCACTTGTCATTACAATTTATTTACTTTCCTTACAATTTATTTACTTTCAAGTTATTTTAAGACTAGTCATTCTAGTCTTAGACTTGTCCTCATCAAGTCAAAATAATTTTCTTTTCTTTTGGGACTAGTCTATTCTTAGTCCTGAGAAACCTTGAAGAAGCTAAGGCTCCCAATACTTGACAATTATTATTAATATGCTCATTTATATCTTATATTCTTTATTATCTTATCTTGTGATATTTTTATTTTTTATAAACTACATGATCATAGTCATGCATGGTTAATAAGTTGTTATCCAAATAAAAAGAGATCTTTTTTATGAAAGAATAAAATTCTATCACTAAATAAATGTTTTTCCCAAGATTTAGAAAATGTTTTCAAATAAATTCCTTTTAAAATTTTACATAAGCTCATCATGAAATTTCAAATTATTGATAAAGAAGTTTCTTCAAAGTCTAAAGATATTTTCTTTTCAAATAACAACATAAGAAATCTTGATATATAGATAATAACTTGATACTATTTTTACCAACTTTCTAAAAGTAAGGGCTAAACAAGTTTTCAAGAAAATCAACATACAAGTCTTAAGAAACCCACTTAGAAAAAAAAAATAAATTTGCCAAAAATTTAAGAAAATAAATTTTCAAGGAATAAACTTATTTAGTATTACTAAAGAAAATTTTTAAAACTTTAAAATAGAATTGGTAGGCAACTTAAAAGACCAAACTTTATTTTCAACTCACTTTTGATAAACTAAAAAATCAAAATATAGAATATTAGATGTTGATCATCCAAAAATTTATAAGTTACTTCAACACACAAGTAAAGATTAACAAATCCATTATCCAAAACCTAGAAAAGGTTGTTTTAAGGAAATTAATTAAATGAGATAATACCTATAGAATCATGCATAAACTATGAGTTTATTTATATACCTAAAGAATTCTTTTCAAGTATATGCATATTTTAGTTTTACTTAAACAAGCTTTAGTGAAAGAATGATCAGAAAATGTTATTTTTCAAGAAGGGAATTTTCATGTAAATTTGTACCCCTCTGATCTGAGACCAAATGACCTTATATAGTAAAAACAACCTTAGAAATGGATAGATCTTTTCAAGTAGGTAGAAAATGACATATTATATGCGAAATTCCGAGTTAAAATGAGCAAGTTATGACCATTTTAAGTTGGAATTTCCTCAAATCCGATTTTTACCGCAAATTGAAGATAGACTTAGAATCTCTAAAATAGAAATTCTATGAAAGACTCATTTTGGATATTTCATCTTGTTTAGGTGAAGAAGGAACCGATATCACCTTCCCGGAAGATTATTTCAACTAGGAACGATCGTCATGGAGTGAGTTAATCCCTTATTAATTTTGCTTCCTTGAATGTGCTTGTAAGTAGTGGCATTAGAGATTAAGGAAAAATGAAAAGAAATGTTGTGCGAATTTGATGTATGTTGAATGAAGTGGTTGTTGAATAATAAGCTAAGTATATCCAAAGAGGAATTGATGAATAATTTATGTTTTTTTGCAATGGTATGATGAATATTGTTTTGGTCACCTTTAACTTGAAATTAACAATAATTGGGTAAACTAATATAAAAGAAGATTCATGTATGACATATTGCTACTCACATATATTTTTTGCTACTATTCTTCATGTGGGGAAATGAGGAGTTGTAGTGGTGACCAGTAGTAGCCAGGAAGTCTATGTGGGTAAATAGGAGCCAGTAGGCCTGTAAATATTGATGGTCGAATGGCCCGGTAACCACCCAATCCCCGACATGAAGGGTGTAAAATCCATACATGTGATTTCCGATTAATCATGTGTATTTTGATTTCTCATATGATCGTTGCATACATATATGATTATTTAAAATACTTATATGTTTTTATGGAAATGTTTTGAATAAGGGAGTTATCTCCCTAAGCTAGTTTTGCTTATACCTCTATAGCTTTTTGTTACAGTTTGATTACTTGTGGTTGGCACCAAGAAGCCCTTTTTGTCAAGTATGAGCCAAAGTTACTAGGAGTTTTTAGAAGAAGTTTACATGTTTAGTTTTTCGGTGTAGACTTTTAAGAAAAATCTCTATAGCAGGTTTTTGTTATATTTATGTATGTTTTTAAGATTGGCTTAGAATAGCAATACTTTCAGAATGGGGGAATGCCCCTAAGAAGTTGTAAGAATCTTTATCTTAATGATTATTACATGTTTACCTTTATAAGTTTTTGCATGCTTTTATTATCTACTTAAACATAATACCCCTTTAAGTCTCCTACTATCTTAGAAGCATGCCTTGCACATGATATCGAAGCTCCTGTATGACTAAAACTGTCATTCATTAGCTTTAATATTATGTGCGGTGGACTGCCATATTTAGGGTACCCACCAGGGCATGACAACATGCTCTTAAGACCTTCCAAAGTCTTCTAGAACTTTTTGGAATCATCTCAGTCTTGTTACAGACATCAAATGTTGACCTTGGGCCTTGTCTCATTGTTGGGCCTTTAAGAACCTCATGAATTTGAAGCCCATCTCTAAGGTCTGTGACATTTACCCCCGCTCAATTTGGCAACACCTTTGTCACATCTTCCTCGTGGGACTCTAAGATCTTTTCTTGAAATTAACATAATGCCTCAATAGGTTCCAGCTTACTTCATTTTCGAGCAATCCCTTCCATACCACCATGCATTCATGCCTCAGTTGTTGCCTTCGATATCGTATGTGACGATTGGCTATAATTCCTACAAATTTCCTTATCATATGACTCCCTTACTCTGAGTGGAGCCCTCTAGGACTTTAATCTTGTTAGGTCTTCTTCATCCCTATGATAGGGTTTCAGTATGCTCATATGGAACATGAGTTGATACTTCATTCTGGATGGTAGTTCCAGCTTGTGTGCAGCACAACCTACTCTTTTCACAATTAGAAACGATCCTTCATACATACCTCCGCATCAGCCTTTATGTAGCTGGCAATTGGCCCTTTAGATGAGATGTAATTTCACAAAGACCTAGTCTCCCACCTAATGTTTTGTTGGCCTTCATTTCTTTTTGGCAAACTTTTTCATTCTCTTTATAGCTTTACATAGGTGAACCTGAGCTAAGTCCTGACTCTCTTTCCATTCTTTAGCAGACTTGTATGTGAATGAACTAACTCTAGTGTAACTATTGGTGATTGTATTGGGAGTCAATGGTTTTGACCTGTAGATTTGTTCCTTTGCAAGTTAAAAGAGAACTGTGCCACATCTCATTAGTTAGCACCACAAAATGTCTTAAATAAAGTTCCACCAACAACTTGAATAATTTCATCCAAAACTTTCCTATGAGCCATCCATCCCTATCACTTTTTACGTATCGTAGGAGCCCCCAGTGCTTCACTATGAGCCTTAGGAATAGTCTAGCTACTCCATCCATTGGGCACTCTTCGTCGCTAGGAGAAAAGTGGCATATTTAGAGAACTAATCAATTACCATCATTATTGTGTCGTATCTCTCAAACTTTGGTAAGTTAATGATGAATTCCATAGAGATACTCTTCTAAGGTTGCTTAGGAATGGGGATAGGCTCCAATAGTTGTAGGGGTACTCCAGCTTCTACCTTATCTTGTTAACAAATAAGACATGCTCTAACATAACTCTCCACATCATCCCTCATGTGTAGCCAAAAGTACCACTCTTCTACCAGTGCTAGTTTCATGTGCATACAAAAATGCCCCACCCATTTTGAGTCACAGCACTCTTTTAAGTATCTCCTTTATAGGTTTAAGGTTCAGAGTACATATACCCTTCGCCCCTTCATATATACCAAGTCGTCCTCATCCTAGAAGCTCGAAGTATCGCCTTCCTTACATTGATTGGGCAATATTTTAGTCATGTCATCTTCCTTCATCTTGTCACAAATCTTATCAATGAAGCGGCTCTTGGGTCTACTAATAACAGCTAATTCTACCCTCTGACTCAATGCATCCACCACCACATTTGTCTTGCCTGGTTCGTACTCTAAGCCAAAGTCAAATTCTATCAAGAATACTTGCCATTAAGCTTGCTTTGGCGAAATCTCTTTATGGGTTTGAAAGTAACTGGCAACCACATTATCAATCCTTGCCACAAATTTTCCTCTAAGCAAGTAATGCCTTCACACTCAAAGACAATGCACCACTACTATCATCTTCTTTTCATGTACTACATACTGCCTTTCTACTTCTTTCATTTCTCGACTTTCAAATGCTACTGGATGATTACCTTGCATCAAGACCCCACCAATGGCATAGTCAATAGCATCTATCCATAACTCAAAAGATTTTGTAACGTTAGGAAGGCCCAAGACTCACTACTCTGTAACTTCCTTCTTTAAGGCATCAAAGGCTCCTTAACACCGATACGCCCAACACTAGGAAGAATTATTCTTTAATGAGTCTGTCAAAGGATTCATAATCTTCAAATATCCTCAATTGAACCGTCGATAATACTTTTCCAACCCCAAAAACAACCTCAACTCAGTAGGCTTAGTAGGTTCCTTCCAATCACAAATTGCACAAACCTTTCTGTTATCCATTTGGATTCTTTTCTACCTTATCACATGCCTTAGGAACACCATTTCCTTTTAGGCAAATGCACAGTTTTTCATTTTCACATAAAACTCATCCACATATAGTGCCTAAAATACCACCTAAAGATGGTCACATGTTCCTCTAAGGAGTTACTCTAGCTATTATGTCATCAAGATATACTATCACAAATCAATCAAGAAATGGTGCCAAGACTCTATTCATAAGGGTGCAGAAAGTAGCTGGAGCATTTGTGAGTCTAGAAGGCATTACCAGGAATTCAAAAGTACTATACATTGTGACACATGTGGTCTTCAGCTCATTACCTTCCATAATCCTCACTTGGTGGTATCCTAACCTTAAGTTCAGCTTTAAGAAGTACTAAGCTCCTCCCAATCTATCAAAAAGATTCACCACCATTGACATTGAATACTTATTTTTCCCGGCTACCTTATTTAGCGCTAGGTAATCGACACATAGCTGAAGAGAGTCATCCTGCTTCTTTTGGAATAACATCGAGGCCCTAAATGGAGCTTGTGAGGGTCTGACATATCCAACTTCCAATAACTCTTTAAGCTAGCACCTCAATTCCTCTAATTCTAGAGGGGAAATTTGGTATAGCATAGCTGCGGGAGGCTTTGCTCCTGGTTCCAACTCAATTTAGTGATCTACTTCCCCCCTTGGGGGAAGCTTCTTTGGTAATTCAGGTGACATCACATCCTTAAATTCATCCAATAACTCTCCCACTATAGTAGGGATCAGGGCCTTCTTACTTGCCATCATTCATGGCTACTGGCTGCTGGATAGGTCATTTCATTTTTTCTTCAACCCCTTTACAATCTGCATTGCATATAGGAACTTAGTGGCTTGTCGTGCCTTCCTTGGTACAAGAATCACACATTGGGATTTGCTATCCAACACACATAGACAGTTGGCTCAAGGGACAATCAATGCATCAATCTTATCAAGAAGCTCCATTCCTATCACGAATTCAAAGTCGTTGGGGCACTACTGCAATAGATTCCTACCCTTACCAACTATTGACCTGTAACTCAACATCTTTTG
Organism: Combretum micranthum; assembly: GCA_024138025.1. Lineage (NCBI taxonomy): Eukaryota > Viridiplantae > Streptophyta > Magnoliopsida > Myrtales > Combretaceae > Combretum > Combretum micranthum. The sequence continues at coordinate 199,462 of JAMXBD010001670.1, forward strand.
CTATTCTAACTATAGGGACTTGTTTTAAGTTAATCGTTTTTAGCCAACTCTTGGTCTTCTCAATTTGCAACCCCAGTTTGGCTGCTGCTAATTTTAAAATGAATAGATGGGAGGCATGTACTAATCATGGCATTTAGTTTCTTACTAGCAACTTCCATTTCCGTATGTATATCAGCTTCTTGCACTTCTCTAATGCTTAACCCTTTGTGGCACTCAAGACTTGCAATGAGCCCAATTCAGCTTCCTTCTCATCTTCTGAGCTACTACCAACCATCATGATTGCTAATTTTTCTCTCTTTAGGTATTCTCGAGCATAATGTGTGTCACGTCCCATAAGGTACCCTACACGTAACAGTCCGCTACATACCATATAACACCCACGAATTACTACCTTAGTCCTTTGGGAGTCTTATATAGATGTAAGGCGTCCATTTATGAAAATAGAATACTTGAACTGATGGAGATAAAAAGTTTAAATCGACATTCAATAGCATTAGAATATAAATCAAAACATATATAATTAGTTACAAATACTAAGGAGCATTCCCCTGCAAAAGAATATTGTTAAGAGGTCTATTACAGTCATCCAGAGTCTTTCCGTTTCCTATGGAAGTCTAAACAGAAATGAATATAACTTTTAAAGGAAACGCCTAAATCTTGTACCTGAGCTGTAGGGTGCCTCTGTCTAAGCCAGACAAACGAGTGTTGCAACAAATAAAAACTGTAGGGACGTAAGCTACACTAGCTTAGTGAGTGAGAACTTCCAAGATTACATTCATAAAACATCATACAAGCAAGTGATTAACAGGCAAGTGATATGCATCAAACATATGGTAATCAACAGACATATGATTAGCCGGAAATCATATGTGAATGGAATTTCGCCCTCCATTTCAAGTTAGTAGATTAACGAATATTGTGGTACTACTAAAATATGCCGTTTTTGGATCACGGTCAACCAACTTATAATTTCATTTGTGGATCACGATTAACCAACTCATATTTCATTTATGGATCACGATTAACCATCTTTTACTCTGTTTTTGGATCATAGGCAACCAACCAATGCTAATGCTCCATTGCCATTTATGGTATGAATAAGTCCATATTACTTATAAATTTCAAGTAGTTAGTTATGCCAATTCCTTAGGTGTTCAATCAACAATTGCAGACAATTAATCCAAATTCATCTATACAACCATTAGTTAATCATCCCGCATCGATATTCTTATATTCATTTTCTCATATCATCAGTAACATACATATTTCCCATTTATCCCCACCATACATATCCATTTATCTTTGCCTAAAATCTAATGCAACTATCATTACAATCACATACAGCAAATGGAATTGGGAAGAATACTCACTCAGCCATTGGAACACCGGTCCTCTAGTAATAATAGTCCGGTGGAAGGGAATCGTCAATCTCAGGGTCACCTAAAAAGGATGAAATAGCCTAATGAGTATTCCATCACTTAACTAAACCAAACTATTAAACAAAACTATCATTTCCGTAATTCTCGTCATTTGCGAAATCCCGACTTAAAACGGCCATAACTTGATCATTTTAACTCGGAATTTCACAAATTATATAGCAATTTCTATCTATTTCGAAATATCTATCTAATTATAATATTATTTCCAAGTTTTGAAAATGTTTAGGTTTCTCACAACATTCTGATCATTTCTGATTAGTAGCAAAATCCAATTTCGAAAAATAGTTTTGTGAATGTTTGTAATGTTTCTACTATATAGATCAAATATACATGCAATATTGATGATTTCCTATCATGAATGGCATGTTATGAGCTTGATGTATGTATGATCTTGACGATATTCACTAAAAGGAAATTTTAGAAACTCTTTATTTTGTAATACTCCATGAATACTTACTCTTAAGAAGACTAGTTTCATGACTTTGATCATTCTCTTTTGTTTTGGAATTATTTCTTAGGAAAATCTAGTTATCCTTGCTAAAATTGAGTCTTTATTAAATCTATTCCTTAAGGCCTACATTTCTTCATAAAAATCCCCATTTTATAATTTGTAAACATGTTTTCACATAAGGGCTATTCCTAAATCTGAATTTTTGTAAAATTAGTTTTTGAGTGATTTTTTGAGAAAAACTTGTTTAATACTTTAAAATTTAAGGCTCTATCATACCTATCCCTTAAGGACTTCATTTCTTTAATAAAACTTCTATTTTGAGTTTGAAAAGTAAGTGTTTTCATGCCATTACTCCTTTATTACGAATTTCTTAAAATGACAAGCAACTCAAAATTCCTACTTTATTTCTACTTCTTTTTTTACATATTTTTCTTAGCAAATCCCATCTCAACTTATAAAAATCATCACTTAATGATGTCTATTACCTATACTCTTCATTTTTCATATAAAACAGAAGTTTTAGAGTTGATAAAAGGGTTTCTAAAGCATGATCTTGAAGCCATCCGAATTTTATTTGACCATTTCAAACAAATAATTTTCTTTTTATGAGTTTCTTGTTCATCTACTTAAAGATCTACAAACTACAATATTTATATACACAAGACAAAGGCCTTTATGATCATTAATGTATCAAAACACAAAATATCTATAAGATCATGAATGTCAAGTATAATATGAGTATTTAAATACTATATCTACTACTTAGAATGCCTGAAATGGAGTTTGAAAATATAAAAATAAATTTTTGTGCAAGATCTTTACTTTACTCTACTACTAAATGTATGAACATGAGGATCATCATACAAAAATATATTCAAATACAAGATCTACTCTTGTGATGGTTTGATATTTATGTAGTAGTATTTTCTTCTCCCTAGCAAGAGCTCATGGGGACTTAAATATGAAAATACTCATGAATGGTTTTGCCATTACAAGGTTTAGTGATAGAAAGGTTAAAGATCCATCACCTAAATTTGAATCAAGAGGAGAATGAAGAAGGAAAATAAGCTTGTGTGAGTGTGTGTGTGCTAGGGGGTCATAGCACCAAGGAGAAGAAAAAGAGAGAGTTTTACTTGAGTGAAAAAAAATGAAAGAGTAAAAATGAGGAGAAAGAGTATAAATGGATATATACATACATATATATATGGAAGTAAATTAGGGTTAATGACTTAATAAATTAACTAAAAAAAGTGGGGGGGGGGGGGGGGGGGGGGTTGTTGTAATGGGGGATGTGTGCAAGCCATAGAAGAGAAGAGAGGGAGAGAAAATAATTTTTGTAAAATTTTTCAAATTAAAATGTGTAATGGAATGCATTGGAAAAGTAATTGTAAGGAAGGTGATGTAATAAGGTATGGTTTAGTTGTAAGGATATAAGAATAGGGTATGGTTTGTGAGTATGAGTAGGGTATGGGCTTGTACTTGTGAATAGTAATAAATAGTAATCAAGACAATTACTTTACCGGTAGTAAAGAAAATACGAGAAAAATGGCTATATATGTAATTTTTATAAACTGAAAAATTATAAAATTTATATTTTTGAAATCCTTATTAAATTTTGGTTCTAAAAAGTATTCCAGAATATTTTTCGAATTTCGAGTCCCGGGCTCGCTTTTCTGTAATGGATCTCGAGAAGGCCTGGAATAAAAATTTTTTTGAAATCAAATCTTTTTATGGTTTGAAATATACTTTAGAACAACATTCTAGATTAAATCATTTTATAAAAGTTCCTTAATTTAGAATCGAAGGAAAGTTAGATCCAGGGTTCTTATGTTTCTCTTCCAAGCTTAAGCTAATCCGGTTTAGGGTTTTAGTTTTCGGTTCCCGAAGTCTACTTGGTTAGTAGGAAAATCGGGGTTTACAATGTGGCCACTATAAAAATAACACTTCAATTCTCAAGGATTCTTCTTTCTCTCCATCCCTCTCTTCCGTCCTTCACTTCATTTTAAAGGGATAATCGCCCCTTTCTTCTTCAGCTTTAGTCTTTCCCCTTCCCATGCAAGGCTTGGAGTCTGTCTTCTTGAACTCTATCAAGCTTTTAGCAATAGTCATGGCTTTGGAAATATATCTTACCCCTCTTCTTTCCAACTCTAGTTTCGCCCATGGCTTGAACCTGTCTAGGAATATAACAAGAGCATCATTAAGGCTCAAATATGGTCTCTTGTATCAGCTTCAAGAATTCCTACATATTGCTTTACGTCTCCTTTATGAGTTAAGTGCAAAGTTTAATCTTGGCCTCAATAAAGGCATATTGAGGAAAGAACTACCCCTTTAATTCATGGACAAACCCCATCCAAGTGGTGATAACATTTTCCTTCAAACACCACCAAACCATTATAGAATTTTAGATACATGGCAGTAGTACATACCTTATTTAAGTCATCCACTAACTCAATTGCATTGAAATACTGTTCAAGCCCCCACAAGAAGTTGTCCACTTCCCGGGCTGATCTAACCCCCTTGAAGTATTTCAACTTAGGTACATCTACGTTATGCATTGGTTGGATAGTCACTCCGTTCACCATTGCTTCTCTACAGACCACCAACAGAGCCCTGATTTCCTTCATCTCTCGACATAAGGCTGCAATAGAAGCATCAGTTCATGCCTTATAAGCATCTTCCTCGGTTTCTAACATCCCAATCCTAGTTCAAGGATATCCGCATGTTATGAGGTCTCATGTGGCCCCATTCATGGCTCCCTCAAACTGGCCTAAGGGGTCTCCCTTAATTTGCTCCTTCAAGGTATCCAACTCCTCGCTTTTCCTCTATCTCAACAACGCTTAACTCAACTCTCTCCATCCGGGCATTCAAAGAGTTTGGCATATCTTTAGACTAAGCCTTTTGCCTAGTGAATTGACGTTCCTCATATTCATTCACACCTCCTCCACCATAGAGGTGTTGTTCTTATTTCTAAACGACATCTTCTCCACTAATCTAGCTCTGATTCCACTTGTCACGGGCTTAGAGTTACGATTGAACCTATGTAGCAATTAGCATTCTAATCCCACACAAAGAGGCTAAGTTCACCCTAAAGATCCCACACAAGAACTTAGAGAGAGAAAATAAAGAGAGAAACTAAATATAACTGTATTCAGGCAATGTTTGGATGCTTTACAACTAAGGGGGTTATCCTTATATACAAGTAGCCTCCTAAAATGGATGGCCTAGATTTATCTAATCTAATGGTTACAATCAAATCCTATTAACCCATGGTTGTAATATTTACCTACCTGACCTATATACAATGTATCTGGACAATCTAGATACTCCCGAGACCTTCGAAAGTCTTCTCGAACTTTCCGAAATTATTATCACAGTCTTGTTATCGACATCAAATGTGGACCTTAGGCCTTGTCTCATTGTTGGGTCTTTAAGAACCACATGAATTTGGGGCACATCTCCAAGGTCCATGACCCATGCAGGTAATAATTGCGTTAATTGTGTGTGCGTGTGCGCGCGTATGTGTGTCTGTATGAGAGAGAGAGAAATTAGAATGCCTAAAAATTAAAATAAAATAATAGGTACATAATAAATAGGGAAGCGATAGGCAGGCTGTTTTAGGGTTCCTTACATGCCCAATTCATAAAAAACCATATAAGATTTTAAGATCATATTTAGATGTATTGTAAAGAAGGTACAAGGTTATAGGGTTAAGTTTTGATCACATAACAAACCCGATTGATACACGATAATCTAGTACTATAATTTGAAAAAATAAATAAATACATTACTAAAAGGATAAGAAGAGGAAAGTAGACATAGAGGAGCTACCATCTTTTCTACTTCTCAGAGATGTTTTTTCTTTTATGTTTATTTGACTAATTAAGGATTTTAGAAATTTTCATTAAAGTTTATTCAAGTCATATCTACTATAGAAATTAATATTGTTTGTTGTCTATTATATTTTAGCTCCAACAAGAGATTTAATTTAACCATGTTCTTAAGATATTATGTCATTCTCTAAGTCTCTTATATGAGACATGGTAAGAAAAGTAATATATGTATGTGCTTAAATGTTGAATCATGAATGTGATCTACCACATGTCTATCAATTCCATATACATCTTTTAATTTTTTTTTTTAATGTATTAAAAAAATGTGTCAAAAGCACAAACTTTACTTGAATTTATTATTAAAATTTAAAAATAGGTTTAAAAAATGAGTTATAAGGATATAGACTCAGGTCCCAAGTTCTAAATCAAATTCTATAGAATGAGATTTTATATAATATGAAAATCTTATAGGATTATCGGATCAAATTTGATAGACCCCATAAGTAATGTGTCACATTTTGGATTTATATGAGCCATCTAAAACCTAACCTAGCTCCACATGCATAAAAAGAATGAAGATAGATTATAAAAACAAATAAACATTTCGTAAAGCACAATATTTATGGTAATAAGGATAACTTAATACTAAGTGTTATATCAGACGTGGATATATCCATTTTATTAGAATAAATGTATTAAGTGGTCGGCTTCAAGTAAAATAGATTATAGCAGAACTAATAAAAAGCTTCGCAAGCCTTTGTATGATTACGAAATCCTGTATTATTTTCAAAAAATTAAAAATAAAAATAAAAACATTCAGAGGTCCCAAGGAAAAATAAACACGTCAAGGTAGAACGATTCTTCCCATTCAATTTATTGCAAATAATATATTGGGTAGATTGTATTAGCTTCACGTAACCGTCAATTGCGCGCAGACATAATAAATTATGAAAGCACTTCGTCTTAAAATTTTATGATTAATCATATTAAAAAAATAAAGCAATAAATTAAAGAAAAAACGACAGCATTTCAGGAAGCATGTGAAGAAGAACACGAGAAAATAAGACATTTAAAAGATCTCCCTTTCAATTGAACAGCATTAAAAAAAAAAAAAAATTCTATTTTTCCCTATAATGAAAGTAGTCATATCCCTGTATTTGTATTGTCTTGCCCTTGCATCCATTTTTCTACGCCAGGTATTTAAAAATAACTGTACACCGCTGCTGTATATGATTCCTTAACTAGTGAGCCTCACCTCCTGGTTGCCCGCATTGTGGGGAATAAAAAGGCCACCAGTGAACCGGACATGGCTGACGGGATCTTTCATGGCAAGGCGATCACACAATTATTTTCTATTACATAAATCTACAGACAGATCATCTCTGTAATCAACTACTGGGCAAATCCATTTTCGACCAACGGTGATCCATCTTCAACTACCTCCTCAACAGGGTTCTGCTTTGCCCAAACTGCAGCATCAAGATATCCAAGCTCAAATAGCCGATCAAGTATCTCATCTTCTGCTGGCTCAAGAGCCCAGTTAAAAAGCTGGAGATGTTGGAAAGTTTGTTACCTCACATTGAACATAATAACACTGGAAAAGGGTTAATACATCATGGTTGAAACAACTTTATACCTACCTCCCTAGGGCCTGCCCTATTTTCAGGGTTGCAATCTGGGCTGATGCCAATTCCTTGCAATCCGAGTTGAGTGGCTGGAAAAGCACATACTCGAACCTGCAAGGTTTTGGAAAATAAAAGCAGTTGCATCCATTCTTATGACCAATCCAAATGGCATACTCAAGCAACGGAAGAAAATCTGAACAGCTCTAAATTTATCATTTATTTTTCTATTAGATATCCCTCTGATATCAGCAATAAAATCTTGTAACAGTGAGTTATTGGTCTCAATAGCCCTTCCACGACACTGCAACTTTCAGCAGGTTGTCTTTTACTATTTTTGTAGGCTGTACTGTAGTTTGATTTCCATGCTTACGCACTAGATCATTAAATTATTCGTAGAAATCAGATTTTGCACTTATATTCCACCAAAGATACCCCGCATTTGAGTACATCATTCCACCAGAGTGTAAGACAGATCTGATTGGGTCACTGCTGTGGAACAAGGGTCCATACGATTCCGCCCCACTTAAAGCAAATTTTTAAAGGGAAATTACCCATGTACTTTCAGCCAGATTGATATCACTTGCAAAAGCAAGCAAAATAGCAAGGTGATAGTCAATCAGCCAACAGACAATTATCACACATTCGACAAGGAAAATACCGTTTGAGCAGCAGATGTAGGTGGCATGAACAGCGTTAATCCCCCATCAATGCATAGTCTATTACGAAAAAATGTGGCTGGACGTGGAGCTAGATAGCTGTTATGTAGTTTTGAATCAGATACAAGGACTACCAAAAGTGATTACTCTTGGAAAAGTAACTTTAAATAGAATTTATCAAAGAAATTTCCAAAACTTAATAAAAATACTACTCTAGAAAAAACAATTTTGACCACTCACCCTGGAATGAATGAAGAGGTAAACACAGCATTGATAAGATCTTCCTTGGAATCAAACTGATCCACCAGTAAACCCCTAGGCCTCCAAAGGATCTGCGTTACAGCAACTGCAGGACAAAATACACAGAAAATCCCAATTAATACTTAATATAAGTACATAGGAAGAAAAAATCCCCAAATCCAAGAGCATATAAAACTGACCTAAGAGATCTAAAAACAATTACAGAAGGTAAATCTATCTGATACATTTATCTATAATAACCCATCTACCACCTATGAAACCTCAAAAGAATTCAAGTTTTCCATGAGGATGAGGTATGCATGTAGCTATATTACACAATATGCTTATCCAGCAAGGCAGAGAGCTACAGAAAATGTTCCATGCTTATATGTCCAATTTTGCAGCCATATGATGCTGTAGAATCTAGATGGATAAAGACACACATGTAAGGCATATATCACAAACTCAAACCTTATATTCAAAATGAAGAGGTCCGTTAAAAGATATGCAATATCATACAATTTTCTTCTCTCTTAAATATGGGATTTGCAGTAAGCATCTCATCGAGGGCATCTCTCAAAGTTTTGTTCCTACTGCTTCACTTGTTGTGTATAGCTCATACTATCTAGCCAGGACATCCTCAATAGTAAGAGCTAAATGGCTCTTCCTCATCATTGCTTCTTCAGGATTTACAGGGCAAATGGAATACTCATTAAGCAGTTCATATTACAGTTCACTTCAATACAAAATCTACCCTCCATGAGAAATGGCCTAATTACATATATTTTATTTTATTTATTCAACAAATATTTAAGATGTAAAACCGTTGAATGATCCATCATCACAAAAAACATGAGCATGGAGATACCAACATAATTTTCCCTTCTATATTAAAGACGAATAGATTATAGCGGAAATACAACATTAACAAAGTGAAAGAAAGTCGGGAGGCACTTATTAATGCCAAACAAAGAAACTTTTCACCTTTTCAACCTACTCCTAAGTGTGCAACTAATGTCAGCAAACGTGAAAAGTTATTAAAAGTTATTCAATTAATTGCAATGAGCATGCACAGCAAGGCAATTTAATAGCCTAAGTCTTTGCATTACAGTCCACATCTTCTTTGGTGCATACTTCTTTGAAAATTTGTTTGGAGATTTAATAAGCAACAAGCTTGAAATCTGCATGTTGGTTTGTCTAGATTAAGGCAAACAGCATCAATTGATGATGATATTGATGAGTTCGAGGCATTTGCCACTCAAATACCTTTGATTTCTGAAAGAACATCTACTTGGTTATCTCATTGGTGGGTTAAGAGTGATATTGTCACTAGGGTGACTATCTTAGCTCCTCTCAATTTGGAGAAAGCCATGGATTGGCTTACAATGTTGAAAAGGAGTATAATTTGAGCATTTTAGGGTCATCTCCAATAAGAGAGGAGAAAGCTATGGAATTGGCTTACGGTGTTGAAAAGGAGTTTAATTTGAGCATTTTTGTGTCATCTCGGATGGAAGATCATGATTCTTGGCAACTTGAACAACTCTGTGTCCTCTCATTTTAAGAGCCACCAGCCTTTATATGGTAAGATGCAACATACAGGTCATGTTTCTCATCCTTCTTTTTCCCACAAACAATGCTCCAAGGCCTATGGTTAAGGAGGGCACTTCAAAAATTGTGGGAAGTGACTGAAAGCTCTAGTAAAAGGAATTAAAAGCCAAAAACAGATGTGGTATGCTGAATTTTTGAAAAGGAAGAACAAGAGCTTTTATTTTGAAAATGATCAACCTTATTCTCCTTGACATGGTCCCCAGTGAAGAAGACAATGAGGAGTTCATAGTGGATGTGGATTATCATATACAGCTAATGTTGGATGTAGAGCTACTGGCTAGGTTTAGCTGTAATTGTTTCTCCATACTGTCCTTGAAGGCAAGGACATTTCTTCAGGGGATGGCATTGTCACAACTCTATGCTTTAGTAGCCATTAGTTGAGATGAGCTTGTGTGTGTGCTGGTTTAGCTGTAGTCGTTTCTCCAGACTGCCCTTGAGGTAAAGGACATTTCTCCAGTGTAGTCGCATTATTATGACTATGATATAATAGCAATTAGTTGAGTTGAGTTTGTGAATGTGCTGATTAGACATCTGAATCTTCCTATAGCCTTGGAGTAATAGTTAGGAGCCAGTGCACTATTTGAGATGAGTTTTTGTATGTGCTGGCCTAGCTGTAGTCGTTTCTCCAGAGCACTTGAGGGTAAAGGACATTCTCCAGCTGTAGTCGCACTAATTATATAATAGCAATTAGTTGAGTTGAGATTGTGAATGTGCTGATTAGTCATCTTAATCTTCCTATAGCCTTGGAGTATAATTAGGAGCCATCAATGTATTAAGTTTAATTGTGCAATTCTCTTAAAGAAAGAGAGAATTAAAGAGTATTGCGCTTTTGGATTTTGTAGCTCTTAGAGTTATCACTTTTGATAACATTAGTAGCTTCCACATTCTTTCATCAATTAAATTCCCAATTTGTGCGCTAATTTCCCTATTTCAACCTCAACTAAATTTAAGGTGTGACAAGCTAAAATTTTCACCTCGTTGCAACATCAGCTCTAATTACTCTACATTCTAGCCTCACAAAGAAAAAAAAAAAAAAAAAAACACTGTCACTTAACTCCCCTTTAACTAAATTCATAAAGAAGTTTGCCAATGGCTTGTAGTTTAATGGCATTACCATTGGTCTTTCAAGTAGAATGACAAAATTTGAATCTCCCTCCCCCGTTGTAATGGAGGAAGAAATAAAATAAAAATCACAAAGAAGACCTCAGCTGATATCTCACTCACAAGTCACACATTAAGGAGTCCGTTGTGATTTACAGATAAATTACAACTATATTTATAATTTTCCACATTTGAAAAATTCAATGCGCTTCATTCAAATTGAACAGCTATACTGCAATTGTACCCAAAAAGAGTTCAAAAAATCCTTTCCACCTTTGCTTGTTAGCAGTGTGTGACATTGTCTCAGGGAAGGTGAACCAAGAATGCAGAATACACAGGAGGAATCAGGCATTGCATTTATCAGCCAAGACATGTGAAACAATAACCAACCAAGACATGAAGTTAAAAGGACATTCGATCACCACATAAAGTGTCAATAATGATCATAGGAAGTACTTCAGCATGTCAAAGTTCATATGGACAATGCATTTTCCTCACCCCAGAAACTTTTCGCTCAAATAATAATAATAATAATAATAACACGACTTACCACGAACTCTCCCATTTGATCTAATGTGTGCATCTTCAGGAAGGAACTTATCAAGAACATCACGAAGAACAGCCTGTACACATCAAGAAAATATTCAAATGCACGCACAGAATTCACTAAGAAAATTGCTGTAGAACAGACAAATTTTAGAATATAATATAAGAAACAGAAAAAACATGAATTTTTGCCCTGCCTCCACAACAGCAGCATTGAATTTTCCAACTATTGGCTATATAATATTAGATGTAGTGACTTCAAACGGCATTTAAAGAATTGAAATATCTTCTCATTTTGGGAAAAATGATATAAACCAGTAGACATTAATATCCATATAAAAAGCTAAGACTACAAAATAAAAATCAGTTTAGCATACAGCCTCACCCCAAGCCGAAATGCAGTTCCTCTACTTCGGCAATCTTCAGCCAATACCTTAGTAGCCTTGAGAGCTTCTTCCATACTCGCTCCTGAAGCAATCACTGCACATACTATAGCACCGGCTGAGGAACCAGCCAACGGCGTTGTCTCCTGCACCAGTATTATAACATCCATAACAGGATTAGATAAACAACAGGTGCCATGATAATTTAATAACATATACAGTGACAAGCGTTTGGCTACAAAAGACATACTGACATAGAGAAATAAAGATCTTTACATCTTTCCCTGACAAAGCAAACGGTGAATTTCAATTCATTTAAGGATAAAACACCATGAATAATCGAATCTCAGGCTGTAAACATAAACTACTGCAAATTCATAGCAAAATGAGAAATGTGGACGCTAACATCATTTAAAGCATTGCCATGGAAAAACCCTATATCTAAAGCCAACTATCAAGAGTTTTGAAATTGCAAAACTAGCCGGCATCCAGCCAACCCACAGAAAAACAAGAAGATGGATATAGAAATATATTGCAGATTATTTAAGCCAGACTCAAGAAACCTGCTGGTAAACATAGAATCCACAAGAAGTTAACGACGCGGCTACTCTTTTTCCCATTAAAGATCATTGTGAATACATCAGAGATAGAGCTCAAATCACCATTGGATAAAATAAAGGCCAATTCGAATATATAAATATATAATTAAACAAATCCAGTTTACCATAAGAAAATTATTTGACTAGGCAACTCTCGAGAAAACAAGATTGATGTGTTTGCATAATCTATAGAGTAAAGTTTAACTTAGAAGACATTGCCAAATACAAATGTTTACTGAGAAATACACTAACAATAGACTGAAACCAAACACTAGCTTTTCTCATTCTGAAATTGATACACAATCCAAATAGCTTTAACTGAAGAATAAAAATATACATACAGACATCGATTAGAAAAACAAAAACAAATAAATAAACCTTGATATAACCATTCTCAATAAGAAACTGAGCAACTCCAAGATGATAAGGAAACAAAAGGCCGGCAGCAGAAAAACAAAAACCAGGACTGGTGACCACTCTTCTCTTACTTTCTGCCTCCACGTCCTTAACCCTCTGTTCCCATATCACCTCTGGCTCTATCTCATCCTCCATCACAACTCCAATTCTCTCCTTATCACTGCTGCTGCTGCTACCATCTGGTTTGGCGGTGATTCCATTTGGATCATCCGTGATCAAGACATTACTAGAGCTCCTCTTGAGATTGTTCCGGGTTTTAATGAGCCGCGAAGCGATGCCGAGGAAAATCTCTCCGGTGGAGACGGCAAAGGATTTCTTTTCGGATTGAGGATTAGGGTTTTTTCGAGGTTGCGTATTGGAGTTTGCGGTTTGGGTTTGTTTAGGGGTGGAATTCTTGGAGGAGAAAGCAAGGGTTCGAGGAGAAGAAGGAAGTGGAGAGAGTGTGAGTCTGCGAATGAGGCTAGGATTCAGGTTTGGGTTTGGAGTGGGGTGAGAGAAAGAACGAAGAGAAGGAAGAAGGAGCCATGAAATTGGCGCGCGCCCGAGAGAGTGAGAGAGGAAGAGAGAATGTGTGTGTTTTATGTATTTGAGGTGTTCGTGAAGGGTCAATTGAAGGTGACTTATTTAATATTTTGAAATAGAAATTTTGTTGGATTTTGGTTGTCTGTTTGAAGAGACGTTGGGTGTGAGTGCAGTGGAGAGAGACAGACCATCGTATTGGTTTTCCCGGGAACAATAAGGAAAGAGAAATCGGAGAAATCGCCCATTTGCGATTTGTTGCTTTCTTTGGGACCGCACAAGCATTGATCCATCCCGTGAATGAAATGGTATTTTAAACATGATTATGTAAGTGATTGTAAAAATTACCTATAACCTTATTTATATATGTTAACATATATATTAGTAGTTACATATTATATATACGTGATATATATTATTTATTGAACATTTTTTCATATCATATGAGCTGCTGTTTTTTATTGTGGAGGAAAAAAAAAAAAAAAAAGGAACTTTGAACCTGCTTTCCTATGTATTTATTTTTTGATAAAAGCAATCAAAACCGGCATTCGATACTTTTCAGGCCTCCAAGTCCATGGACAAATTACCTAACAATAATTTCCTAAAAGGGGTAAAAAATTAGCCTAACATGGTACCATATTATACGCATTCATATATGTGCAACTCTTCACATGGGCCATGATTACTATAGGCAACAAAAAACTAGTCTAGAAACATTGATTTTGTCAAACTATAATTTCAACCACAAGGATTCGAAATAATATAATACCATTTTCACACAGCTATTTCAAATTGGACTACATTCTAGAATACTATGGGACCGCATCCCTTAATATGAGTGCATAAATTAGTACATTAAGGCTATAGACAAGTTGAGTCCAGATAATATAGTGCCAAATTCGGATTCGACTCAAATGAAAAAATTTGAAGCTTGAGGTCAACTCAAACTCAATCGAACTTTAATTGTGTAAGCTAAATTCTACTCGAACTAGTACTCACTCAATAAGCTCAAGTTCGACTTGATTAAACTCATTTATTCTTATAAAAATCAATTAGAAATGAGTTAGGATTTGAGGATGAAATAGAATTTTAGTTGATCTGGTGTTATATAAATGTGAATTATTAGATATGAAGGGAAAAAAAAAACTAGGGATAGAACTAGTACGAGTTTGGGACAGGTCATATAAGACCCGAACCTGACCCAGTTCCTATAGGGTCGCACCAAACCCAACTAGTGATCCTATATGGTTTTTTTATGCAATATCTCGCCCCGTCCCGCCCCACCCTTCCAATTGTGTTTTCTCTCTTTTTTTCCTCTTTTTCACTCTTATTGTCTAGAGTTCTTGCAAAATGGACAAACAAACAATGTAATTAGGGGTGTTCACGGTTCATTAACCGATCCGTTGTCCTATTTTTTATCCTAACTATAATAATCGAATTTTCAATATCCTGATCCTAAACCGATCCATTATGAATAGTTGACCACCTTAACGGTTAATCTTTTTTTCGGTTAATTTTTTTTTCGTTTTTAACTGTTTGACATAATGGTTATGCAAATTTTGCGGTTAACCATATTTTTCAATATATCCATAAAAAAAGTTAGAGTATTTTTTTGTATAATTATATTAAAAACTATAAATAAAATGTAAAATGTAAAATAGTTGTTAATATATATCAGTGCCATCGAGATAATCATCATAATAGTCTTTTACTCATATGTTCTTATTAACCTTGATCAATTGAGCTCAATACAATCTCAATCAAACATCACCATTCTAATTTTCAAACATATATGCATTTGTTTTTTTATCTGAATAATTCATTTTAACATAATTCATATTGATAACACTAAAAAAAATAATTATATGGGTATATTATAAATTATATATATTTATAATTATGGATCGATTAACCGAATCCTTTGGTTTCTAGAATTTAAAAGCCGAAACTGAAACCGAAAACCGAAAAAATTAAAAATTCTAATCCTAACTTGAAACTGATGGATCGTTTAACCATTTTTTTCGAATTGGTTTCTCGATTTCGGTTCGGTTATCCTAAACATTCAGTTTTTTGCACACCCCTAAATGTAATATCAACTCCACATTGCATGTTCTATGTCAATACCTTCGAAAAAGTTTAATAACAGGACAATGTAATATCAAAAGCTATTGTATATGTGTGATGCACATTTCTTCTTTTGAAAATAAAATACTTTTTTATTTAATTTTAGTGTAGGATAAAATGCGATTTTTTTGCATTTATATTCCTATATCGAAATATGTGATTAAATGTAATGCAAATATAAACATCATTTTAAATAAGGAAAATTTTATTCCAAACTTTATAATACAAAACTTATGATGCTAGCCTTCTTTTTTTTCAAGTTGCAAGTGGCATTTCATTTTAATTTTTCTAACTTAAAAAAAAAGGGACATTAATGTCAAAATATCGAAAACAACAAAAAATATGCACTTAATAATAATTTTAGTTAATAAAATGCACACTTTATATTATATTAAGTAATAAACTAAGTCAATTAAAAAGTAATGAAATTATTCCTTTGACATTTTATCTAATATTTAATTATCAGCACTAATAATAAGTTGGTAATGACAATATTACTTACTCCTCTACCATTATATATAAGTTATAAAAAATTCACTTATATATAGCAACTTTGTAATATGCGAGTTATGAATGTTTGTTTAAGTTTTTTTTTCATTTAAAAATTTAAAATTGTATTTTTTAATAATATTTTTAGTAGGTCGGGTCATCTCTATAAGGTCACAACTATAACCTAAACCCGACTCATGACCTTATAGGGTCACAAAATTTTGTACCAAACTTATCCCATAACCCTATAGGGTCGAACCTTGTAGTGTTTTTAGCAGGTAAGAGGGTCGGATACCCTATAATAACCCACCCGGTTGTATCCCTAAAAAAACTATGATATGAAATCAGGCTTTAATATAGGAAAAAAAACACAAGTTTTATAATTTTTTTATAAAAAAAAAAATATAAGAAAGCTCAAATAAGCTCACAAGCTACTTGAATCGAGTATTTTAAAACTCAAACTCGAACGTATGACTACTAAAGTAGCTCAAACTTGAACTCGAGTAGCTTGCGAATAGTCTCATTCACTTATAACCTACAACCCTCCATTCCAATTACACAAATTAGATTGCATTCTGCAACAACAATTATAATATCCAAAAGCATGGATATTGAATTTTCTATATGAACTTGACATAAAATTTCAATTTAGTACTAAATTGTGAAGTAGTTAACTCAACATCCAATTAAATTTTTTTAATATTTTATTATCTTTTAACACTATTTATTTTGTTTATTGGCATATAATGAACATTTATTATTAAATTTTTATGATCTTTATAACACTATCTATGACCAATAAGACGCTTCTTCTATGTCAACAACTAATGTTAAGAGATAGTAAAAATAGTTATGCATAATTTAATTGAATATTAAACAGCGCTAGCAATTTGTGTTACCGTATCGTGTCTCGTATCCGTGTCTAAATCGGTTTGTGTCCTAAATACCCAAACTCGGGATTGACCCGTTTATTAATCGTGTATGCAAACCTAAACCCATGACTCGACCCATTTATACCGTATCTCATGTCTCATTCAACCCACTTATTGAAAGGTGAATCTAGCACTTGAAGAGCATATAAAGAAATTTGATTATTTACTTTCGTTCATCATAGGTTTGCAATAAAACTAGAAGATATTATAAAACATCCCACATAATAACAACTAGCCCTCACAAGCTATTAATACATAATACATATAATTAGTTTTACCAAAATTAAAATAAATAACCTTGTGTTTGGTATGCTTATGGGTCATAAAAAATTTTAATTCAAAAACATCATCTTGAAATAAAATTACACCATAAATATTTACGAAGTCAATCTTACAAGAGATTAAACCACAAGAACCTTAAAGCTAACAAAAGAACAAATCTACACACTAAATCTTGTTAAGTTGAACCATGGCATAAAGGGATCTCGTTATTAGTAGTGATTTCCAGTTTCATCACATTCTTTGTCAATTCCTCAAGAAAGACACTTGAAGAATCTACCATGAAAAAAGAATAGTACAAATAAAAAATGAATATTATCAACAATTTTCTAAAAGTAATGTATTTTATTACCTTCTTCACCAAATAGCCAATCATTTGTACATACAAAAGCTTCTGTAGTTTCTGGCTTCAATGAGCTACAATGTTCATTGAGGATTTAGCCTCTAGTATTAAAAGCAGATTCTGAAGCAACCGTAGATATTGGTATTGTAAGCCCCCATTTTCTTAGCAAACCGAACTTGGTTTCGGAAATCGAAACCAAAAACCAAAACCTTAAAAAAACCTAGGATGAATATGGAACCTGAGAACCCTAAAATCGGCAATACCGAGAACGAAACCCCGGAACAATAAAAGTAAGTTAGCTTTAGAATATAGTCCTAAATAATATATCAAAACATAAAAGATCAGATTTTGGAAAAATTCATCTGTTTTGAACTCGATCGCGATCTGTTTTCGAAAACCGGTCCACGGGACGCGAAAATAGAAAAATATTTCGTAGGACTCTTAGAACTAAAATTTAATAAGGAATTCAAAAATATATTTTTAAGAATTTTTTGGATTACAAAAATTACAGTTATAATCATTTTATCGTATTTTCATTACTACTGGTAATTTAATTGTCTAATCTAGTTTTTGATTTCTAATCACACTATTCATCAAGTACAATCAGCCATACCCTATTTTATATTCTTACAACCTATTCTTACAACCTTACATCATATTCCTTACAATTTACTTTTCCAATACATTTTTATTACTTAAATTACTTAATTAAATTTGAATTTTTATACAAAACAAAATCACACATCTCTCTCTCTCTCCCTCCCCTACAGACTGACTCCCCTTCCTTTGTACACACTCCCATTGTTTTTTTTTTTTTTTCTTCTTTTATTCACACAAAACCCTAAATTATTTTCCTATATAAACCCCTTGATACATTTACCTTTTCACTTTCCTTCTTTTTTTACCAAAAGCAAACTTTTGAAATTTTTCTTCCCCCTCTCCCTCCCCTTGTTGCCGTAAGCCCCCTCCCTCACATACACACACATTTTTTTTCTTCAAGCTTTTCTTGTTTCAAACACTAAATAGGTAATATATCTATACCCTACCACAAATAAAACATGTAATGGCAAGATCATACATGTGTGATTCCACTAAAATCCCCATGAGCTTTATGCAAGGGATGTGGAAACACTTAAGCATGATATTCTTGCAATCATAATGTTGTGGATCTTTTCATTTGAGTAGTTTTGCTATATTGTTGCTCTATATTGTTCATATTGATATGTTTGTATATATCCTACTACTAACATCATCTTCATAATGTTCATCTTGCATTTGCATCCATAACATGAATGATATAATAGATCTATTTGTTTTGAGTGTACAAATGCCATGAACATTTGTCTTATGTACATAAAAGACTTGTAGTATGATAGTATTAATGGGGATGTTGCCAAAAAACTCAAAATCTATTTTTGTTTCCATCAAAAACAAATTTTTAAATTTAGATCTTGAAAGATACCCATTTTGAAAACCTATTTTCCAAGGATTTTACATAAAATATGAAGGGCTTATGGAATAGGTATCATAAAGAATGATTTTGATAAGTTAAACCTAGTTTTACTAAGAGATATTTTCAAAATAAGAAAAGGTTACAAAAGTTAAGTTAGAACTTGTTTCAACTCCAACAAGAACTTAAAATTCGAAACTAGGAGGAGTTAATATGAAAACGCCTATATTCCAACCCCAAAATAAGAGTTTTATTAAAGAAATAGAAGCATTAGAGAATATGTTTGATTAGGACTAATTTTAGAAAGATTAAATGAGTCGTACCCAAGAAACAATCTCAAACACAAAATCACAAAATTCAAATTTAAAAATGACCCCCTACTCAAACACCTATTTTCAAATTCCAAAATGAGGATTTTAATGGAAAAATGGAAACCTTAGGGAATAGATGTAGTAAGGAATTAGTTTCGACAAGAATAAATTGATTTTATCAAAGTATATCTCTAAAACAAAGGAAAGGTTTCAAAACATAGATTAAACACTATTTCCATTCCCTATAATTTTTGTAAAATTCATAATTAGGCAAGACCCCTACTTAAACATCTATTTTCCAACTCCTAAATGAAGAAATTTATTAAAATAATGAAGGTATTAGGCATATAGGTCATCAAGGCTTTATTTTAGAAAAAATAAAGATGATTTTTCAAGAAACAAAACTAGTTTTTCTAAATCAAGTATTATTGAAATCTTTTGCAAAGTAAAAGCTTTCTAAAAATTCTTTTTAGCCAAATATCATCAAGAAGATACATATAGAAAGCTCATAACATGTCATTCATGATAATAACTTATTGATGTTATGTACATATAATATACTTGGTAGAAACAATGCAAATTTCACAAAATAATTTCAGAAATATGATTTTTAGCTACTGATCAGATTTCATATGAGCTTTTCAAGAACCAAAAGTTTTCAAAACTTAGGAATAACATTATAAATAGATAGATCTTTCGAAGCAGATAGAAATCGACTGCTTATTTGCAAAATTCTAATTCAATGACTAAGTTATGGCCGTTTTAAATTAGAATTTCCATTAACTATGAAAATATATGAACTTAAAAGTTTTGTTTAATAAGTTGGAATTAATTATGGTTTGAAATACTCATTTGGTTATTTCTTTTGTTAGGTGACTTTGAATCGGAGGACTCCTTATCCTCGGATTATTACGAATAGAGACCACTGTCCATGGCCAAGTGAGTCATACTTCGTATTTACAGTTCCTTATTGTGCTTGTAACTCGTAGTTGCACTAGAATGATAGGCAAAGATAAAAATTTGGAAATGCATGATGGGTAATTAAGGGATTCTGTATGCTATCTTGATGTATTGAGAAAAATGTGCTAAGTATATTGAAACCGAGTGATTAATTGATGTATGTCCATATGCCATGATTATGAGTGTTTATAAATTGATTGGTCACTATGAAATTGCATTAATGACTATTCGAATTAATAAGTAATATGGACATAATCACTTCACGATGGGAATGGTGCATTTAATCATGATTGGTTCTCCGTGATCCATAAACGGTATGAATGAAATGAGTTGCTCGTGAGTCATAAAACGGTACAGTCATGGGTTGCCCATGAGCCATAAAACAGAATAGTAATTCAAGGTAATATCGTAGAATTCGTTAATCTGCTAACACCGAATGGAGGGCGTAAATCCATTTAACATATGATTTACGATTGATCATATGTCTTATATGCACATGCAGTTGTTGCATTTCATATGGATGATTAAATCAACTTGATTGTATATAATTGTGGGATATATATATTCTGGAAGTAATTAATCACTAAGCTAGCGTAGCTTATACCCCCATAGCTTCTTTTTGTTGCAGTTTCCATCTATGGTTGCGTCCTAGGACTTAGCCAACTTAGGTAACACGAGAATAGGAGTTTCACCTAGAAGTTTATGTTTAGCTTTTGTGTAGACTTCCATAGGAAACCTTAAACCCTCGATTGTTGTAAAAAATTTTACCTGGACTGATTATTATTTTGCAGGTAAATGCCTCTTAGCATTCTAAAATGATCATGAATTATCTGTGGTTTGCATTTTTTATGCTTATTCTATCAAGTTAGACTATCTATCTCCAATAGTGTAAGTATTCTATTATCATAAGGGAATGCCTTACATCTAATACAAGACTTTTGAATGATTGTGGTAGTGATTCCTAAGTCTCGTTTAGTATGCGACGGACTGTTATGTTTAGGGTACCCTTTGAGCGTGACAGGTATGCTTAAGATATCACGTGCCATCGTGCAACTTGAGGATATCGAAATTGATTATTTTTTCAATAACCTAATATATCTAAATCTACCATCTGATGTCGCTCCTCATCTAAATATAGCTCTAGTTCAGATCTTGAAACACTCTTGAACATTTTTACGCTTTTAAAAATTGAAAATCCTATACAAAATAAAAAATGATAAGCACCATATGGAATAAAAATAGCTTGAAAAAGTGTAAACAATATATATAATTATAAAAAATAAAGTTACCTTGATGTCATTGGCCCATTCATCATTAATAGTTTCTATGGTCTTTGATTTATCGCTACCAAAATTTTTATCTAAACTTCCATCATCTATCAGCACATATTCATTAAAGAGATAAAATAATACTCTTTTGACTTTTAAAAACTTACTTGAGTCAGCACCATAAGTCCTTCGGTAAGTCCACTCAACATAATCAAGCTTATACCGTGGATCTAATATAACAGCAATTGCAAAATCACACTAAACTTAGATCAATACTTTTCAAATTTCACAAACATCCTAGTTGCCATATCTTTCAAATATAGTTCACTTCTACCCATATTATTTGTCAGTTAGGATATTTTGTTCTAGAGAATTGACCAGTGATGTCATAAAAAAAGCTTCAAGAACCTGGTCATTTTCTCAAGCTTGTCCCATTCTTCCAAAGAAGGACAATACTTATAATTGGAATCATTTAACTCTAAATGACAAAAGGCACTTTTATAATTAACTGCACTCTCAAGCATGAAATATGTGGAATTCCACTGAGTTAGGACATCTTGTCTCAAACCCTTATTTTTTGACAAACATATTAGGTTTACGCATTCAACAAACTTTATTTTTCATGTTTGGGAACCCTTCACATACTTCATACTTTCCCTGACCTTATGCACGGCACCATCAATATCTTTTAAACCTTCTTGAACAATCAAATTAAGAATATGTGCATAACATCTTATATGAAAATAATTACCTAATACCAAAAGTCCACCTTGGACATTTAGTTATGACTTCAATAAACTCATAAAAAGATCATTTGCTGAAGTATTATCCAAAATCACACTAATATAATTTACTTTCGATACCCCAATCAACTAGTAATGTCATTGCTTTTTCAGTTAATGCAACACCTGAATGTGGAGGTGGCATAGATGCAAAACTCAAAATCCTTTTTGTAGGCCTAATTTTTATCAATGAAATATGTAGTCACTGATATATATCCATCAAGTGCTACAGATGTCCACAAATCAAATGTCAAGCAAACTGTACCTAAACGCTCAAAAACATATTTTTTATCCTACTTCTTTCCCTCTTATATATCTTCAATACATGAGCTTTCAAAGTATTTCTAGAAATATGAAAAACATTTTCATTTAAATACTCAAACATAGCCCTAAATCTGCTATACTCTGCAAATGCAAGAGACATTTTATGCTTAACAATAGCAGCAACAAATAACTTACGATATTTTTCAAAACCAAACTTGTTGGTTTTGCATTTCATATTAGTAGACAAAAGCATCTGACCAATGTCTCTACTATTACGTTTTAGATATTATTAGTATGCCTTTTTAAGTTTTTCATCCCAAGTTTACTATCACATTTTATAGCAGTCTTACACGACTTACATATAGCTTTTGTGACAATTGATCTATCTGATTCTTTTCATGAGTACTAGTGAAAAATTTCCACCATGGAGATGTGAGCCTCTTTGGTTGTTTAGAGTGATTAGTTGATGGAAAAATTTTAACCACATCATCCTCTTCATTTGCTCCTAATTTTTCCTTTTCATCAAAATCTTCTATAAGTGAATCCATCTCCATCTACATGTCAAACAATATATTTTCTTATTTAAACTTAGTCAATAAATTTCACTTCACTAAGAGATAGAAACAAGGTTTTCAATTAATCTTACTTCAAAAAAAGATGAAAGCTAGAATTTCTACACAATTTCACTTTATTAAAGCATAAAGCTAGGGTCTTTAATAAATTTCACACATTTAAAAGACAAAGACTAGGATGTTTAGCCAATATCACTACACTTAATCGACTTTTTAATCAATTTCACATTTCACTAAAGTTAGGGTTTTGAAGTTATATAAACCTGTGATCGTATTGGGGATGTTGACATCGGAATGTAGTGTATTGATGATAAAATTGCAAGCGAAAGTGATTGCAGAAGCAGTAACAAGGAAACACGATGACGGTGTATTGTGTTAGAGGCAATGTAGAATGAGTTCGGTCTAGGGTTAAACAAGAAAGATTATATATTTTTTCAAGTGTAAATTTTAACCATTAGATTTGTGTAAAATATAATAACATTAAGGATGAATTGTGAAGACCTCCTATAAACTTCCATAATAGCATAGACATAAATATACATATATACATGTTATAGATATTTGTTAAAAATATAATATTATATATATGTGTAACATTATGTAATTGTATAACATAAAATAAATATAACATATTGATTATATGTAAAAATATGAATTATATACACATACTTAAACAAACATATAATTATACATCTAAAAAGATTTATATGTATCATATATAATACATAGACTATGTATTTATAATCTATAAATTATATATTTTTTTAGACATTTATTATACATCTTATATGATATATATAACATGTAGATTATGTAATGTATATACATAATGATATAATAAATGTCCTATATAAAGTCAATATTTTAATATAAGTATTTTTATTATATGCTATATATATAATCCTTATAATACATAGATTATGTATTTATAACTAATAGATTTTTAATATATATGTGTGTGTATATACATATATTTGTTATAGGTATCTTGTTTATATGCTATATAATCTATATATGTTGTAAATATATGTATCATACATATAGAAAATAAATAAATCATATATTAATATATACATTATATATATATTTATTTATTTTTGCTAAATATGGTCTATATTTCATATATGCCATGTATAAGTATGCATATTCTATATGTAATTTATAATATGTTATACATATATAACATAACAATATATATGTATATATATGTATATAACATATATTTGAATGAATAATTATTTTCTACAATATTTTTTTTAATTATTACTTAATGAGTTCATAGGTTGGACTTGGAACTGCTAACCCAGATCTATTTATGAAGCGTGTCTAGTGCAAAGGTTTAAATCTAAACCCAAATCTGGACATGTTTAAATTCATGTCGTTTCCAGGTTTAACCCATTTATTATTCGTGTCGACTTTTGCTTACCCATACCCTTTTATAATCGTATCGTGTCGTGTCCTGGTTTACAGGTTGGGTCCTAAATTGTCAGCGCTAATATTAAATTAGCTACCTTAAAGTATGGTTACCAAATTAAATTTTTTTACTAAGTTAGATACCCTCATAAGCATAGACACTACATAAAAAATTATCAGTCTGAATATTCATTAGTTGCATTTTTCTATCCTAACACAATCAACAACCAAGCAATTACCATGAAAATTCTAAATTTCCAATTCATTCATTCTTCAAATGCACGACACATCTCGATTCTATAAATAAACACAGTTTGAAATTTGAAAACTATTTCACTCTACTGATTTTTATTTATCTTAATTCCATTAACTCTATTATTATATTTCTATATTCCATATTAACTTTGATAAAAAGTTAATTGAATAAGAATTAGATAGGTTACCTAGGGAATATGTGGTCAAGCAATATAATGCAATCGACTAGGTAAGAAAAAAAGGATGAACTAGTCTTTCTTATTCAATCCTATCTTATGATCTTATTTATATTACTAGCAAGATTACAAATTTTATTTTATTTAATGATATCTAGCTTTAAGTCTTACAAATTAGACATCTCCAACTTGAGTCCAAACTAGGACTTGACCTAGACCGACACGATGGGTCCAAGCATGAACCCACCCTTATAGAGAGGGTTTGACACACTAAACGGACCCACCATAGTCCATAACTCTAAGAGAGGTCCAATAGCCAAACCCGTGAACCTAGCAGGTCCTTAAGGGTTTCTTATAAAACAAATCTAAAAATAAAAAAAAAATTAGAAAAAAATAATTTACTCATTAAAAGGAGATAGGTCAGAAGCTGACCCACCATGACACTCGATGGGTCCACGGGTTGGACTCGCCCCACCCTGACATGAGGCTGATCTCAAAAATTTGGACTCGAACCCACTCCGCCTTGGGAAGATGTCTATCATAAATCTAATAATACTTATCTTAAATTTGATAAGTAGTGATGTTTGAAATGTAATCAAGAATAAAAGGTCAAATCCAATTAGATTCTAGGAAAAAAAATCAAATATTTAAATGCATGTACAAAATGAATGAGTTATGTATACAATGTTATTTATCAAAACACCCTTTTAATAAATTAAAGTATATAACATTGATGGGACGGAAATGAATTGTAGTCTACTTTAAGAATGGGGATCAAATTCCTCTTTTAATATCAGCATTACCAATTTCAAGAAATTATGATTCTAGTTTCTAATAACACATCAAAACATAAAAAAAAAAAATAATAAAATTCTTAGTTGCTAATTTATTTTGGATCCATTCTTACATTAACACATGCCATTAGAGTTCATTCTTTTTCAAACTCCTTGTTATGGTACCTAAATTAGGATTTATTCAATTTTATCAATTACTTTTAACTTATAGATTTTGACTCCATAAACGTATTTGTTCAGGCTTAGTTATTACCACCAAGTTGCTATTGAAACTTAAAAGTTGTCAAATAGTTAACTTTTTGTTATCTCGAGTTATCAAGGTAATAAGTAACAATGGTTATGAATCCATTCTTCTTTTTTTATTATAAACTCAAATCTACACCTTCATGAAATTGGAGTTTAGGCTTTAGGCTTACATAGATTGTAAAGCCCTTTTTTCTTTTCTATTCTCTTCTTTTCCGTATCACAGTAAAGAAAACTTGCTATGATTAGCAAAGGTTTATTTATATTTATATGTCTAGTCTTACTGGGGAAAACACTTATTATACTTGCCCTCACATTTATAGTATTGTCTTCCCTTATTATTATCTATTAGATTCAAGTTATTTTCATCATCTTATTTTTAAGGATTAAGAAAAAAATTCTAACTTTAAAAAAAAATTCCACAAATTAAGCAAGATAAAAAAAAAAATCCCAAAATAAGCAATTTAAACTCGTCTCTTGAAAAGACGAGGTTGTTGCATTTACAGCAACAAAAGACTATGACAGAATTAACCTCCTCTCTTTAAGAGAGAAGTTGCTATAAAAATGCAACAACCTCGTCTCTTGAAACAATAAGGTCAGTCATTTATAATCCATTTCTTCAAGAGACGAGGTTAACTTACTTAATTCTATGATTATTTTCATCCAGTGGCATTTTTTATAATTTTTTAAAAATATATATATATCAATAGGAGTAATCGGGTAATCTTGTGGTATAGGATACTCACCCGAACCCTACTCGACTAAGTAGGGTTTGGGTGGATATTATAGGCTACAAGGTAGGGTCTAGGTATAGATTTTACGAAACCTACTTCCACAGGGTAGGGTACGGATATGAGGTTTTCACAACCTGTACTCACTCTAGAACCTGTAGTACTACTACATATTTTAGGGTATATTATATTTATTTTATTAAATATTATAAAGTAATGTTAATATACACAAAATAAATAACAATACTCCATTTTTTATTTGATGACCACTAATTATTCAAGATTATTATTTTTCAAATTATCTTCCAAAAATTTTTACTATAGAAGAATTTGTACTATTTTTATTTTAGAAATACTTTTTTTTTTTTAGAACGCCTATGAATTGTATGTATATACCTGAGCTCCTAAATTATATAGATATGCTATTTATTTTTTAAGACTAGTTAATATGAAAATTGTTTCAAAGTTTTTTATTTTAGAATTTGCTACAATTTCTACAATTTTGTTTAATATCATATAAATGCGTTCGATAGATTTTTGTTATAAGTTTCAGCTTCCCCACATAAATAGATTCTACACATTGCAGAACTTGTGATATTAACAAATTACTTTTAAAATTTCTTTTCACATGTTATTTATAGCGAATGTATGAATTAAGGTAGTTAAACATACTACAGAATATAAAATACTATGAACCTAAAATTTATGAAAATACAAATAAAAAAGTAGATATTTCATTAGTAAATCAATAAATTTCATAGGGTACCCTGTACCCTATAGGTTTTATAAGATACATAATGCATAAAAGATACCATAAGATAGGTTCCAAGTACCAAATCTAAAACCTTGTAGCATATAGAGTAGCTTACGGGTAGCACTTCATACCATACCAACCCTATACCCGCTCACCCCTACTTGTCATATTAACAAATTACTTTTAATATCAATTTCCTTTTCCTATTTTTTAATGATAATTTTATTAACTACATCATATTATTATTTGTTAGTTTTACTTAAAGAAATAAATTTAATATTGCATTTATGATTATTCACTAATAAAAGAAAATAATTATTGATTTTAAATTTGTTTAGTTCTTTCCCGATACCCTTTTTTTCCCCTATTTCTTACTATACTTATATTATGAAAAACACTTTTATCATCTTCTATCATTTTTCTTCCTTTTCAAAAGCTAGAATGTGGTGCTACTTCTTCCAACCATTCTCCCACCTTAGTTGCCATCGTAACCCTTCTATACTAGAGATATGAATGTGGGTTAGATCAATTAGCTTACTTGAAGCTGATACAACTATAGTGTTATAATGAAACACGCGAGTAGTTTAGATAAGGAGGATCAGTAGTACTATCCACATTTAGATTATAAGAATGAAAGTGAGGAGGCTCATTGCTATAGATCAAAATGTCATGTGAGAGTTTAGATAAGACCACGTAAATTTGGGTTATTGTACTATATTTTTGTTTAATTATGCTAAAAATTATATGGTATATATTAAAAATAGTGTTTTATTTACTCTTTTAACAAACTATTATTTTGCTTGCATTTTTTTTAATGAAGAAGTGCATAGTAATTCTTGATTATTTCTCTAATTTTAATTTTTTTTTTCTTTTTTTCCTTTTCTTTAACTTTCATTATAATTACCATGTAATAGGATTATAAATCTATTTGCTTTGTTTTGATATAAAGTCAAGTAGTTTATTTTAAGATCTCGTTATGTATTTTATAGTTTACTTAAAATATTACAAACTCTAACTTGGTAAATTCTTTTAACTATATTAATATTAATACGCTTTGTTGACATGAATTTTTATAATTATATATTCTTAGCATATATATATATATATATATTTCATAATCTTTTTAAAGAATTAATATAGTATTAATGCCTTTTGTATGAATTATGGATAAAATATTTGTAGATCTGTTTTTATATATAAGACATTATATTTATGTCCCTATCAACACTATTCATTTTTTGTATATGTATAATATATACTTTCTTTTGATGCGTTTTTCAAATTTCGTGTCTGATTATGTTAAGTTATTCTCGTAAAAACACAAAATTAAAAAAAAAATGAAATATGAAAATAGAAGCCATTATTATTTGAAGGAGACTAATGATGACACTACACAGTGTTGTTTCAATGTAATATTTTTTCATTACATCCAAATTGGTATTATAAAAGTAAAAATGTAACACAAACAATAAATATCAAATAATTTTTTTTAATATGATCCCTAATTTTTGTTGCGATCAGAGGGGGAGAGAGAGAGAGAGAGAGATGAGTTTTAGAAGGGTAGGAAAAAAATCCTTAGATTTCACTAAAAATTGAGAGAGAGTGGGGGGTGGGGGGTTGGGTTTATTTGTAATTTTTGTTTACTTTATCCCTTTTTAGGGTATGGTTTTACATCATATAATAGTAACATGAATAGTACAGTATTAACTAAAAAGGAATTGCTGTCTTATTAGATATCAACAATGAACAACTATAAGTCTATGGTGGTAGCACCTCATGTTTAATATTGTAATCTATTAAAATTTAGAGAGGTTATTTATAATATTTGAAAATTTAGCAATGATATTACACTTTAAGTTTAAATTTAGGAGGTTATTTGCAATTTTCTCTTTTCGTTGTTTTAACCAAAATTCCTACTAATTAAAAACATAGTATTTAGTCCTTGATTTATGTCAATATTTAAGAAAATTGCTGATAAGTGCAATGATACTATAGTAATCTTTAGAGAATATAAATATTGAATACCAGTGGATTTCAGCGGTAAGTGGCTGTAGACAATGGTCCAGGCAAGCCTTAGGCAGTAGTTAACATTTAAACAACATATTTATGGATGATTGGAAATATAATTTCTTGTTTTTAAAATACTAACCACTTTCCTTAGTTCAATACATCAGTCGACCACCATTATCACTCGCCATTAAAAATTACTGGTAATTACCGCTTGAAATTAATAAAATAATATTTTACATGATTAGTTTTTGCCAAAACAAAAAGAAAAAGAAATTATTTGATCATAATAATTATTTATTATTATAACAAATGTCAAAAAAGGTATATAAAAAGTCAAACAAAGACACTAGACACCCTTATTTGATTCTCCTTTCTATGATTTCTATAGCAAGAAGACATGATTGTTTTACAAAGACCGTCAACATGCAATAGTTAGAGTTTCTCTGCTCATTCTTACACATTGTACTTTTCGCTTTGCTTTGTTTGGCTGTATTCAGTCTATATTTGTATCACATCTATATTCAACCTATTTTATCTTTATATGAATAAAAATATATATTTTTTATTTATATTTATTTTTTATAACATCCATTTAAAATACATAAAAATAAGATATACCATAACAGCTCGATAGAGACAAAACAAATAGAGCCATTAATAACAGAAGTTGCTTTGGTGCTATTAGCTTTCGCAACTATCATGCTTATTGTACCATTCAAATACATTTTTAGTTTACTATTAAAAACAGAAGTTGCAGTCAATGGACGCCCCATCGAGATTCTTTTTGTCCTCATCGTTGCTAAACTATTGTATCTGTCAATTTCTTGAACACGATCTAATCCCCTTGTCAATGTAAATAAAAACGTGTTAAATTAGTCAGTTTTTTCCAAGGTACCACTTGCTTATTTAACTTTGCATAGTTTCTGTACCGGGAAATACTTATTGTTCCATCTTTGGTGTGCAAAATGAATTTTTTTTTTTTGACACAATTTAAATGTTTGTTGGAATAAGATTAAAGCGAAGTGCTGTTAGGTTAAATTCATTATGCAATAGTCCTTTGGTTAAAGCGAAGTTGCTGTTAGGCAAAGCATTTTTGCATGCGTGCATAGCAAATGGAATCTCACAGTAAGTGCTTTTCTTTAAGGAAGCCTTTTTTGTATTATATAAGAAAAAGGGAACACACACACAAAAAGAATGAAAAATAAATAAATAAATAAAAGTGTAAAAGAAGAAGATCATAGTTACAATTCCAAGTTATACAAACAAAGCGCTGCGACAAGCGACGAAAGCAGGAAATTAATACAACAATGATTTGAACCAGTGACCATCTTAAATAGAGAAATCAACGAGAAAAATACAAAATAATGGAAATATACAATCGTTTCCCATAATCTGAAATCATATTTGAATTGTGAACAGAATAGGTAATAGTGTAATTAGAGCCCACCATCCTGGAAAAACTGTAGTCGATCCACTTGATCCGTCGCATGAAACCTTGTCACCGTGGTAGGAGCACTTGGTGCCTTTCCTGGTGGTGGTGGTGGTAGTAGTAACAGTAAACACCATCAATAAAATCCGTGAGTGAACTAAAAGATACCGGTTTATATGTGTGTGTGTGTGTGTGTGTATAATGCAAACCTTAAAACAGATAGTGTGGAGTGGATCACCTTGGTGCGCAAAAGCTCACAACATAATCTGAAGCGGTGCATTGGGTAGCCGTGCTTATCCTGTGAGAAAATAGCAGCTGCAGGGCAAGCCGATGCGAAGGTCTTTGAATAGTTATTGGCCCGCACTTTCTCCTGTTGTACAACAGGGTGAGTCTGTCTTGGACACATTGCAAGCACCCTTACATGCAATGACGTCCCATTAGTGGACTTCATGGCTCGCTGCGATGGACAGGTCTTCCTCAAATCTGCATCGCATCCAGCGTTTGAACAATTCCCATGACCTTCAACTGCTGTTATCACCATTGGCAAATTAAATCCCTCCTCAAGAGTCACCCAATAATCATCAACATTCCCATTACTAACATCCCCAAGCGCAAATTGCGCGACTGATGCTAGTGGGATTTCGGGTCATCGCACTCACGCAAGCTCCGACATGCACCAGTTTCGCATGAACCATTTCCGTTTGCATCAAATTTGCACCCTGTTCGGCCCCATACCTGACCTTGCCAGCCACTTGGGACATTGAAAACCGCAGATTTATTCTGCTTCAGTTCATCAAAAGTGCCATAACATTTTCACCCGGATATATTGCTGGCCATATTGACTCACTGCAGTTGTTTACAATTGTCAATTTCTTGGTGTTTTGCGACATTACCCCTGTTCAACATCATAATCATAAGCAAGAACTGGATTATGATGACCACTTATTTGAAGAACAAAATAAAATTACTCTTGGGGGGTTTATAGGGAAAAAAAAAAAAAAAAAAAAAAGAATGACTAATAAGGGTACATTCAGTTGGGGAAAAACATTTATGGGATGACCATTAACAATACCAAATATCTAATTGTATTTAGAAAATAATGAAATCCAAATGCATAGTGTATAATTAATGGAAGATACGTAAAAAAAAAAAGGGTACACCTACCTGTTCATCGCAAAATCCTAGAAGTCGTTTGGACATCAAATATCACAGTAATATCCAATAGGTACAACTAGTGAATGGTGCTAATATAAAGAAAAATATATATATATATATATATATATAATATATTCTTACAGCAAAACAAACACAAACTACGTTGGTAAACTGAACTGATCCCATGTAATCACAATAAAACACAATGAAAAAGCTACCTGCAACACCAATAGCAAGAATGAACAGGACTTTTACATATACACTAGAGTGATGAGCCATTTTATTTTTCGCTCTGAGTCTCTTCTGATAGATAGTTGGCTTGGCTGTTCTTTGGTGTCTTTAAATACTAAATCTAAATATCTATATAAAAAAGATTGTGGAACACGTGAAGAAGCAAAAGTTCTATGGACGGCTCCAAATAGTTCTTTGCTTAGTCGATATTCAAGTGATACCTTACCCCCCTCGACTGACTTGGAGAATTTTTTAGCCAAAGTTATTAATATGGTAAGGGATTGTTCAGATAGCTAGAAAAGAATATACTTCTTTTGCTATTTTTTGTTATAAACAATTTGCGTTATGGACCTTGATGAACAAGGCAAGGCGGATAATCATGATCCACGAACTAAGAGCTAGAGGATCCTTGGAGAAGCTAACCATTGAGTAGGGACATTCCAAATTCCAAGGCTTTTCTTCCTGTTCTTCTTCAGCAACATTGGTGGCTTTTTTTGGTTCTTCTTTTAGAAGATTCTATAGAAATTCGACTTTTTTTTTTGTTGTGTGAGGAAAAAAATGAGAATTTGGTGAACATATAAGAATAGAGACACATATATATGAAACTCCATTCCTATAAAAAATTCTTCGAATTCAATTTCTTGTCTCCCACTAATAATAGCAATTCTAAGAAAAGGGGAAGACTTGAAGTGGCATTATGCTAGAGTTTCCAGTGGTGATGAAGAAAACAAGTTGCAATTAGGGATGCAATTGGCGGTCATTATAGGATACTCAATCCGTCCAACCCGCTAAAAACCCTCTATAAGTTTATGAAACGGTTTGGGAAAAATTTTGCGACCCTGTAAGGCCACGGGTTGGGTTTAGATCATAGTTATGACCTTATAGAGTCGACCCGACTCGATAAGATTACTAAAAATAAAATACAATTTTGCAACTTTAAAACTTAAAAATATCCATTTTTAATTTTTTTTATAGCTCTATGATTGTATAATTTATTTTTTTGTCCAATTAAGAATGTCATGTTTTTTATTTAATAAAAGGCAATACTCTTATTTTTGTATCTGTGTCATCCTTAAATAAAGTAAATTATATTATGTTGTTTTATAAATAATTTATTGTCATACATCAAAAATCAATTGTTTAGCTTACTGACTTTTTTTTATGCGTAGTTTTACCATCAAATGAAAAGAAATTGAAACAAATAAACGAAATGGAGAATAAATATCATGAAAACAACTAGAAAATGATGAATAAAAGAATGAAAAAGAAAAAAATTGTAAAAAGAAAATCGAGTCAACAGGGCAGGGTAAGTCAGGACCATGACCCTATAAGAGCGGGTTTGGATATTACGCATAAAACCCTATAGGGTTGAGGATCGGACTTGGACAACCCTATAGGAAACCGGGTCGGGTTCGAGTTTTATATGACCCGTGTAATGCCCTAACCTAAGACGTTATCAGCCCGCCATGTGTCGCTACAAAAGATTGACACGCAAGGGCTATAATTTCTAATCTTCAAATATATATCTCAAATATATCCAAATCTCACAAATAAAGGATATCATAAAATAAAATGTCCTTAATTCTACTAAATCATAAACTAAACAAGTCAACTTAAAGAAATAAAATAATCTCTTAAACTTAATATAAAGTTTTTTTCTTCTTTATCTACATTCTTACTATATTAATCTCAATTGTCGATAAAAGGGTCAAATCCACTATTGTTTTTCCATAATCCACGAATACGTCATAGCCCATCAAATAATAGAATCTTCACCTGTACTTGTGGGAAAAATAAGGATTGATCCAAAAAAGCCCAGTACGCCAAACCGAAAACACATGCACTTATCACACAACACAATATCACATAAAACTTAAATGCTAATGCAATAGCACAATTTATTATATTTTCTTAAGCCTTGCAACCAACATAGTTTAGGACTATAGATCTCTAGTCCTAAACCCAAAGTAACTCATGATCCCGAAGAAAACATATGTATAATATATATATATATATTTGCGTTCCACAATTAAGCTGGTAATAACTCATAATATATCGGATGTCATCTTCAAGTGCAACTTCACTAGGGACAACGACACATAAGGATCATCAGGTTGGCAGCGTTAGTATCATCCTCTACCATGGTTTCTCTCTACCATGAGTTCTATACTAATCACAGCTACTCTCAACCAACACTCGATTCAATTAAAGTCCAATATATTTAAGTTAGTTTAACAACTAATCCTACAAGTACAAACAATCAAACATGGGAAGTCGTACCTGGATTTGCCTTCAACACTCCAATCCACCAACAGAAACTTCTAATAGAATAGAAACCCTCCACAGGTATTCCTGGCCATCAACATATTTCACATCAATTTCAATTGCAACTACAATATTAAACCTTAACCCTAAATTCCATGATCATACTCTAAACATATATAACCCTAATCATAGATCTACAAAAAGAAATTAACACACCTGTTTCGTTTGTTCTCAACACTACAAAACCTTCAACACAGTTCCTCCAAAGTTCCTAGTTTATGTCCACATTCCTTCATATATAAATACACATCTCTAATTATAAAACAACTACAAAGGGGATTACAACTTTAGATCCACCAAGAGGGGATAGATCCACATTACCTAGAACTTATAGATCTTGCAGCAATAGTACTCTAATTCAATCAATCTCCTATCATGAGTAATTCTATTCTTAATTGCTATAACCATATTTCTATAATCTATTAACCTTAAGAATCACAAAAGCTATAATAAAAGTTTACCTTTATCTTGAATCATAACCATGAATCTCCCAAATCTAATTTAGGGTTTCTCTACTAAAATCTTGAATCTTCTCAATCATATGAAAAGACTTAAATTAGAATAATTATTTAAAGAAATTGATCAAAATGACTAGAGATAGACCCACTTACCTAGGGTTTTGGCTGATAAATGGTGTGACAATTTCATAGGTCAAGGAGTTTATTTATAGATGTAAGTCTCTTAGGAAAAACTTTAACGTTGCTTAGGAAAAACACAGCCTATGCCGGCCACTACGTCGGTAGCTTCGTCGACTAACGCCAGTGACATTGATGTGTACACCGGCGGCCTTTATGTCGGTGTACAGCCAAATTCCTTAGAAATTTTCGAAGCTTCAACTTCGTATGTTTAAGGACAAAAATACCCTTTTAAGTGACACTATATTACTGTTATGCTCGAAGAGTACCCTAGTAGTAATATATATATATATATATATAATTATGACACAACCTGATAATCCAAACAGTATCACATACACATATTATTACTAGATCAACTTTGGAAAATGACATACGTTTAACAAATAGGATCTTTTTAGTTGCGTAATAAGAAATGATGAAAGCAAATAAAATCACAATACCATAAATAAATCTTACCGTCTAAATAGTAACTATTACGAACGATGAAAATATCTAAGTTCTCAGATAATAAAATTGATGCTCTAACATCAATTAATACATATAAGTAGTAAAAACTATTTTCTCTATTTCCAAGACTCTTCCAACTTTAGAAACATACCGAATCTAAAATCTTAGAGGCAACCAGCCCATGCTTTAGCATCATCCTATAAGGACTGTAGGAAGTGAGCATAAACCATGGGTGTAGTGATTAACCAAAACTTATCACACAACAAGCAAGTTATTATCAATCATATGTAATGCAGCAATCAAACACATGAACAATTACAAGCTTGGACAATCCGGAATCCAAACAGGATGGAGATTTATGCCCTCTCATCGGGGTTGAAGGAGAACCGATCTATGAATCACCTACCCAGGAGAAACTAAGTACACAGGAAAGCCATAATCCTCTCAAAATTATCTCTATATGTTAAAGTTGTTTTAAGCACTCATTTCCTGTTTAAACCTTAGAAAATTCACTAAGTGTTAGACATTTCACAACGATATCGTAGGCGGCATCCTTCATTACCAGTTAGTTCCCATGGAACCGACAGAACAAAGGTAATCTTGAGTAGAACTAATAGCCTCTTGCATAGAAAAACCAAGTATTACCAAAGAACCGAAATTTTAACACGTAGTAGGCTATCATATAATTATAATGCATTATATGCAATTTATGAAATGCATGTCTATTTTATTTATAATGCTGTATTTACTAGTCAAGTTGAAGTTGTTCAGACTTCATACAAACAATCAACATACCATGCACTCAGCAAATTCACAAGCATTCTATTATCACTTCTATTCAGTAGTGTTTAGCAATCAAGTAATTCCAAATAGCAGACAATACCCATAACCCATATACACACGAGTTCAACCACAAACAATGTAATAAGTCTGAGTTACTCACCTGCTCATATTGATCAATCGTAATAATCCTGAACAGTATCGAAATTGCTTATTGAGATGAAACATCATCAATAATACATAGATAGAATATTAAATTCCTATAAGTGTCTAAGTGTCCTATGTCGGTATTTGATATAATTTCTACTGCTTATATCGATTTCTTAAGGTATTGATTCTCATAGAGAAAGGGTATTTACCATTTAGTTTCGTCGGATTTTCTTTTGATTTAAATATTAATCATTCTATATCGTAGGTAAGCTTAACTAAATTTTTCTATTAGTTTTTCTATTCAAGTTTACATTGTTCATTGTCCTTGTTAGTAGTAGTCTTTTATTTATTATATTTTCCCGTCAACCTTATCTACTCTCTTTAGTTAAATTGGATTATTTTAGAGGATCTCATTTCATCATCTAAATCTTTATTTATATCCTAAGCTCATTCATCACTTGTGAAATTATTAATATGTGTAATTTCTATGAATTGTTCATGATATTTTTCTTGAAATGTAAAGCTCCTAATCATGCTTTTAAAAGCTTGTTTTAATCAAGTTTTATGTTCATAATAAGGTCCTAGAAGCATTAGATATGAATTTAAACTAGTTTAGATGAAATTTGAGCCTTGTTTTAGCCACTTTATTCCTATATCCGAATTTACTATTACTATATTTATAACATTTCTAAGTTAATGTCCTTCTTAACCAACAACATTTAAGCATTTCTAACACAACAACAATCCATCTACTTGAATTCATCAATGGAATAACTATTTCTTCCATCCACATAACCTCTCTCCAATGCTACACATTTCATCTTTATGTCTACACATAAATGTAATAAGCATGTATTGATAGTTTAGAAATTACCTTGGCTTGAAATGGAAAAGAATTCCCAACACCCTACTTAGCAAGAACCAAACCTATATCAAAGGTTGATTAGTGAGTTTCTAGCTAAATTATAAGTTAACTACTTTAACTAGGTTTTCTTACCTTGTTGAGCTTGAGTTTTAGCTTAGTACTATGACAAACCAAGAGCTATTTGGATTGGTTTTTGATGTTGTTGGAGGGAGGGAATTGATGTTCTTAATATGTTTGATATTTAGATGGAATATGGAAAGCAAAATAGAGGTTGTGTTCTATTTTAAAAGGTTTTCCAAGCTATCTAAGTGAAGGTGATACAAAAGAAAAGAGGTCGGATGCAACTCCTCTTATAAGCTAGAATTTCAACTTGTTTTATGGGGATTATGAGTTGATTTTGTGTCAAAATTAAGGCTATATATATGTACTAAGGTTAGGCTAAAGTTAGGAGACTAAAGAGGGTATTTAGGCTTAAGAAAATCACAAATTGCAGCTGGAAATTTTGAATACGAATTTGGCTAATTCGGGTGAAGAATTTTGGCTTTTGTTTTGACAAATTTGTGGCTGATTTTGAGGGGCATTAATTGTGTTTGTTTGGTAGTTAATTAATGTCATTTATATGGGTAAATTTGGGGCTCAACTTGCTTGAAAATCGAATAAAAAATAGGGCTGAAATTAAAGTTGAAAAGTTTAAATTTCTACTGCAGTTTTTCGTGGATTTTTGGACAGATTTCTTCATCAGATTTTTAATTAATTATTGGTGTTTGAAGTGTCCATTTAGAGGCATTCTATTGGTGTTTAATTAGTAAAAAAAAAAAAAACTCAAGCAAGGCCTATAATTTTGTCAAAATCGAAGCTGAAATGGTATGTGTGCTGTTGCTATCCTTGTTGAATTTCCTCTGCTGCAGCTTGTTTTGATCGAAATTTAAGGCCATTTTGCAGCTATTTCACTCTTGAACTTGTGCTGAAATTCCTTGTATTTAATGAGGATTATAGGTGGTATATAGATTGGTTGAGGAGTCATTTTCAAGTGGAATATGGGTGTTTAAATTAGTCAATTTGCTGGAGTGAATTAGGTTTGCTGCAGCCGAGAAGTTCCAATTTGCACCGTGATCCTCTGCTCCGTACGTGAAGAATTCTGTAGCCGACTCCTCTCCTGTTCCACGTGAAGACTTCTGCAGCGTGATGAATTTCCAACATCGGTTCTAATATTTTTTTTATTTGTTTATTGATTGCTTAATAGTTAATTAAAATATTTTATAAATATTAATTTATAAACATGTTTATACCGTTATGTAAGAGTTTTATCTAAATAAAATTATCTAAGTTACACAAAAACTCTAGATTATTTATATATTCAAATTTTTAGTTTAAAGTTTACATGATTAATTGTTTTTAGTATTTTAACTTACGTGATTAAATTTTTCAAGTTCAATAAATTAAATTAGGAACTAAGTCTTACTAGTTCAGAATTCCCTAAAAATATAACAGCGGGTTTTCAAATTTTCATTTTAGATCTAAACTAGTAATTATTGATAGGTATTAGTATCTATTATTATTTATAATCTTAGTGATTACCTTTGGATTATTGTTTTATACTAATAAGTTTTGTTAATAGACTATATATAGGTTTTGGAATTTAGAACTACTTCTAATTATATCTTGAATTATCATTTAAGATACGAAATCTCGTTTTTGGTATCTATCAAGGCCAAAGAAATTTTTATTCGGGTTTTTCAAACTAGGAATGAGTTTATTTCAACTCATAGATCTATTCTAGGATTTTTATCAGGTTCTAAATTCACTATCTAATTTACGTTTTCTATTTTATTATCGTATACTATTATAAAAAATCTCAGGGTTTACAATTATAATTTTACCCTTTATTATAATTTATTTATTTGTACTTTATAACCCGGCTCAAACCCACCCCGGTTGCTGCTCTAGTTGCAATGTGATGTTACAAAAAGCCCACGCCTACCCCTTAAACCCCCACCCCATAACAAACCAAAAAAATAAAAATAAAAATAAAAATAAAAGGTACTATGTTACAAGAGGAATAGTGTCGAGAAAAGTGAAGTAAAGGTACACAGGAAATGGACTCACACCCTAGAGCTACTGTGGACCATAATGGGCCTAGGGATACAACTAAGGCAGGTTTGGAACGGGTCACATAAGACTCGAACCCAACCCACAACCCTATAGGGTTTTTTATTCAATACCCGAACCCACCCTTATAGCGTTTTGACCCCGACCTCCCGCCTTGCAATCCGCTTCATTTCTTTCTTTTTTTTTCCCTTTTTCAACTCTTAGTTAAATTCAATTACATTTTCCAATAAAATATTAGGTAGTAAGCTGGCAACTAGACTTCTATATAGTCTAAACCAAGCTAGCCTAGTTACAACACACTCGCCGATTCACAGGCTCATAGAACTAACTATTTTATTTGTTAAAATAAAAAAATAATAATATTGTAAAAATAATTTTTTAAGAGAAAATTAAAAATTAGAAAAAAAAAGACAAAATAAAGTTAAAACTATTGACAACAATTCTTAAAGACAAAAATTAGTAGTGTTTTATTTTTTAAAATTTCAAACTCAATTTTTTAAATTGTTTATAATATGATGGGTTCGGATTACCCATTGAGTTTTTTTAATGACACGAACCCGACCCGAAACCCTATAGGGTCGGCATGTAATTTTCCAAACCCGCCCCGCGACCCTATAGGGTTTTTAACGGTTCAGGTGGGCCAGGCACCCTATAATGACCCGCCTCGATTGCATTCCTAGATGGGACTTCGGCTAAGCATTGTTAGAACAAAGCTACACAAAGCCCAACACTAATTGAATTACTATCTAAATAATATAACAAGTAAGCTAGTATGGATTGCTTCTGGAATCTTACCTATGTAACTAAGTTGGGTGAACAGTAATCTCACATGCACCAAGGTGGCAATTTAGGAGCCACCGTGAACCCAACACGATACAACATAATTATAAAAGGTTTTGATAAGTAAAAATCGACATGAGTATTAATTAAGTCAAACTTAGAAATAACATGAATAAATGTGTTCGGAGATGGGTTTAGGACTCAAGCACATATACAAAACCGCAAACCCATCACAATATTTATTATTGTTTTGTATGCTTATTGTGTTAAAATGTAATATTATTATATCTAAATATTCAAGTATTTCTTTTTTCAGTTAAATTTCTTTTTATGCAACATTAAAGTGGACAAACTTATATCTTTGGACTCATATCTTGACTTCATTTTGCTTGGATTTTAAAAAGGATACAATTCACTTTAATTCATATAATACATCAAGCCATGGCCATACCCGGCGTTGTACATCTAAAAATATTTGTATAATTTTGGGTTTAGCTTTTTTTTTTTCCCCCCTTAGATGTATATGCAAAATAATTTTCACCTGTAAATTTTATTCATTAAGACTATGAACTACCGGTACAATTCATAAATAAAATTGGTTAAGCTAAATCTACTTCTTTATTATTGTGAGATCATGGCTACTTCTTCAATTATGTATATATTTTTATTCATTAATTGTATATATTGTAAATTTTTTATTATATATCGATACATAATATCAGGAATTTATGAACCTTTATTGAAATTATGAACTTCGTAGTATTATGTACAAATTACATTAAAGGATTACAAACTAATGATTATGTACAATTGACTGAAATCACATCCTGATTTTTTAGCCAAAAAATTAACAAACCGTATTTTTTTGAAAAGAAAATTCATTTACATTTATGAAGCATAATGTAAAAATTAATTCTAAGCCATATAGCATATTAATTGTACTAGAAGATGCATCATTAAGAAATCAGAAAGATAATTTTCACTTTTTTAAAAATAAAATCATTTTTCTATTCATGTTAATGAATATTTTTTGCTCTTTGTTTACACAAATAAATTTTGAGCAGGGAAAGGAGAGAGGGATGCGAAAGCAATGGTCATTAAGCTATTGGCAGAGTTATTTGAGTATAAATTAAAATATGATTTGCTATATTTTATTTTTAATGATTTTATCATTTTTTTGTAAAGATTACATTCTAATACAATAAGACGCGCTCGCAATCTTTTTTTTTTTTTTTTTAATGGTATGTTTATAATTGTTTAAACTAGGGAACTTTGATGGTCTCCATCTCATTATTGCATACATAGATAGATTAATAAGCGAGTTTTATGTTATTTCATCCCCTTTTTTAGATTTATTGACGAAATCACTCTTCAAGATGATTTCTTTTAATTGGCATTGTTGTAATTGTTTAAAATTGAATCTTTAACATTTTTTTTTGATTATAAAGTGCTCAGAGTATTTGAGACGGGTTATTGCTTTACATGTTCATTGTTGCAATTTCTTTGCAACCTTTCGTCCAAAAGTCGATGATTGAATTTCCTCCAACTAAATTTTTATGTTCATTTCAATCGTGTGTTAATGGTCATTATTAAATTTGATTTTCCAGCAAAATGAGTATTATTATAAAGTTGAATCTATCAGATTTGCAAGATCAATTTTATTTGATAATTTCCTTTAAATTTAGACCTTTCAATGCTGAGTTTTTTTCCTTTTTTTAAACAATTTTAGATAGTCTCATCATTGGCACTAAAATTGAAAACTATCTAATCATATTTCATCTTTTAATTGATCCAAAATTCAATTTTATTTTCACTTTTCTCTTAATAATATAAATATATCTATATTTCATTCAATCATATTGTTTTTTTTTTAGTAATTAGTTTTATTTTTTTTTTTTTTTTTTTTGCCAAAGAGTAATTATTGTTTATAAAGGTAGATTTTCGAGTGAAGAGGTTTGAGCTTCGCTTGATTTTTGCATTTCAATTGAGCTAAAAGATTAAATCTTTAGGAGACAGTAACGAATTTTCATTTGATTTTAAAAGTTAGGTTATCATGTTTTATTGTTATTTTAAGTTGTTAAGTTATGATAATTTTTTTTCTTTATTTAATTTTTGCACACACAATATGGGTCTATTGTCTGCTAGTATTATTATATCTAAATAAATTATAAAATTACAAAGTTTTTCATATAAGAAATGAAATATACATATAGGTATGGCATATTATATTGCCCCGAAGAGTACCCTAAATGTGGTAGTCCGCCACATATAATATTAAGACTTAAAAATGACCATTTTAGTCACTCGGAAGTCTTAGTATTACATGTAAGGCGTCTAGCATGGTAATAGGGACGCTTTTGGGAAGTGTAGTCTAAGCAAGTAAAAACGAACATACAAGAATCCAGAAATAAAATATATTATAATATTAATAATCAAAAGAACTATTACATGATTCTTAAGGGCCGCCAAATCCCAAAGATCAAAATAGCTAATAGTCTTTACAATATTTAAATACGACATTAAAGATTTCAAAGGAATTCTAATCTAATTCTTCAAGTAGATTTCCTCCAAAAGCTTTAAAAATACTTATGCGGATATGAGGAGACCTCGGGTTCAAAAATAGGTGTTTCTGAGAATGTAAATATTTATAGGGGCGTAAGCTTACGGGCTTAGTGAGTAAACCCCAAAAATTCATACTTGAAGTAAATATCAACCAAGTTTATTAGGCAAGCAAATGAAATGCAACAAACACATGAGCATACAAAACATATGATTTTCCGGGAACCATATGTTGAATGAATTACGCCCTTCATTCGGGGTTAGGTATTCCAGCCAATTACAACCACAACTTCTTTTTAAAACATTTTTGTAGATCTTACCAGCTCCTATACGCCATCAAAAACATGTAGTTATTACAGGCTCCTACTAGCCACCAATTTATGTAGTTTTTACCGGCTCTACTCGCCACATACATGATATACCAGTTATGCCTACCACCATATACACTTGCCTACCAATTGTATAATCGTGAATGCAATGAACTTAATATGAAGTGCATGCATAATTTCTTAATTATAGTCTAGTCATTATATTTAATTTCTTTTAAGTGAGCAACCAATTTCAAACACTTCAACGTAAAAATATACAAACAACTTTATTGCAAACAAATCATGTTTCGATATACTTAATATTCTTTCAACATATTATTATACAACTTCCATTTTATTTTCCCTAAATTCTAATGAAACTAAATTTACAAGCACAATCATAAATATGAAAAAAAAAATAAAGGGGAGTAGACTCACTCAGCCATGATGACACCTTTCTTCTAATGGATGAGTCGTTCAGGATTTCCACTAATCGTAATAATCTTCCGGGTATTGACAATCCTCCTCGAGATCACATAATCAAGAAGAATACCTAATATGAGTATTTCTTTTTGATTCAATGGTACTTGTCAAAAACTATATCATGAGATCGTTAAAATTTGTATAAGAGTAATTCCAACTTAAAATGGCCATAACTTGGTCATTTTAACTCGGAATTACGCATATAATATACCGTTCTCTA
This sequence comes from Combretum micranthum, assembly GCA_024138025.1. Taxonomy (NCBI): domain Eukaryota; kingdom Viridiplantae; phylum Streptophyta; class Magnoliopsida; order Myrtales; family Combretaceae; genus Combretum; species Combretum micranthum. Next base: position 243,505 of record JAMXBD010001670.1, read on the forward strand.
CCTATTTGATAAGATCTATCCATTTCTAAAATTATTTTTATCCAACTAAGTCGTTTGAGCTCCGAAATAGTGGTGATCAGATTCACCACAAATTTTGCAAAACTTACTTTTTTTCTCTTTTATAAAAACTTGAATCAAAGAGATAGCTATTATAATAGTTTGTAAAACTTTTGAAATGTATTTATATATATATATATATATTCATTTACTCATGTTAAATGCATGAAATTTATGAAGTTGTCTCAACCATGAATTTTTTATAAGAGTAAAGTCTTAAAAACTTGGGAAAAATAAAACTTTTGAAAATTTCTTCTTAGCTAGAAACTTTTCAAGTTATTTTGAATGAGTATTTCCTCTTTCTTAATTTCATTTTCTTGATCTTTTTAAATTTCAAAAGAATGATTTTAAACTTCTTATAGCTAAGTTTCTAATACTTTTTGAAAGTAGTAATAATTCTATAATTAGAGAAATGATTTTCTAAGTTGTTTATTAATCTTATTTCTTAAGATCATTTTTATTTTTATGAAAGGGGATTTCCTGGTGTTTGTCAGACTAGTCTACTTGAAATTAAAGTATTGATGAAAAGTGAAGTTTAGTAAAACTTTTGTTTAATCAAGAATTCCTTTCCATTTTATGACTTTGTAAAGTGTATGTATGTATTGTTTAAAAATTCCTATGTTTATAATGAACTCATCTAGATTTCTAGAAAAGATTTTTCAAGATAAATTCCTAAGTTTTTATGAAAAATCGCTTCCTTCATAACAACATTTATTTGTAGATATGAACTTCTATTTTTAAGAAAATTTTTCCTTCTTTATCTTGTTGAGACAAAATCAATATGTTCATGCATAATCATGAATATGAAATCATAGTATTATGAAAACATAAGAAAGACAGACATAATGGGTAATAAAATAAGCAAGTAAAAAAATATATCAAGTATTGGAAACCTTAGCTTCATCAAGGTATCCTGGGACTAAGAATGGACTAGTCCTAAAAAGAAATAAGAAAAAGAAAGCAAATATTGTTTTGACTTGATGAGGACAAGTCTAAGACCAGAGACTACTCTTAAAATAACATGAAATAAATAAATAAATTGTATTACTTGAAAGTAAATAAATAACAATGAGCTTATATGCTCTAAAGATTATATATAAGTACATAATTATATCTAGTTACACATATATAAGAGATTAACATAAAATCAATAATAATATGAGCAAAAGTAGAATAACAACATAAAAATACATAAATATATTTTCATGAACAAAAAACAATACATAAACATAGTGTAGCTTCCATAACATTAAGTTTAGGAAATCCACACCATGGTCATATAAAGTTACATGACATGGTAAGAGAAATTTAAAGAGAATTTTTACCTAAAGTGTTTGTAGAAGAAGAAGAAGAAAAGAAAGAGGTTTTGTGAGGGAATTTGAGAGAGTGAAATTTGTGAGTAGAAGATGTGTGAATGAAGTGAAAGAGGAGGGGGGTATTTATAGGAAAATGAGGAGTGACTTTTTGAGTGATTTAATTAAAGAAAAATTGAAAATAAATAGAGGAAGAGAGAGAGAGAGAGGAGAGAGAGATGTAAATTTTTTAGATTTTTGTGTATTAAAAATAATAATTTGTAAAATAATATGATATAAAGTTATGGAAAAGGTAAAAAGTAAAAAATAGGTTATGGTGTTGTAAGAGTAGGTATTAGAAAAAGTAGACATAAAAGAATAGTATAGAATAGTAATGAATCGTGTAATGTAAAGTAGATGTGACTAGTAAAATACTGGTAGTAAAAAAATACGCGTATAAATACGATATATGTTATTTTTAGTTACCGAAAAATTATGAAACTGATATTTTTGAAATCCTTATATTAAATCGGTCCTAACGGTGTTATCGAAATATTTTTATTATTCCAGGCTCCAGACACGCTTTTCGAGAACTGATCTCGTTTGAGTCCGAAGGACTCTTGAAATTCGTGAATCTAATATTTTTATGTTTCCTCAAGATATTACGAGCTATTTACACTAATTAACTCAACTTCGTTTTCTAGGGCTAAAGAATACAGGAATACCGAATCTAAATTCTAGGGTTTGAACTAGACTTTTGTTGACCTTTAGGGTTTCGATTGATTTTTAATTCTAAGATCAAACTTAAAATTAACTGAAAATTTAGGGTTTTACATATATAACATATACAAAACATGGATCTTATTGAACAAAAATATATATGATTTATATATTAATATATAGTTGATTTATTTGATACATATATAGCATATATACATATATATACATAACATATATATCATATAGTAAGTAAACCAGATATTTATAACAATTATATATATTGATATAACACACATATAATAAAATCCTTGTGTTATAAATACATGATTTATATGTTTACCAAGATTATGAATATAACATATTATATAAAATTTATATTAAAATAAAGATTGCGTATAGAACGTTTATAAAGTGAGTAGATCGTATGTGATACATGCATGTAACTTAAAGAGAACGTGTAAAAAATGAACTATATATAGCATATATCACTTAAATATATATAATAATATATATGACATAAAATTTATATAACAAATATTTATAATGTGTGTGTGTGTGTGTGTGTGTGTACCGATCTATACATATATAAGATCTATTGGTTATAATTATATAATTTATATTATATATGGGCATCTAGGTTATTAATTTATTACATTAAATGGATATACTACATGTGTTATTAAATTTAGATCTTATATAACAAAAATGCGACTATACCTCATACAACTTGCTAGTTAAGAAGTCAAAAACTTCATCCCTCAACCTCAACTTGCCCAAAAGCATTCTCACCCTACTCCTATCATCTACTGACGAGATCTATAAACATCCCCAATCAACAATAGCTTCTTTCCATTTAAGAGCCCTACCCTCAGCAATGTCAATCGAAAACCAAAGTTAGCCTGTGTAACCTAACCTTCAGCAACAACCAACCTAATCGGATCGCTAGCGCTCCCAGCAGCTTCGACCAGTGGAGACTTATGCCCATTAGGGGTAACGGTAAGGAGAACAACAAGGTTGACTTTGCACCTTGTGCAATTGAAGACGTAGTAGAGTATGCACAATCTACAAACCAAAGTCACCTACAAGAACCTCTACACCACCTCGCTCATACCTTTGAGGACTCGACAATGGGTCGACATGGACCTCCTCGACAATGGAAACAAGTTCACCTTGCCCTTCAACACCAACAACTTGCCTCTTCGCGAATACCTTCCTTTTGCCAGCACTCTTCTTCCTCTTCTTAGCTGAAGGACCTGGAAGGAGCTTAGCAATGTTGATCATCTCCATCAGTACCTTTGCAAAAATACCATAGAAAAAGTTAGTAACAAGGAACTTACTAAGTCTGCTGAGTTGAGCCCACCTATATAGAAAGAAGAAAAACACAACAACAAGGCAAAACGTTCCCCATTGAGAGCTCAACTAGATGGTTTGCAAGGCATACGCGTGGTTGGGGGGGAGAGTTTTGGTTTGTAGGGTGGGGTAGGAGTCTACAAAAATAGGACCATAACGTGTGAATGAGCATCCTTCTTGCCCTCATAAATAGATGTATCCTTTAAACAGTTTCTCACTATGAAAGCAACATTGTAAGGCTTCCCTCCTTGCTCCTCCATCACCTGCTCCAATGCCCTCAACCCTCAAGAAGCACACGACATCAATTTTAGAGGCTTTTTACTTCGGATGGCTAGCACCAATCCACCTAGAAGTCGAACCTACTTTGCACATCCTCCTCTAACTTAATTACCTATAACTCACTTTTCCAATCACGACCATTCGAGCTAGTGAGGCAAGTAAAAAGCTAAGAACTTTTGGGCTGCTTGGCAAGATACCACCACCCCTCTTGCGACCTTTTATATAAAAAAACTGGCAAAATTAGGTTGGGGTAAGTCGTACTCATATTAAGGTAGACAACATCAAGGCCACCAAAATCCACTAGGCATTAGGTAATAGTTGAGTTGGGCATAACCAACGGTATTTAAAGAACTCCTTTTGCAATAGGAAAAAGGGCATCTTTAAGCCCAACTAAAATCCCTTACTATACAAGGCAAACTTCCGGCCACCAAGGAGGCAAACCCGATGTGAACTTGAAGGCATCATGACCTCTCATTCTCAATGAGCTCCTTGTATCTCCCTTTGGTGAATTGACTAAAAGGCCTTTTCTGTGAGGGTACAACTAATCCCATCAGGATTATCGCCTATTGTTGCTTCAGAATGTAAAGGAATAATTGCCTCCTTTTCTAGGCCATCGAGTGGATATTTGTCAACAAGGCATTGATAGAGCCTATCGGCCAACTTCGCAAATAAGGCCACATGGTAGGTAGAGAGTAGATCTTAATTTGTAGATATTGCGTAAAAATACTCTCTGTTTGTATTTGTGCTTGTGTTTGGTTTTGTCGAGTGAATAGTATCATTCGTGAGATTAGTGAGCTAATATTAAAAGCAATATTCACATATTTTATTTGAGTGTTCTAGTCAAATCCTCATGTGTTAGGTACTATGTGAAGTCCACATCTTAGGTAAGCATTAAGTGAAGTCCTCGTTGTGGGGTATTGTGTGAAATCCTTTGTGTTGAGGCGAAGTGAAGTCCTCTATTAGTGAGGCATTGTTGTGAAGTCCTCTTTATAGGCAATTGTTTTGATTGAATAAATTCTTGAAGTCCACCTTGAGTGATGCAAATTATGAATTGTGGAGACTAGGAGGTGGTTGAACTTCACTTTAAATCTGTGTAATATTTTCCTTCCCTTATATCTTTGTTATTATTATTGTAATTGTGCATAAAAGGATAAAAGAGATAATGGTTAGTTAAGTGAGCTTAAAATTGGCTTAAAAACCTACCTCATAGCTTCCGCTTCTGCTTTCGCAATATGTTCATGTAATAAAGCCTAATGATGCATGGTTTTTTTCAACAGCCTCTCCTTGCCTTTCCCCACCTCACTTGCAATCCGCTGCACCCTGCCCTCAAAATCATGGGAAAAAGACTAAGTATCGAAGTTACTTGAGTTCAACACCTCCTCCAGTGAAATAAAAGAAAACGCTTGAGAAGAATGAACTTTCCTACAATAAATGAGAACTTGTGTAAGTGAATGATTCTTGTTATGAGGATGTTTCATAAGTGGAGGAATACAAGTATATATAGAGAGTAAGGAGGGATGAAGAGATTACCTACTGAGCTATGCTCGAGAATAGTGCCGCTTAGGTCCCCAAGGCTATCTCATACTGCTAAGATGCCTAACGTAATCATCGCGATAACACAATCCCTAACACGCCCCTAAGGAACCCCAAATACTTCCTTAGCAAGTCTAGCAAATGCAAGATCCAAATGGTGATACGACTTACCAATGGACAAGTTTGGAGGACACAAAATCCAAAAACAATAGTATTCAAGGGATGCAGCTCAGATTAAAGAGCAATAGTAAGCAATGGATGCACACTAAAATGGTAATCAAGTTCATGCCTCACGAACTGAACCTATTACGATCACTCTCCTTGTCCCTGCACAACGAGAGTGAGTAGGACAAGTGTTGACAGCAAAATATGAGCTACAACCCACTCGGTTTACCATTATCATGACTAATCCCTGTAGCCCAGTTGGTTGCCAGCCTAGCCTGCTCAAGAAAGGCCAATACCGGGGAAGATCTTGGCCAACCAAGTGTAAGAACCCCAATTGTCACTTATAATGACCTAAAGAGTGATCCATAGAAGGCTTTTTGTGAGCTCGATGGAAACTTACACCACGAGATCAAGCTTGAAGGTAAACTCCTAGAAACACCAATGAGCCATCATAAGGTTAGACTCGTCAGGATCGACATCCGCCTGCTCACTCAAGTTCCTGAACTATGAAGTATCCACGTCCCATCTCAGGATTGGGGGAACATAACCACCCTGGTCACATTCCTTATGGTAGTTGCTCTTCAATTTAGGTACCCCCATTACCTCAGGTACCAGGTCAATTATGAGATTGAGATTTGCCATAACCCAAAGAGATTCGATGGACCCATCCCGAAATGATCCTAAATAATATAAATACCCCATTTCTCATTCATGAAACAAGGAATTTCATAAGCTTCTCTATGTATACAATGGTTCTTTAAAGGAAGGAGGACCCACGAACTAACTTTAGCGTCAGAGTTGATGCACCAGGCATCGCCCCTCCTCCTCCAAGCATGCCTCTAACCATTTTTTTTCGTGTTTGCAAGAGCCCATCTCTACCAGTGTTTTTAGCTCATGTAACACCGAGTAAAACATGAAAAATAAAAGGGAGTTAAAAATGGAGTGTCTATAATAGTTAATTAACAACCCAATTTTATTTGAATGTAGCATAGTTGCTCCAAAACTGGGTTATTGGTCAACTGTTGTAGACACCCCATTTTTGTAGATGTTGTTGTTAATATTACAAGTGCATAACTAATGGAGTAGGCTTATTACTTTAGAAATCTGTTAGGTAACAAAATAATCCTTACAGCAACACATATAATATGGGGTAGAGAAATAATCCAAACTTCTCATAAAGCAATCAAAACACTCAAAGAAATAATCTACCACTTGAATTCCATAATTCCAGCCTCAAGAGAATAAATCAAATATTAAAGAATTGATGACTAAATTTATCCAAACTTCATAAGCGCATCACCAAGCTACTAAAACAACTCTAAAGAACAAAGAAGCGATTCTATGGAATCATGAGTTTACTCTGTTTAATTTGGAAGCACAAGTAGGTCAAATTATTAATATACTCTCAAAAAGGCTACATGGATTGCTACTTAGAAACAGTAATCCTAACTCTAAAGGCACAAGTGAATCCTAGGAAGTAATGAAGAGTTGCAATCTAAACATAAGGGGAAAGAGAATGTTGCTAAGAAGGAAGGATATGATTAAAAAATCGAAGATGAAAAAGGGATCCATATGCATCAAAGGTCAATCCATATAGACCACCCATTCCCTACTTACCCTACCTCTAACCAACACACCTTCCCCCAAAAAATAGAAATTGCAACAATTAAAACTTTCGATAATCTTTTTCAAACTATTTAAAGTATTACGTATTAACTTACCTTTAGTTGATGCTTTGTCACGGATGCTAAAATATGCCAAATATCTTAAAGAATTATTATATAACAACAAGAAGTTAGAAGAGCTCTTCATTATTACATTCAATAAAGAATGTTCCACGATCATTCAAAACAAGTTACTAAAGAAGCTCAAAGAGCGGCAAGTATTAATTTAATATCATATGGATTGTTTAAGAAATTAGGGTTAGGGGGGAGTCTAAACCAACATGGAAGAGCTTACAACAAGCTAGTAGGTCCATTAGATTCCCAAGAGGAATTATTGAAGACTTATTGGTTAAGATAAGGATTTTATTTTTTGGGTAGATTTTGTGATTTCGAAATGAATGAGAATATTGATGTCGTTTTGATTTTTGGAATACCATTTGTGGCTATATCTAAGGCCATCTGTGATGTGAGCGAGACTAAATTGATTTTGAGAGCTTGAAACAAGAAGTTAGTATTTAAAACCCAAGCAATGAATGAGCCACCATTAAACCATGGTAAGACTTATGCTGTTGTTAATCTGCCTATTTCAAATCATGTGCTGGTATTACATGTCAAAGCATCTTCGGAGTTGGGTTTATTTCATGGAAAGGAAGAGAAAGTGAAGATCTCTACATGATTGGAGAATGCAACCCAACCTGAGGCTAATAAAAATGTGTGAAAAAAAAAGTTTAAGGAGGTGAATAGAGGTAAGGAAGCTACATTAGAACCTAAAAAGAATTGTCTTAAAAAGCCTCAATTTGATCCACCATGATTGAGGAATGCAGGATCATCGGGCTAACAATAGAAAACAAAGTGTTTCATGGGCAAACATGTTTAACTTGATTTATAACCTTTTTCCTTGTTCTTAGTCCATATTCTACCCAATCTAATTATAATCAAGAGTTTTACAAGGTCATTAAGTTTAACCAATGAATAAGAGGCATTTACTTAGCATTTGGAGTGAATAAAAAAGACAAGTGTAGGAATAAAGCTCAAAAATTCTATTACATAGCTATGTCAAAGCTGTATCTATCCAGGTAAGTAAAGTTTTCCACACTAGGCATGACACCACTGGGACGCAACCTTGTCTCTTGTCGTGTTGCTCTCTCTAATCTTAACCAATTTATGTTAATGAACGTGACACGACTGGGACACAAATGTGTCCTTGGTCATGTAATTCTCTAGTCCCTAGGCAATTATTTACACTAGGAACAACATGGAATATACACAATTGTCTTATAGTCGTGTCCATGCCAAAATTTTCAAAATGAAAAATCTAGGTATTACAAGACAAGGACACAGAAGTTGTAAACCTTAATAGTTTTTTTTTTTTTTTTTTTTGTATAGTGAGAGGGACACAATTTCGATACAACTATGTCGATCTTGTGTCCCCCACTAATATATATATTATATATATATATATGACGCTTAGTAACTGTCAATCCATTCACTCTTATATCTACTTCATTCAAACAACACACCTACGACCTAAGCGCCTTAAATCGCATGAACACGCAATTTTGATCAAATTATGCCCTATAAGTGACTCATGTAAGTAATCTTACACCCCCTCTTTCTTTTTCTTCTTACTTGTTTCCATTGAGCAACCCTACCAAAGGCCTAAGTAAATCCCTTAGTTTTGGATAACCTAATTTTGATAATTGACAATAACATGATATAAAATCTTGAAGAAGCTTTGAGAAAAGTCATACAGACTACTCTCAATTTTTTGCGATTTAAAAATATTAAAATGCAAACAGTTTAATCATAGTTTAAGAAATTCGAATCATCATAAATAAAAATTTCCCTTAAGTTTTCACAATCAATGAACAATAGTAAATCAACAAAATAATTATTATGATTCTAATAAACTTAAAAGAACTACAATCAATTTTGAAAAATAATTCAAAAAACAATAATAGATGCCTAAAAAATTCTCAAATAAGAATAACGTAATAAATCACCAAGCAAAACTTTAGAAGATAAAATAAATAAATATATCTATAAATTCATCAAACACGTAGAATTAAATAATGTTTAATAAGTAAAATTCCAAAATAATGATACATAAATATTTTATAGATTTAAAATTAAAGATGATCGTAACCTCTTAAAAAAGCTAATAATACCACTTTTTTTAATAAGTAAACCCCTTGGAAGTCACTCAAATCATATAAATAATTTATTACATAAGAAAATATCCAAAATATAAAACAAGTAATTATAATAAAATAGAAAAGCTCTAAATTAATACCAATAAAATATTATACATTACTAATTTAATCATGTGGTTATTTTAGGCACATGATACATAATAAATATATGATAATCTATTACTACAATTTTACAATAGCAGTGATAGTATTAATAGCATCACAAATAATTGACAATATACATTGTAGAAAAAAAATAAGATTATTTTGTTATATAGTAAATAATACCATAATTAATCCACATATTAAGACAATTTTAATAAGTTAACATATTAAGACCATAATTATTATATTACTAATATTATATTAATAATGATAATTTATCAACTTGTAATAATGGTATATGATTTATAAATATATTATAACCAATATCGTAATATTAGTAAACTATTAATAAGTACCATTATAATTTAATAGTTATAATAATGATATATAAGTAATAATCATATCAATATAACATATAACACAATAATACCCTAGGGTTATTACCTAAGAAAGGTTATAATTATTGGTATAAACTACATATCAAACAAATCATTTGATGCGTTGAATATTGTATCAGGTAATTATAATAGAAAAAAAAAAAAAAATCAAGAAATATGATAATATGATATTAATTAAATAATGTAGACTGAGATCATACCAAAAAATTAATTGAAAATTTTAGTAAAATAAATAAAATGCATTGTGAACCCTAAAATTTGCATTAGAACTAAAGTCCTAAACCATATCAGATTAGACCTAAACCTTAGAAATCTTATATCAAAGCAAATGAATCTTATAACCTTAGAACATCATATAAATTAAATTAAACACAAATGCCTAAAAATTCGGAACCTTTGAGACCCTAAATGGGATTAAATAAAGATTCAATAACCCTAAGACATCAGATGAATTAAATTAAGCTTGAGATTCTAAAGGTAAATCATTTAGCAAAAGCATATCACCAAAAAAATGATCCAATAGCTTAATCAATCCGAAAACCTTACGCTAGATAATTCATCTATTTGATCTCTAACATGCAGATAGAGCAATACATCCAAATAATATCTATTAATAAAATAGTAAGAAATAATTCCTTATAATTGTAAACCCCTAAAATTTTACAAAAATCTTATAAGTGAAACCTTAGAATTAAAAACTAAACTAGAATCCTAAAGTCTAGCCGAGTCAACCAGAAACCCTAGACTAGACTAGATAGCTTCTAAGACCCAAAAATATGCAATAAATTATAAAAATAAGATAAGCTCAAATTATGAACCAAAGATATATTACAAGTCCTAATGATCAGATTCGATAAAATTCGTTTGTATCAAGCCTTTATGGGATCAGTTTCTGTATTCGATCACAAACACGTAAATCAAGAAAATATAATTTAATTAATATTCAGTAATAAAATAATGAAAATTTATTTTCTATAATATGGTATCTAAATTTTCAAATTAAATTTCGTTAACCAAACAGTTTCTACTCCTAATCACTAGTATGCAAACTAAGATAACAAAACTTAATAATAATTAATGATAAATAATATCAATTCATCTTTCAAATATTCATTTAATAATTTATCGTTTCATAAAAATATCTGTAAGCCCCGAAAATTTCAGTAAATAATTCCAAAATAAATATCGAAGATAAACTTTAAAAATAACTCCAAATTAAAAACGAACTTTAAGTAGTCCTAAATCACGAACGAATCCAGAAATTTCTTAATCTTGAGAAAATGAGATTCCTTAAAAATATAATAAGAACTTAATAATCTTCAAATTCAAAACCACTACGTACAACAAATTCCATACTTAACTCTAAATTGTAAAACCAGGTAATATAGAACCAAAAAACAAATTATCAAAAAGTAAATAACGATTAACCTTCGGAAATAAAACCCAATTCAAAAATTTCGAAAACGTTAAAAGATATTAAATACTTACAAAAATAAAATTTAAAATAAATTTCTCAAACTAAATGTGATGTATAAACATAAAACGTCAGTTTCCAAATTGACAAAGATCTAAACCGAAAAAATCACCTGGAACCCTAAGTGGAATATAGTAGTTCATGTAAACCCTTAATTTTTAGGGTAATATCAAGTTCAAACCTTAAACCGGAAAGTCAACCGGAAAACCTAAGCCAACAAATTCCCAAGAAACCCTAGTAGTTTAGATCCAACAATTCCGTATTCCTAAACCAAGGAGTCGAAATTGGAGTAAAGAGTGTAGTTTAGTTTGTAATAATACTAGGATGCTTTAAAAGATAAGATCAGTGAATTTTCGATCTATTTCAAACCCGATCGGATACAGACTTCGAAAAGCATGTCCGGGGCTCAAAATATTAAATATACGATATTAGTACCATTAGACTCGGAATTTTATAAGATTTCTAAATATATCAGTTATATAATTTTTCGGGTTATAAAAGTTACAGTTATAACCTTTTTATCGTATTTTCATTACTATGGGTACTTTAAATGTCAAATCTACTTTTTTATTCTTCTACACTATTCACAAGTAGAACTACCCATAACCTATTTCTTACATCCTTACACCCTACTCTTACAATTTCATCATTTTCCTTACAATTTACTTTTCCAATATAACTTTATTACTTAAATTACTTAATTAATTTCAAAACTTACACAACACAACTCATTCTCTCTCTCACTCCAAGGGGGGTTGATGCTACCCTCTCCCTCTTTCCCTCTCTCCAATTTGTTTTATTTTATTTTCTTTAAACAAAGCAAACCCTAATCCACATGTCTATAAAAAACCCCTTTACACCAACTTCTTTCCACTTTCTTTCTTTCTTCTTTCTCTCTTTAGAAAATTTTTGTAAAAACTCTCTCCTCTCCTTTGCTAAAACCGTAACTTACACACACACACACACACACACACACATTTTTCTTCAAGTTCTTGTTTCAATCTTCCAATAGGTAATAGATCCACACCTTGTTACCTTAAATACATATAATGGCAAGTTCATTCATGTGTGATTCCACACAAAAATCCACATGAGCTTCAAGCTAGGGATGTGAAAACACTTGAACATGAGATCCTTGCTATCATAATATTATAAATCTTGTTATTTGAAGTTATTTTGCTATTTTCTTGTTTTATTTTAAAGCTATGTTGTTATTGCTAATGATTTGTGCATGTATTCATCATTCACATAACAATCATAGTGTTCATGCATTTATTGTAAGCTCCTAGATTTTTCAATAATATTAGCAAACCCTAAGAACTGAAAGTTGAAACGAAACCCTAAAGTTAACCTAGTTATACGATTAGTGATCGTAGGAAAGCTTTAGAAAGCTCAAGCTTTATTTTATTTTCAACAAAAATCATTTTTGAAAATTCGATAAAAAAGGAACCATATTTAGAAAAGCTATTTTTCAACTTCAAAATGTGTATTTTTCATTTAAAATGAAGGGCTTAGGGAATAGATATCATAAATAAATGATCTTAATGAGTAAAGTTTAGATCTGAGTTTATAGTTTACTACCATAGATTTCTTTTATATTTATGTTCATAGAAAGTGTAGATCTTGGTTTGAACTCAAACAAAAATAGTGAAATTCGTATCTAGGCAAGACCCATTTTTAAAAACCACTTTCCAAGTATCAAAATGAAATTTTTACTTGAGATAATGAAGGCTTAATGTATATATATCATAAATACTTCATTTTATATGATTCAAAGATGATTTTCAAAGATTATTTTTCAAAACAAAACTCTATTTTCGGATCTAGACAAAGACATAACTTAAAAACATATTTTCCAACACAAAAATGAAGTTTTTGTTCAAGATGTGAAATGCTCTTAATATTGGATATGTAAGGGATGAATTTTCATAAGTTTAGATAGATTTTATCAAAAGATATGTCCAAAAATAAATTTTGTAAATTCGGATCTCAACCAAAACCAATTTTGAAAACCCATTTTTCAACACCAAAATGAAGGATTTGTTTAAAAAATGAAAGGCTTATGGAATATGTATCAATAGGAGATGTTTTTATAAGTACATGGTAGATCTACTAATAGAGATTCTCAAAATAGGAAGAGATTACAAAATATAAAATTTGAGTTTTAACCTAACTTTGTAAAATTCGGATGGTTTCAAGACTATGCCTTAAAAACCCTTTTATCAACTTCAAAACTTATGTTTTATATGAAAAATGAAGAGTATAGATTATAGATATCATCAAGTAAAGATTTTTATAAGTTAAGAGGGGATTTGCTAAGAAAAATATGTAGAACAAGGAGTATAAATAAAGTAGGAAAATTTGAGTTGTTTGTCATTTTAAGAAAATTCGTAATAATGGAGTAATGGTATGAAAACCCCTATTTTTCAAACTCAAAATGAAAGTTTTATTAAAGAAAGGAAGTCCTTAGTGGCTAGATATGATTGAGTCTTAAGTTTCTAAGTACCAAATGAGTTTACTTAAGGGAATCACCACAAAAACAATTTTTATAACATTCGGATTTTGGAATGAGTCATATTTAAAAACATGTTTACGAAGTGTAAAATAGGAATTTTTATTGAAAAACAAAGGCCTTAAGGAATATACATAATGAAGGCTTAATTTTAACAAGAATAAATAAATTTTATCAAGGAATTTTTCTAAAAACAAGTGGGGATTGTCAAAAGTACAAGACTAACTTTTCTAAGTTGATTTGTCATAAAGTTTTACAAAGAAAAAGGTTTTCTTAAAATTTATTTTGTTAAATATCATCAAGAACATGTATATATATATCTCATGACATATCATTTATGATAGTAACTTGTTCATATTGCATGTATACTTACTTTGGATAGTAGAAACTTCATGAACTTTCACAAAATCAATTTTCTAAAATTGGATTTTGCTACTGATCTGAACTGATTAGATCTTTTCGAAGCTTAAAAGTTTTCAAAACTCAAATATGATGTTATAATTAGATAGATCTTTCGAAGTAAATAGAAATCGGTATATAATTTGCTAAATTCTGAGTTAACATGACCAAGTTATAATCGTTTTAAGTTGGAATTCCTGCGTAGGACGAGAATTATGAATTTTCTAGTTTTGTTAAATAGTTTGGATTAGTTAAGTGATGAAATACTTATTAGAGTATTTCTTCCTTTTTAGGTGACCCCGAAATCGATGATTCCCTACCACCGGATTACTTTTACTAAGAGATCGGTGATCTAATGGTCGAGTGAGTTTTCCTCTTATTTTGTTACCTTGTTTGTGCTTGTAGCTAGTTGCATTAGAATTATAGAAACAAGATAAAAACCAATATGAATGGGGATGGGATAGATGATGATACTTTAATGTATGTATGCCAAAGAATATTAAAGCATATCAAAACCATGATTCGATTAGATAACTGCACTGTTCATATTATTTTTGTTTATGTGTATGATATTAGTTGGTCACTTTAAAGAATGTATAAATAATTTGACTTAAGAAAAATAAATTGGTACGTATCGCATCGGACAAGTTACATTTGGTAGCGTGCTACTCCTATGCAGGTCGATCGGTATGGTCCGATGACTTGTGTGGATAATGAGACCCAGTATCAGAGCTCATTCATAGGGAACTAAGGCGCACCAGGGATGCATTCCATGTATGAGCCTAGCTGAGTCGAGTGCTATGAGCCTGGGGGGCTTCGGGGACCAGCAGCGGTCGTGTAGAGTTTCAATACCATCCCTAACCCTTGATACAGAGGTTGTAAATCCGTTCTGTGTATGCGTTCCGGATACCCATACATAATTGTCTACTCATGTGTTTGTTCATGCATAGCATATGATGATTTATAACTTGCTTGTTATGGTTCGAAATTAAGGGAACTCTCACTAACCTAGTGTAACCTATACCCTAATAGATGTTTGATTAAACAAGTTAACTCAAGAATACTATCTGGGGATCGAGATGGTTGGAGCCGAATATGACTTCGGGATTCCGACAGGAAATAAGAATACTTAAAGATATTAGTTAGGTCTTGTGAATTACTTTGTAATAGTTATATAGTGAAATCTGTGGATGAATTGTAATTAAAGTATAGTGAATTGTATTTCCTTTACATTGTTACTCATGTTGTATCAATATAAAATGTATCACCCGATGTGTCTCCTCCATGTGTTAGATGCCTTGTACATAGTATGGAAGCCTTCGTATGACTGAGGCGGTCATTCCTAGGTTTTAATATTGTGTACGACGAACTGCCATGTTTAGAGTACCCTTTGGGGTGTGACAATATCAATTACAAATTTTTTAGTTTACGAAAAATGTTAGTTAACTATACTTATACGCGTATTTTATCTTTATCGGTAATTTATTTATCTTATCTACTATTCAATTACCATTCACTACTATTTACTTCTTCTACTTTATTTTATCCCTACTCTTACATTTTACACACATATTTCTTACATTTTCTTTTCCAACACTACTTTTTACTTAACTTCTTCTAACTTTATTACACCTTTCACCTTAAATTAATTTTTTTCTCTCCCTTTCTTCCTCAAGTGTAGTTATTGCCCCTTCCTCTCTTCTCTTATATTTTATTTCCTTTTTCATTTATTTTCACATCTTTAATCCCCTCCTTTTTCCCTCTATAAATATTACATCCTCCTTCATTTCTTACACACTTTTTCCTCACCTTGACAAAACTCTTGCAAATTTTTCTCTCAACTTTTCTCTCTTCTTCCCTCTCCCTCTCTTTCACACCACCACACACACATATACATACACTCAAATTTCTCTCAACAATTTTCGTCTTCCACCATCTACCTTAAGTAATATACCAAAACCCCTCCTTAGTCCATGTTAACATAATATAAAAAATATGTATGTTATATTTCCATACAAAATCCCCATGATGCATATGCTAGGGAATGGAAACATAGAAATAATATATTGTTCATGTTTTGTTCAACTTAATATTCATATTTATGCTTATGTTATGTGGTGTCCTTGATTCTAACTTAACCTTGTATATGAGAATATGTATGTATGGTATATATATTTCTTAAAGCATAAATGTTCACTAATCTAACTTCTTATTTGATGCCTTATTTCATGCTTTTATTATCTATTTCTTGCTAATAAATAAGACTAGTCAAGTTCTAGTCTTAGACTTATCCAATTTCAAGTCAAAATAAAAGGGACTTATCCATTTCGAAGTATTAGGAAACTTTGAAATAAATGCTAAAACTCCCATAATTTTCTCATTATCTTTTTCTACTTTATTTTTGAGACTAGAAATATTTCAAGTCTCAGAAGTCATGAATGAAATCTAAGACTTCCATGTCTTATTATGCTTGTTCTATTTTAATTTATATGGTGATTGGAATATTTTAGTTCGGGGAGTCTTGATAACAGCTAAGACTTTCATGCTTTTGTTTTATTACATTCATTTTCTTGTTTATTTTTTCAAATTTTTATGTTATTGGTATAAGTCCACACTATTATTTCATTTCTATTTAAACTCATGTACCTATATGCTCATAGTGATGTTGTTACCATGTCAAAAAATAATATTTCCAAAAATATAAATGTTGATAATTCTTTGTTATATAAAACTCTCCTAAATATCTTATCTCAATACATGGGATACTCTCCATCAAGAGTAAAGATTTAGAATAAAACATCCAGCTAATTTTTCAAGATACCAAAAACTTAATGGAATTTTAAGAAATAATGTACAAATTCACCATAGACAAGAAAAATCCATATTTAGTAAAAATAATTGTTAGATGAAATTTTAGAAGTATGAAACATTCAAAGGTTTGAATTAAATGTTAAACTATGATTTTTCTAGGCTTCATGTTTAAAAAAAAATTTCAAAAAAAAGATTTTGCTACAAATAGTTTACATAAAGATTCATGTTTTGAAAAATAATTAGTTTAAAAAATTTTACTATGAGTTTAAGATATTCAAAATGCGAGCTAAAAATAAGATCATGATTTTTAGTTAAAACTCATATTTACAAGGATGTAGGAATTTAGATTTTTAAGAAAATCCAAAAGAAAAAATTCGAAACCAAAATCAACCTCCTGAACTTTTTTAAAAAAATTGTCGTGACCTCATGTAATGTGGAAAAAAAATTTACAACTCGAAATTCATTTTTCAAAAATAGATGAAAACCCTTTTCATCAAGAAAGAAAATGTAGGAGAAGTCATTTACCCAAAATTTTCCTTAAATACCAAAACTTAAGGAAGTTTTAAAGAAAATAAAACTTAGAATAATTTTTCTCCATCAATACCCAAAGTTCATGTTTTGAAAATAATCGGCTAAAAGAATTTTATTATAAAAATGAAATATTCATGAACTCAAAATAAATATAAAATTATGATTTTTAGTTAAGTATTTGTATTTACAAAAATCAAGAGTTTAAATTTTATTTAAACATCCAAAAGTGATTTTTCAAAGAACTTAACTTTTCTACCTTTCATGAAAGTAGTTTTAATGAATTTCCTATTTTGAGTAACATCACTGGGATCATGCATGTAATATGAGTTATTATCATTACTATATGATTTATAAATGGGAATATATTTACACTTACCTTAGAATGTCCAAATGAAGCAAAACTTCAAATTAAAAATAAATAAGGTTTGAAATGAATTGGGCTCAATCTGTACTGTCCCGTTCCAAACCTTAAAGGACTTTCAAAGTTAAAAATAACCTTAGAAATGGATGAGCATTCGAAGCAAGTAGAAAAAGACCATTCATATGTGAAATTACAACTTAAAATAAACAAGTTATGGCCGTTGTAAGTTAGAACTCTGTAACCGGGAATAATGACATGAATAGAATAAATAGAGTTAGAAATTTAAGTAGAACCAATATGAAATACTCATTCCGAGTATTTTTTTATTTAGGTGATGAAGAATTTGACGTGCCTTTCCCTAAGGATCACTTCGACTAAGGGATTGCACTAAGGACGGGTAAGTTTAGCTCCTAAATTTACATACTTATGTACTTGTAGTTTAGAGGCACTACAAATAGGAAAAAAAAAATAAAATGGAATATGCATGTGGGATCATTATGGGAAGTGATTGTGATCATGGTGCTTATTGAAATTATACTAAGTATATCATAACTTGAAATGTGGTAAACTAATTATTGTTTTTATACCATGTTGAAGTATTTGTGAATATCTACATAATCGCCCTTTAAGATACTTTATTTACATGTTAAAGAACAAATTAGCAAATTGATTATGCATTTCACAAAATAGGATTGCATTACATTGCTATACCTTGGGTGGGACAAGAGTATAGTAGTGGTGGTTGGTAGTAGCCTATCAAGTGGTATGTAGTAGTTAGAAAGATGTACAAGTTTTTGTGGCGAGTAGTAGCCTGAAAGATCTACAAAAATTATTTGTGGTCGTATGGGTATGAAACTCCTAACCTCGAATGGAGGGTGTAAATCTATTCAAACATGTGGTTTCCGATTGATCATATGTATTATTTGCTCGTGTAGATGTTGCATCTCATATGCTTGTTAATAAACTTGCTTGTTATTCTATTTGTTATGGATACATTTTGCATAGGGATATATCTTACTAAGCTAGATGTAGCTTACTCCCCAATAGTTTGTTTTTATAGGAAAATCATAAAGCCGAGATTGGGATAGGAACCGAGTGTAGAACAAGTCAAAGATCAAGTCATGATAACTAGAGGATTAGAATGTCTTTGGACTGAACTTAGTTGAGAGAAAAGACTTAAAACTTGATTTATTTCTTTTTGTAATCTCCTTTGATAGTAGATGGTAGATAATATAAGTTGCTTTACCTTGTTTCATTTTTTGTAGGATATCCAATTCTCTGCGATCCTTGTGATTCATGGATTATCGGTATCCAAAACTATTTTCTTAATATATATATATATATATATATATATACATAGTGAGAGAATAATTAATTAAAGTCTTGCAAACTTTGACTTATAAGGCGGTCCTCACACTATGGGTGTACACGTGATATGCCGACTCTAGAGTAATCCTCCTAGGCCCCCATTTAGGGTCATGACAACCTAACTCTATAATGGGGTGATTTGCTAAGATAGAATTTTCAAGAACTAACCTCTTTATCTATCTTTTCTTTTTGGTGCAAATACTATTTTTCTAGCTGTTGCTCGTGAACTTTACTACTTGTAGATATTTACAAGTTGGAATATATAATGTGTTGTAATGATGCTGCTTATTATTAAGTTTATGCTACATTTTTTTTTTTATTATTATCATTTGGACTAGTTATACTTCTTTTGCCATGCCTTATTCTAAAGCCAAGGAAGTTTTTCTATTCCTTTTCTTTTTATTTGCCTTTTAATTCCACCCACCCCCTCCCCCCAGCTTTTTTTTTTCCCCCAAAGACAGGGGGGAAAAAAAGAACAAGGGTTTTGGATTATAATAATTTTGTAGCAATTTATTTTGTTGTCTGAGCTGCTGAAAGAATTTGTTTTCTTACGAAATTGATGATTGTCTTGTTACATGCATGAGTTGTTGGAGGATAAATGGATATGTGATTGATTGTTGTGTATAAGTTGAAAAATTGGTGAAATTGAGAGTGTTTAAGCATGTGCTTAGGGCATGATGCGTGTGAGGGGAGGAATGGTGTTTAAAATCTGGTAATTGTGATTTTCAATGCAAATTAACATATCTAAGTGATGAATTATCAAGATATGGACTAATGTCATATTTTGTACGCAGGAATCATTCAGAATAGAATGGATTGGAATAGGAGACAAAATGATAAATCCATTCTTTTATTTATATACATTACAGAATTGAATGGAATTGGCATATTATTTGTCAAAAATATCCCTAGTAATTAATACAAATAATAAATAAGTAAGAGAATAAAAATATAATTTAATAGTAATTATTTATGAGGAAGGAACGAAATTGCGATTCCATCTTCTCAAAGACGGAATCAAATTTCCCCTCAAAACTAGAATTTCGATAAGAATCGATTCCGACTTTTAAAAATGCAACCAAACATAGGAATGGAAATGAAACTCGGAATCATGATTCCATTGGGTTCATTCTCTCATACTGAATGTCAGCTAATAGAATTGACATACAAGTGATTAGATATGTAGAGATGACTTCATCTAACAATTGCGTTAAAGAAATTAGCTAAAAGCTATGAAAAATTTATTTTATAATATAGAAAAAAATTAGCTAAAATAAATCTCAAAATCAAAATTATAAAAAAAAAGAAAGTGTCCAACCATTAAAAGCTATGAATATAAATAAGGTTTTATGCGATGCACACAATGGTATTATTATTATTGGTATTTCAAGTAGCATCAACCGGCCCCTTTCTTACTGTAGCTAAGAAAAAATTTTATGTGAAAAGGATTACATGTTTGATCTAATTTGTAAAGAAAACAATTATCATTTATAGCTTGCATAGATTGTAGTGCCACATACTCAAAACTTAAACAAGATTGGAATTTAAAACACACATATTAGCCTAAAACTAGGGTTACAAATGAGTCGATGATATGCCTAAAACCTTAGACACAATGATCTCAATTTGAGGGCTTAATTAGATATGATAAAGATGATATTTTTATGGTCTTTTAATAATAAATACAATGAAAAATAAAGGATATGGATGGCGTTACTATTAGATATGACACACCAATAATAACCCAAACTACACCTAACTAATTTGATATGACGCACAAATCAGCTAAAGTGGGTTGTTCGCCACAATTTAAAGATTGATAAGAATGGGTTGTTCGCCATGATCACAAAGATCGATAAGAACGGGATCTCGCCACAATCAAACAATTGATTGGTAAGAGAAAATAGAGAGTAAATTCTCACTAAGGTTTCAATAACATCCAAAAACTGATGAGTCTCAATACAAAGGAGGTATTTATAATAGTTTTCCAAAAGACCTAATTAATGACAATAATGACTGAAAAGATAATTAAGACAAATAACTATGAAAATAAGAACCTAATTAATGACAAAAGGGCTAATTACTAAATATGATAATAAGACTAATAGATACGACAACAAGACTTTCTATATCTAATTATCTTAATTTGAAAGGAATCTACCAACATTAAAGACTAATAAATATGAAATTAAAGACTAATAAAGACTAAAAACTAAAAGACATCATGACATGAGAAGAAGGCCAACATCTACTTCAACTGCTGTATCTCAATTAGTGGTAAATTGATGCACGTCATTCTCGCAGGCTTATTGAAGATTTGTCCTCAAATCTTGGTGGAAAATACATCCACCTGAGTCAAAGACAAACTTGTAGAACTTAAACAAAATTAAGTAAAAATTCCAAACCACACTTGGTTCATGTGTAGCCTTCAAGGCTTGTTCCACAAATCCTTTTTGAAACAACAACTCCCGTCACAGTATAGCATCAAGTCCAAGTGCTTTTAACCATAAGATACCATGTCTGTCGTCTATAATAAAAATTCTTCTAAACATGTCAAACCATTCGTCGTGGACTTGATCAATTGAGTTCTTAGAAATGCTATGACAAGTATTCAACAAATATAACTCTCGTATCATTAAGAGCTTTTGATTCCTGCACTTGTCATCCTAGGAGTAAACCACTTCAAACCTCTTGTCATCCAGTGAGTCAACAACATGTTTGTCTCTAACAACCAACTCACATGCAGGCCATGTATATAATTTGATATGCATTTCTATGCTAACATTCCAAAATCTAACACTCAACCATTATATATATCCATCCAGAAGACTTTAATGGACATAAACAATCAACTCGTATGCCTTCATAGGGACAATAGAATTATTCCAATTTTCAACTTTAGGTAACCCCATTAATATGTCATAATATAATGGATGAATAATTGGAAAATCAACATAAATATACCTATCATGCTCCATATCTCCAAGTGTAAGTGAGAGTGGTTCCAAATCAGGTACACAAATTTTAAGAGACGATTCCAACTCAATCTCACTTCGTACAGTCTTTGTAACATCGATTTCTTTTACATCATCCACAACAGTTGCACTCTCATCAATTTCATTCAACAATTACAGGAACTCCATCAACAAGCTTCACAGCATATTCGTTTGGACATTGAATTTCAAGATGTTCACGACTTAGGCATCTTTTACATTTGAGTTTCCAATCATCATCATCACCCATCTCAATAGATAGAGGTTTCCTGGGGATTAATCAACGGTGGTGGTAGATTATTCACATGTTTTTGTACCGAAAGTATTTGATCCATCTTTGTTACCACATTGTTCATCATCATGGCCAATTCCTGTATCTATTCCGCCTATGATGTAGATATATTCGTCGTGTGTACTCAATGGTCCAGTCGTTGTAAGCTTTGATACCAAAAGATGATGTGCCTAAAACCTTAGACACAATGATCTCAATTTGAGGGCCGATCAGATATGATAAAGATGATATTTTTGGGTTTTTAATAATAAATACAATGAAAGTAAAGGATATGGATGGCATTACTATTGGATATGACATACCAACAATAACTCAAACTACACTAACTAATTTGATATGATGCACAAATCAACTAAAGTAGGTTGTTCGCCACAATCTAAAGATTGATAAGAACGGTTATTCGCCCACGATTACAAGGATCGATAAGAACAGGATCTCGCTACAATCAAACAATTGATTGATAAGAGAAAATAGAGAGAAAATTCTCACTAAGTTTCAATAACATCCAAAAACTGATGAGTCTCAATACAAATTGGGTATTTATAATAGTTTTCCAAAAGACCTAATTAATGACAATAATGACTAAAAAGACAATGAAGACTAATAACCATGAAAATAAGAACCTAATTAATGACAAAAGGACTTTCTATATCTAATTATCTTAATTTCAAAGGAATCTACTGACATTAAAGACTAAAAACTAAAAGACATCATGACATGAGGAGAAGGCTGTTGGCCTTTCATCTGCTTCAACTCCTGCATCTCAATTAATGGTAAATTGATGCACATTAGTCGAGCTTTTAAAGGCTTAAGTCGGTTCATTTAGAATTTATCGAGATCCAGTTTGAGCTTGAACCAAGCTTTTTTATCGAGTCTAAAACTTAAGCTTAAGCATGGCCTGTTTAGCTAAAAGAGCTTTAATTGGAACTCAAGTTTGGCTTATTTATGAAATGAGCTTGAGTCAAGCCAAGCCTTTTATCAAACTTTTATAGAGCTTGAGATTTAAGCCCGAGTTTGACTCATTTAGGTAATCCATTTTTCATTTTTTTTCAAACCTAAAATATAATGTGTGTGTGTATGTGTGTGTGTGTGCATGTTGCTATAAATATATATATAGAAAATATTAAATAGAAATTAGTTTTTGTTGTTTTAATTATATAGTTATATATAATATGTTATGCATAAACAATTCATAAATCTACGAATAAGCTTATTAGTGAGCTTATCTGCAGGCCTGTTCATAAGCCTAAACAAACTTGTTCATGAGTCGGTTTGTGAGTCTAAATTAAAACTCGAACTCTGCTTGTTTAAATAAATTAGCCTTACTTTAGGCTCGAATTTCACTTTTTTACTAATCTCACTAAAGTCGAGCGCAACTTGAGTAGCTTAGCTTGTTTGTAGCCCCATTCAAAATAGAGCAAGCAAGATTTAGCTTTTAATATCAATTAGAAAGTTTTCACCAAAAATCCACCTCATAATTTACTATGGGACATAGGATGAACCCTTTAAAATAATAAAAGGAAAAGGTGATATAAAATAAATACCTAATTTAGTAACAGCATTATCAAAGTCCAATAACCACATTTGTATACTACTACAAGAAACTAATTTAATAGAAAAAGAAAAAAGAAAATTGAAAACCTAAATGACATTGTTAATAGAAGCAATTCATGAGGGGAAACATAAACAAGGTAACAATTTAACTACTTTGAACAAAGTATGCTGAGGTAGGGTTACAAACGAATTAAGTAATTCGAGTTCGGTTCATTTCAAGCTTGACTCAGGAACTCGAGCTCAAACTTTGGCTCATTTAGCAAAATAAGTAGGGCTTGAGCTTGTCTTCAAGCTCGTGAGTTGGCTTGCAAATAGACTCGTTAAAGGCTCATGAGTTAAGCTTGCAAAACTCATTAATGGCTTATTTTAATATATTAATGTATGTAATTATTTATATGTAATTAAATATTATTAATATTAATATAATGCTATATATAATTATATATATTATTTTAATATTATAAATATAATTAAAAATTAATTATATACGTAAACCAGCTAAGCTCGAACTTGAGAATTGACTTGTTCTCAAATTTAACACGTTAATAGGATCAACCCTTAGTTGTACAATTTTATAAAAATCATTTTAAGCGAGTAAAAAGCCAGCAAGTGTACTGAGTTATGCTAGCGGTGTAGTTAAGCGAGTTAAGGTCATATCTTCAGAGAGCTTGTGCTAAATACTAGATATCGAATTGATCCTTAAGTTAAGCTATCAAATTTTGATTTGATTAAAACTAAGCTGATGTCTAATTGAACACTTCAAATCGAATATCCTAGCAACATAATTGAGGGTTTCGAGTTTAGGAGATGCTAAAAATTGATTAGGAACATTGCACTTATATTTTCACTTGATTTGAGCCAATGCCTCGAATGGATATTAAAATTGATTACTTAGGATTTAACTAAACTCACTTGGACTTATCCATCTCTCGGAGTAGCAAAATTTCAATTATAGCTTAAACCATCCTGCCAAGGTGATTTATCTATAATTATCAATTAAAATAGTAATTTGCTTACACTAAAATTACTACTCTAGTTAAAATTATAAACCGAGCAATACCAATTAACCCAATTTATAATTTTAACCACATTAAACACGTGAGTTCATAAGTTTTGTCAAAACCAACATATCCCTATAACAAATTTCTTCAAAAAAACCCAAGTTATGTTCATTCGAATATCGAACATTTTCCAAGTATCTCTAATCTTAATCTATTTAATCAGCACGGGTCCAATACTAATTAAATAGATCATGAATATCAATAGTTAAATATCCAAATAATCAAATATCAACATCAAAGCAAGTCAAATAATCTATTTCATCCACTCCACCAATGCAACATTCACAAACATATTAAGCACAATATCTCAATAACACAATCGAGCAATAAACATAGTAGAACAAGATTTATAAACACCTCAAGTGAATTTTTTTCATTAAAGTTTTCAAGACCATAAACCTGATAATGGGCATTGTTTGATTGCATTCGCAGCCTAGAAATTACGTCCGAATATTGCTAAAACAATAAGAGATTTAGTGCCCTTTAATTAAAATATACATATTGATTTTACAATGAAGGTTCGTAATACTATGCTCTATGCTACTGTTATATTCTCTAAAGTGTATCTCCCTTTTTCCTGTGTAAATCCCCCCTATTGGTTTTTTTTTTTTTTTTTCCTCGGCATATATCTCCTTCGTGAGTGTATTTTGCTCCCCCTTGTCACGTAGGCCTCCCCCCTGTCAGAAAAAAAAGGGCCCTAATTGACCTGATACGAGCTATTTATCTGCTTCGTAAATGTCTGAATTTCCTTTTAAAGGGAAGGTCACATATGTCCCTTCATTAAATACCATTGCAGATATTTACTCCAAATGACATGGGCCTTTTCCATGAATATTGACATAGCCTTAGCCTAGCACAACACAGATATATTTTTTTCTTTTCAGTTTGCTAAGGGAGAGCTTAGTCCTCAACAGATGACTCACGATCACGCGTCAACGATTTAACAGACAACTCTACAATGCTAAAAACTTGTGATATCTGGAATTTCAGCAGGTGCATAAATTATGCTCAGATTAATGCCAACTTGAGCACTTCGTTTCAGACCTTAGGCGCTTGGTAGGTTTGGCTTATTGCTTGAATCTGTCATTGGGCTTGGTGGTCAAAATTGAAGCCGTGAGTTGCTGCTAAGCTCAACTGAGCGCATCGAACAATGCTGCTATTGGTTTGACAGGAAACTCAATCGGGATCTATGAGAAGGAGCTTGGGCGCCCATGTAGAAGCTGGTGTTGGTGATGAGAGGTGCTCAAGCTTCTGCTGAGTTTGAAGTAGCTGCTGATGGATCTGCTGTTGGAGAATTTGATTCAGCAACTTCACGATGATTTTTTATGCTATTGCATTTAGAATTTCTCAAAGCACAAAACATAAATGTTGTAGATTTCTCTCTTATCATTCGATAGCATTTTGAATAGCTTCAAATGGAGCTCAGGCGAGGGAGATGTACACAATTTACAAAACAAGGTCGAAACTACAAATTAGAACACCACACCTGCACATGCAGTAAATTCAACACTGATTTCAACCCTTACCCATCCAGATTTTTGAAAATGTCAAAATATAAAAGTTTGAAGATCCCTCTCTTAGCTTTCTAAACTATCTCAAATCATGTCAAAAGGAGTTTGGATGAGAGGTACTCGCAATTTACCAAGCCTTGTCATTTTCTAAATGCCATCACTATAAGTGTAGCAACTTCACAACACATTTTGATCTTGGTAAATTCCGAATTTTGCCACATAAAAAACATAAAAGTTGAAGACCTCTCTCTTAACTTTCTATAGCATTTTGAGTCATCTCAATAGAAATTCAGATAAGGGAGATGCGTCGAATTTACGAAACAGCACCAAGACTGTCCTGATCTGCTGGTGCGCAAATGCGTAACCTGCTGCTATGACACAAGTTAGGAGCTACTGCTGTTGTCATCTTGAGCGTCTTGAGGCATTGGGTGCTGGACTTGGCTTGCTTACTGCTGTGACATGCTCAGAATGGCGTTAGCATGAGAGGGCTTGATGCTTGGTTGCTGGGCTGTTGCTCTCGGATCTGTCATTGCTTGGAATGTTTGAACAAGGATCTCGACACATTGAATTGAGCTCGCCTTGCTCTAATGGGTGCTTGGACTGGATGCTGCCGTAATAATTAGTTACTTGGACAAGCAAAGCCGTCCATAATATGTTCAGGAGCTGCTGGAGTTGCTTGTCAACATATGAATGCCCTCAATTGCTTGGTGTGGTAGCTGTTGGATGCTTCAAGCTGTCGTGTCCTGCTGATCTGTTCGCTGCTATAATGAAGGATGTCTGGCTGCTGATGTTACAGGGGTTTTTCACTTCTGTAGTGGTGTGTTCTGAGATCATGTGTTTCGTTACTGCTAGTCTCAGTCAAAGGCTTTGACAAGTTAATTTGTTCACTTCGTGTTCAGACCATGAAACTTTTGCTCAAACACCCTCTGTTTTGCTGCTGTTTGAATTTCTTACACGAAACACCACAAATCAATACGAAAAATATTGTTAAGATGACAAGAGACCATTGTCAATACTCTATAATAGCTGATAGGCGCGGCATGAGCAAGAAGAAAGTGAAACATAAAGATCCCATACTCAAGTTTTAAACATGCAATGCCTGAATAGATTTTCAAGTGTAGAAATAGGATAAAAATTGACCTTAATTTAAGCAACTGGCAGCATGTCGGCTAGAAAACAGACTTCTACGACAATTATCCTTTTCATCTCATATTCACATATGATCCAAGATTCATGCATTTTATCACTTTAGAGTTAATATCATAATGGAAGAGCAGTGATATGCGTTAATTAGAGCAATTTAGTGGGGTCCTCACACATTTATCAAGAATCCATAATGGGCTCAGACACAAGCCGGCAAAAGCCCAGCTCGTTTGCGCCCGTATGCCAAGGCACTTCTCTTTCTGACTGCGGAATCTTTGTTGTAGTGGCGGTGTGGATGCAGTGTTTATTTTCACCATACAAAATTAGGAAGTCTCAACTGGATCTATGAAGCGGCCAAACGACAATTTATTTGGATTTGAATTTGATTTTGATTTTGCCTGCTTCTGGAGTTGAGACTTCATCACTTTTTTTGTATAAATTGGAACATTAACCTCAATTCCTCGATTTGGGACCCTATTTGACTTTTGGCTTGAGTCTTATTCCGGTATAATAATGAATGGGAAGAGCGATTCCCCAACTCTCCGAAGTCCGAATGTTTTCTTTAACAATCAAACCAAATGGCAATGGAAGAATAATGCTACAGGATTCGAGGAAAAAAAAAGGGTATTATTATTTCCAACACAATTTTCTGTTCCCCCAGACTTCTCTCCTAATAACTAACGACGGAAACCTAATCTAAATTCATTGCACTTCATCTTGCACACTTCTCACTACGACATATTACACAACCCTCCCCTCATCACAACATACTCTATAAGATGATGCCAAAGTATTTACCTAATTCTGGTTTCGTCAAAAGCAGTATAAGTAACATCCCCACAAGAAGAGTATTGCTTGCACCGAGCATTTGGTAACAAATAACAAAACCAACAAATAAATTGAACGAGTGCTTCAATCGACGAAACAAAGGGTTCTGATTCTGGCTTGCTGACATGGGTACAGACTGTAGTCTTAACTTTTGTTTGGTTTCTTGAGCCAATTCTTTGTTTTCTTCAATCTTTACAGCGCCGATTTTCTTCCAGTGTGGATTTGCTCCAGTACTTTCCGCCTGAAAAGATAAATAAAAGGAAGACGGATATCATATTGGTTGAGGGAAAGAATTGCAATGGCCATGCTTATTCTTTTTTAATCAACTCCTTGGACAATTTGTTTCTCAAAATCTCTCTCTCTCTCTCTCTTTTGTATATTAGAATTGAATGTGCTATCTACTATGTATTACCAATGTCAATAATGTAAAGGCAGGACGTCAATACTTAGTTTCAAAATTTAAGGATTCTGAAACGTTGTTCAATTAGGATGTGTACATTCCTCATACCTGGAGAGTAGTAACTGTAGAAGATGGAGGTGAAGGTTGTGGTCTTGCATTTCTATTTTCAATAGATATTTTCTCTTCCTCTTCAGGAACAATTCCACTTAGTGATTGTGCTGATTGGGCTCGTTGGTTATAATAAGTATTATGCTGAGATGAGCTCGAAGTGTCCCCAAGTAGCCTCCCCTGCAAAACCGGCATGACAAGCACAACACCAAATTCAATGATTTATGCTCATCTGTTGTGAGAATTTTGGATGTATAAGAATGTTAATAATGTAGCATAGTATCTAGGACGCTATCCTCTGATCTAGGAATTAGGAGATAATCATACTGCTTGCTGTAACATCCCTTAAACTTTTGTCCTATATTACCCAACGGTGATTTACCTGGGCATGGGATGACACTGGAAGTGATTCCCGAGGCTGAAATGGTTCCACAGTTTGGGAAAACAACTCTGTCTCTGTCAGCCATTTTTCACCATCAAAGAAGATTGGAGCCTGATCCTCTAGGGAATTGCTTGGGATATCTCTATTAGAACCAACACAGCCATTTGATCCGCTTCCACTGCTGCTGCCCCATTGTTCACCATCAAAGAAGACTGCACGCTGATCCTCTAGGGAATTACTTGGAATATCTCTATTAGAATGGACACAGCCATTTGATCCGCTACCACTGACGTTGGCAAACAGGGCTTCCACGGCAGAGGAAATACTTCCGAGTGGTTCCACTGATTGCAGGAGACTTAAGATATTGTCACTGCTCTGTAATTGACAAGAGGGAAAGGAATTGACTTGTAGATGCCTCTCTTGATTCACGGGTTGAAATGGTGCTTCCCCTGATTCTGTCCTTCTTCTTCTTTGCCGCCGTTGCTGGAAAGGCGTCAGAACATTTTAAAGACCCCCTTCACTTATAGCTCATTAGAAAATGTAAGGAATAAGGAGGTGAAAAAAAAAAAAAAAGAAACTAAATTGCCCAGCTATTGTGTTCCTTCTCACCGTTGGACTTGAAATTTCACCATTTGTTTGTGGAGCTTCCATATTAATTTTTTTCTTTGTTTTCTTTTCCTTGTAGCTGAGGCGGCAAAGTACGAAAAAGGTCTTCTCCTGTTAAGTTACAAAATGATATTAGCTCGCTTATGACTTCATAGACCGTCAAAACCGAGCAGTAATAATTTTATGAACAAAAAATGTGCAGCCACTTCTCGACAAGGTAAACCTCACCTCGTTACACGTAATTCTCTTTTAAAGAAAGAAAAAATTGAAGTTAATAATCATGCAATTTCCAAGTAATTAAAGGCGTATCTTATAATGGAGGAAGAGGAAGAGGAAGAGGAAGAGGAGGAGGAGAATAGTAATAATACATGTAGAGGAAGCAAACCATCGAGACAGTCCTTTGTCAAGCGATACTCATAAAATTTCCAGTTAATATTTCTTTCATATCGACCACCCTCACGATAGAGGAAACTAAA
Source organism: Combretum micranthum (assembly GCA_024138025.1). Taxonomy (NCBI): domain Eukaryota; kingdom Viridiplantae; phylum Streptophyta; class Magnoliopsida; order Myrtales; family Combretaceae; genus Combretum; species Combretum micranthum. Next base: position 274,070 of record JAMXBD010001670.1, read on the forward strand.
ATCGATCCTAATGGCCCTCATCTGGTTTTTGTCTTCACCCATGATATCGTTATATTCACTATTATTTTTCCATCTTCCGGATTCCGTTAGCCTTGAGGTATCTTGGTCCCTGGTTCGAGATGAAAAAAACCACCAATTGTTGCCCTTGCCCTGATAGCTCAATTTATCTGTATACATGGAGTAATACGATGAAAATTTCGAAGAAGAAGGAGAACTCAGAAATGGATTATTGATATTTTTGGTCGGATTACCTTGGAATCTTACTGGTAGTACCCATGGGTCTAGCTTGGTATGATCAATATCAGGAACATCGGGACCAAACTGACGGCCAAGATTTCTCCACCTCAAGAAATGATCGACGACTTCCTTGTCTGTTGGTTGGAACCGGAATCCTACCGGAAGAGGTTGCCTTGCCCTTGGTTCCATCATCTCGGTTACGATGGATTCACTCTGTTAGCGAAAAAGTTAATAGAGAAGTAAGTCAGTGGGTAGATAGAGAATGATGGATAATTGTATAGTTTCTCTTCCCCCTCTTTCTATATATAACCACATATGTATATCTATTGGACTCTTGCTGGTCTTCCCTTCACTTCCTCAGGAAGCTAGCAATAGAACACGTTTATTATAAAATTTATAAGGATCATTCTGCGATTGCCAGTAATATGATAACATTTGTTTCGGGCTGGTTGGATCCTTTCAATGTTGAGACTTTTTTTTTTTTTTTTGGCGAAGGTTGAGATTTCTTTCTTACTTGAACATTATTTATTTCTTTCTTACTTCAACATTATTTATAATAGTGAGAAACTTGACTTAAGTCGTATACTTGCGATCTAATTTTAAGGCGTAATTGGATAAATTGCTCATATCCGTACTATATTACCATAATCAAATAAAAAAATTATCAAAATATGAGAAATTTACCACATACCAAAATCGGATAAAGTTGCTACAATGTAGTAAACTTATCATAATGCAATAACAAATATACAATGCATAAATATTATGAACAATATGTACTTACTACAATGCGACAAACTTATTAAAATCTGACAAATTTACCACTTAACATTAACAGACAAACTAACGTAATGCAATGAACTTACTAGAATGTAATAAATCTACTACATACCAAAATTAGACAAAATTACCACAACGCAACAAAGCTAACGAAATTCGATAAAAATAATACATACCGCAATTGGACAAACTTACTAGAATACAATGAACTTACCACTTTTAAAAGTTTGCATAAAATTAACATGTCAAAATATGACAAACTTATTATAATAAAACAAATCTGCCACTTAGCACTAACAGATAAACTATCAAAATATAATAAACTTACCAGAGTATGACAAATCTACCACTTAGTACTAAAAGACAAAATTACCAGATAAACTATTAAAATACGACAAACATATTAGAGTATGATAAATCCACTACTTAATACTAAAAGACAAATTACCAAAATGTGACAAACTTACTAGAATACGATAAATCTATCATTTAGCTCTAACAAACAAAACTACCATAATAAAACAAACATACCATAATATGATAAATCCACTACATACCTAAATAAAAAAAAAAAATTACCAAATGAGATAAGTTATCAAAATCCAACAAAAATAACACATACCACAATTGGACGTACTTTTCAAAGTACAACAAGCTTACCATTTTCCAAAAGTTAGTACAAAATTAATCTATCAAAATAGGATAAACTTACCACAACCAAACAAAACTATCATTTAGTACTCAAAGATAAAACTAGCATACAAACTATCAAAATACGACAAATTTTTCAAAATCCGATAAATTTACCACTTACCACAATCGGACAAACTTACCAAAATGTAATGAAATTACCATTTGATCAAAAATTTATTTTTAATCGAATGGTCAGGATTAATTGTGTTAATCCAACGGTCCATATTTCGTCATAAAATTAGGACATAACTTAGTGATTTGAACTAAGACAATTCCCTATATACGAGGACAACAAGGAAAGATGAATTTTAGGTGAACTATCAATTTTTTTTTAACAAAATTCATTATATGCAAATAGCATGATTTTAATTATAAAATAACTAATACTAAATGTATATTCATTATGCGACTTATAATTTTATTAAATAATCACCTTAAGATGTAATTTAGTAAAAATTGTATGGTATTAAATTGCAACTTAGAAACACAATTTACCTATTTTCTTAATGAATCGCATTGGATGTAATATATGTCTACCATCTTTGTAAAAAAAAATACACAAATACAAATTGTATAAAAAGATTACCAAAATAGCATCACTATATCACATGTTAGAAAGAAGATATAAAGTTTTATATGTGTATCACATCTTGGAAGGAGATACAGTGACTTACTGTGCAAAAAATTTTAAAAATCATTGTATTACACATTAGGTGTGCAATACAGATTTGGGGTGTATCACACCTTCACTGAGCGAACATATAATTATGCATGTATCGCCTGTTGGACGTGTGATAAAGGTTTAGTGGAGTATCGCATGTCTAATATGCAATATTCATGTAATTAAAAAAAAAATTATTGTACCTCTAAGGTGTGATAGAGTAATACTATTCCAATAGTTTTTTTCCATAATTTGGTTTTGTATAATTTTTTTAAAAGTATGATAAACATATAATATTCTTAATCGCATCTTATAAATGAAATTCACTAATTTACTTATTATAAGTGTATGGTATGTTAGTGAATCATATTTCTAAGATGTGTTTCTATATTAACACATAAGCCGTATCTTATATATGTGACTCATATATTAATAATAAAAATAGATGTTATTCTGCATTGGTATTTAAGTAATTAATTTTATATAAGTTGAATTTTTGTAATTTTTATTTTGAAAAATTAGTATACAATTTCGTCAATGGATTTTTATCCCTTGTAAAATTAGTTTGATTGTGTATGTGCAAGTAAATACTACTACTAGGATTTTTGTAAATTTGTCATCTTGCAAGATGCCTATAATATTTATTCTTTCTAATATTAGCATTTTATTTCTTAGGCTAAAAAAAAGGACCTATACTAGCAAATATTTTAGAATAAGTTTCTCGTGTAATAAAATATGAATATATATACTTATTTATAAACTTATATTAGTGGATGGATAAAAAAATTTGACATATAAATGTCCTGGCTTATGCTATAAAGAAGTAGTTAGGAAAAAGAAAGAAATATTTAAGTTTTAAAAAAATTACAAAATTACCACTAGATCAAAATAATCCCAGTTTTAGACAAGTTGGCCTTGTGTCTTAAAGAGATAGCATCTTAAGTATCTAACTTCGTCTCTTCAAAAGACGGGTTCAATTTAGGTAGAGCCATCTTGTCTCTTGAAGAAAGGAGATCGGTGCAAATTGCTGGCCTCGTCTTTTCAAGAGATGAGGTAGCAATGCGAAACTACCTCATCTCTGATGCGACAACAGATGCAGCATCCAATGATCCATTACGCATTTGAATAGGTCCGGTCACTCGAGTTAAAACTAAGAGGATGAGGGAGGATTTAAGAGTATTCGTTGAGGATACTTGGAAAAAGCAAGCCTTATATGGAGACTTCGTGAAGGACTTGACTTTAGACAACAATTAGGACATTGTTAATGTTGTACAAGCCATTGAAGAATCATCTACTCGGCCAGATTTAAAGAAGCTTTTGAAGGAGTCCAACATCGACCCTATACCGCCGGCTTTCCAATTCAATGCTATCGGTGTTCACTAAACGTTGTCGGCCTTACATCGTCATCTACAAGTAGCCTTTGTTCTGCAACAACTATACTACTGGCGTATAAGCCTACACCATCGATGTACATGGCGACATATACTTTTTGTGGCTCTTGGGTTTTAAATCAAAATTGTCTACACCGCCAGCTTAGTTTATACACCGCCAGCATACATCTGTGTGCAAGAAATTTTACAACTTTTGAGTTTCCCTTTTTGCTTTATATTCAATAGTTTTGCTTTGTAAAAGACAATTAACATTTGATGAATATTATTTGTGAGAGTTTATTCTCCTCATGTTCTCTTTAGAACTTGTGAACTTATCAAGATTAATTATTGTGGCATTCAATTTGATTTATACCTTTGTTCTAGTTTGCAATACAACTTAGGGTAAAGGTCCATCAATTTTATACCTTTGGTTCGAGTTTGAAATACAACTTTGGGTCAACGTGTCCATCTTGATCTGATTTAGCTTTCCTGAAGGTTGTGTTTCTACATACTCTTGTTGGGTTTCAAGTTTAACATACTTGAAGTTCGCATCAGTTTTGGTATTAGAGTTTTCGCTCTAAATCAGGTTACTTATCTTTTAATTCCTTTGTTCTTATTTGTTTTTGTTTGTTCTTGTGTGTTTGTGATAAAAAAAAAAGTGTCTTTTAGGGTTTCTTTTTGTTAAAAGTTGTGATTTTTAGATATAGGGTTTGATAAAAAAAAAATTCGTCAAAAAAAAAAAGAATCATACAAAAAAAAGAAAGACAAAAAGAATTTGTATAAAAAAATTGTTACTAAGTATGATTCTTGTTCTTGATTCCATTAGTTCTTGTTATTCTATTCTTGATCCTTATGTTCTTATCTAGTATCTGATCTTGATCCAAATTGCCCTTATCTAGTCAATTAAGTCATAAGTATGGTTTTGATTGAGAATCACTGAGTTTGATAAAGGATTTGGGGAGGAAAAAACTATTGAGTTGTAAAAGGCAATAAGTGGTGAGACTAATATCAAGAAAAGCCTTAATTGAGTGAGATACGAGAGTGAGTGCAATCAATTAGAGGAAAAAACACATGAGGGAGTGTTATGAGGATATTATTCTTGATATTTTAATCTTTATTTTTAGGTATCCAAGCAAGATAAGTTCCAAATCAAATTCTGAAGAGCAAATGGATACTGATTCTAAGTTGTTCATGGAGTCAGTGACAAAATCTTTTGAGTGACTGGTCCAAGCTAATGAATATTCTAATGAGAGTTGGTAGATATTAGAAAATAGAATGGCTGAATTGGAGCGAAGGCAGCAACAACCATAGCCTAGAAGAAAAAATAGGCAAGATGGGAGGAGGATACATGAGGAAGAAATTGGGACTGATTTGGGAGATGATGGTAGTGATATGGATGGTTTTGATGTGAGAGCTAGGATGCAAGGTAGGATATATGGTAGACAAAGGGATGATTGGGTATATCGGAATTTGGGCGATATCAAGATGAAGATCCCTCCATTCCAAGATAAAAATGATCTTGATGCTTACCTTGGATGGGAAAAAAGGTGGAGTTGGTGTTTAATTATCATCATTACACTGAAGACAAAAAGGTTAAGCTTGTTGCAGTGAAATTTATAGATTGTGTGCTTAGTTGGTGGGAGCGGATGAATATGAGTAGGAGATGAAATCATGAGAGGACAGTTGACACATGAGATGAGATGAGATGAAGGCCATCATGAGGAAAAGTTTTGTCCCTAACCACTATCATAGGGATTTATTTAATCTATTGCAAAGCCTTACTCAAGGATCCAAGAGTGTGGAGGACTATCATAAAGAAATGGAGATATCTATGATATGAGCTAATGCAAATAAAGACAGAGAAGCAACAATGGCTAGGATTCTATGTGATTTAAATCGAGATATAGTTAATGTCGTGGAGTTGCAACATTATATAGAGCTGGAAGACATGGTACACATGGCCATGAAAGTGAAAAAGCAACTCAAGCGTAAAGGGGTAGCAAGATATGGATCTGCAATGAATTGGGGTTCTAACCATTCTTGGAAATCAAAATGGAGTAGAAAGGAAGATAAATGTCTATCTAAGGATTTCAATAAGGGAAAGGACAAGAAAGTCAACAAGGAGAAGGACAAGGCTAGTCCTCAAAATAGTAGGAATCGGTATATCAAGTGTTTCAAATACTTAATACATGGACATATTGCATCTCAATGTTTAAACAGAAGAACCAAGCAATGGTGAGGTTGAAACAAAAGTGAGCATGAACATGAGACTTCTATTCCTCCATTGGAAGATGATAATGATATGGAATATGCGGTTCAAGGGGAATCATTGGTGATCCAACGTGCTTTAAATGTGCAAATCAAGGAATCTGACAATGAGGGGCAGCGGGACAACATCTTCGTATACATGTTGTCGAATTCATGATAAGGAATGTAGCATGATCATAGACAGTAGTAGTTGTACTAATGTCTCCAACACTTTGTTAGTTGACAAGTTGAGGTTGCCTACTATTAAACACCCAAGACCTTACAAACTTCAATGGTTGAATGAGTGTAGAGAAGTGATGGTGAATAAGCTGGTGTTGATCTCTTTCTCTATAGGGAGATATAAAGATGAGGTTTGGTGTTACGTTGTGTCTACGCATGCTAGCCATGTTTTGTTGGAGAGACCATGGCAATATAATAGAAAGGTCATGCATGATGGTTTTCATAATGTGTATACATTTGTTATGGATGGTAAGAGTTTGAAGCTTGCGCCATTATCTCCAAGACAGATTTATGAAGATCGTAAGTATTGGTCCCAAATAATAATCAAGAAGGGGGGGGGGGGGGGGGGGTTGAATTGAATATTACAAATTTTTTCTTTTAAAAATAATCCTCTTTCGGTTTTGAAAAATGAGAAAAATATACCAATTAAACAAATATAAAAATAAATTGCATAAAAGTAAAAGAATAGAGAAAAGAAGATCAAGCAGCAATTTATAGTGGTTCCACTTTGTGTGTCAGTCCACTCTTCCAGCTCCGAGCCAGGGACCCCGTTATCTTATGGGCTTTGTTCCACTATATCCAATAAGTTTAAATTACAAGCTTGTGCAATCCTCTCTGCTCGATTCTCACAGCTATTCTCTAGTTACAACCGATATACAGAGTTTAAACTTATAACTAAACTATCAACTAAAAAGGCAACAACACATTCCTTCTTTACAAAATAAAATCTTTAAATCAAAGAGCTAAAGAATGAATGATAAAAGATCAGCTTGCTATTGTAAATGTAGAGAAATTATGAAAAATCTCGATGAAGACAAACTTTTGTGATTTGTTCTGCATTTGCTTCTGTATATCTTTTTAGTAAAGGAGAGAGCTTTTTGTTTCTTGTGTGGAGAAGGTATATTCGATGATTGTTTCTTTTCTTCTGTCTTCGTTAGATATATTACTCTTCTTCTAATGTTCAGAAAGTGTTTTGAAAGTTAGATATCCCATCCCAAATATATTGGCTTGAATCTGTTATTCCTTATCCTTATTTTAAATTTTGAAGACCACCCAATTGCTTCCAACAGATAGAAGATAATAATATCAAACTTCTGCTTGTTCTCTTGGTTTAAATTCGAAAAAACGTGTGTGATTATAACATATGGATAAAATCAGCTTGATTCACGTGATATATCAAAATCTGGATGTATTCCATTTGAATTCCTTCCATATCGTTGTTCTGCTTGGAGATAGACTTTAAAATTTACCTGTTGCTAATATCTCGGTCTTCATCATTATCTTCCTCTATTAGCTTATTTTGAAGATAACGTTTATCTTCTTTTGATTTCCTTAGCAAGATCTATGAAATTAGATAAGAGATAATCTTGCTTTTGTCATAAATTAATACCGATAATCCCTTTGTCTTGACCTGAATCTTGTGAAAATCGTATCCGATCTTGTCCTTAAAGAATTGTTCCTGCTTGTAGAGAGAGAAAGTAAAAATTGTTTAAATCCCCTTTGGATATAATCCGGCTTTAATGGAACAAATAAGTATATTACCCAAATATACTTATGATCTCGGAGCTAGGTCTTCATTATACTCTTATGAATCCATTTGAACAGTAGTAGACCCTGTTGAAGAAGATGAACTGTAACTCTTGTTGTTAAAAAAAAATTCCACTAAAGGCTTTGGGAAAAGTTCTAGTTTTTTAGAAAATGCTTTATCCTTAAAGTAACCTTCTGGAAAACATTCTATATATCCTTTATTCCTTTGAAAATCCTTTGAGAACATTATAGTTTATCTCAAAACTTATGTATACTTTGTTTATGATAAACAAAGCATGTAACTCATATAAATATAACTCATTTAACCAGTTATCTTGAGCTCATCAAGATTCTTTAAAGTTCTACGGAAGGAAAACATATATATATATATATATAGAAAATTTTGCATACTAAATAAAATTATTAGTTTCTTGAGTATTTTGTTATCATCAAAACTTTAGTTAATAGAGAATCAACAATAAACGAATCAAAGTGGCACATGAGCAATAAAGGAAACATGAGACTAAATATAGTAAACAGCAAGAGAGTGTGAGTGTCGGAGAGGAGAAAAACAGCCTATTTGAGAGAAGAAAAAGAGAAAATTGAGGTGCTTGGAGAGAAAAAGAAGAATTCTGAGTGCAAAGAGAGAAAAGTGAGCCTATATGCAGAAAAATATATTAAGAGTGCTTTGCGTTTAAAACAACCAATGATTGTACTTATGTACAATGAAGCCTATTTTAATACTAACGGTCTTAACCCATCTTTTCCTAGTTTTGTTTTTCCACTTTTGCAACAATATGATGAGTTGTTTCTTAAATAAGTTTCGAATGGATTACTACCTCTAAGAGGCATAGAGCATCATATTGATTTCATTCAAGGAGTTACTCTTCCGAATAGACCGGCATATAGATGCAACCTAGAAGAAGCTAAGGAGATTCAGAGACAACTTAAGGAGCTTATGCCTAAAGGCTATGTGAGAGAAAGCCTTAGTCCATGCACAATGCCAATATTACTAATACTAAAGAAGGATGGAACTTGGAGAATGTGCATCAACTGTCGAGCATCAACAAAATCACTGTAAATTATAGATATCCAATCCCTAAGTTAAATGATATGCTTGATGAATTATATGGTTCTTGTGTGTTCTCTAAGATTGATTTAAAAAGTGGATATCATCAAATTAGACTAAGAGCAAGTGATGAATGGAAAATAGCTTTTAAAACAAAATATGGTTTATATGAATGGTTAGTCATGCCTTTTGGTTTAACTAATGCACTTAGCACCTTCATGAGACTTATGAACCATGTTTTGCATGCTTTTATTAGTAAGTTTTCCATAATCTATTTTGATGACATTTTAGTATATAGTAAGAGCATTGATGATCATATACAACATTTGCGTTTGGTGTTTGATGTCTTGAGGAGTGAAAAATTGTTTGCTAACCTCAAGATGTGTTCTTCTTGCGCTGATCAAGTTATGTTTTTGGGTTATGTAGTTAGTGCTAAAGGGATACATGTTGATGAAGAAAAGGTTAAAGCTATTAGAGAATGGCCTAGACCTAATACTATTAGTAAGGTTAGAAGCTTTCATGGTTTGGCTAGTTTTTATAGGAGATTGGTTCGGGATTTTAGCAGTGTAGCCGCACAATTGACTTAGATAATTAAGAAAAGTGCGGGCTTTAAGTCAGCAAGTGAGCAAGAGAAGGCATGTAATATGTTTAAGGAAAAACTTAGTTCTGCATCTATTATAGCATTACCTAATTTTGAAAAAACATTTGAAATTGAATGTGATGCTTCTGGTTATGGTATTGGGACTATTTTGATGTAGGAAAAGAAACCAATTACCTACTTCAATGAGAAGTTGAGTGGAGCCACTTTGAACTACTCAACTTATGAAAAAGAATTTTATGCTTTGTTCGTGCCCTGCAGACTTGGTAACATTAGCTGTGGCCCAAGGAGTTTGTCATTCACACTAATCATGAGTCCTTGAAGCATTTAAAGAGACAAGACAAGTTGAATCGAAGGCATGCTAACTAGATGGAGTTCATTGAGACATTTCTGTATGTAATCAAGTGCAAACAAGGTAAGGAAATGTCGTGGCAGATGCATTCTCAAAGGTATGCATTAATCTCTACTCAAAGGGCAAAATTATTGGGTCTTAAGTACATTAAAGATGTGTATGTTACTAATCTTGATTTTGCTAATGTGTATGAGGCATGTGAAAAGAGAGCTTTTGGAAATTTTTATAGGCATGATGGTTATTTATTTATAGAAAAATTATTGTGTGTGCCTGATAGTTCTTTAAGGGAATTGCTGGTGAGAGAGTCCTAAGGGGAGGACTAATGGGACATTTTGGTGTTAGAAAAACTTTAGATGTTTTAGATGAAAATTTCTTTTGGCCACATATGAAGCGCGATGTTGAGCGATTGTGAGAAATGTATCACTTGCAAACAGGCTAAATCTAAGGTTTACCCATGTACACACCTTTACCTATTCTTAGTAAACCCTAGGTGGATCTATTCATGGACTTTGTGTTGGGTTTACCTAGGTCCAAAAGAGATCATGATTTTGTTTTTATGATTGTCAACAAGTTTTCTAAAATGGCTCATTTTATTACTTGTCATAAACCTGATGACGCAACTAACATTGTTAATTTGTTTTTTTAGGAAATTATGTGCCTATATAGGTACCTAGGAGTATAGTATCAAATAGAGAGGCAAAATTTTTTAGCAACTTCTAGAAGGTTTTATGGGCAAAATTGGAAACTAAATTATTATTTTCAACTACTTGTCATTTACAGACTGATGGACAAACAGAAGTAGTTAATAAGACTTTATTTCAGTTGTTACAAGCTCTTATTAAAAAGAACTTAAAGAATTGGGAAGAATGTTTGCCGCATGTAGAGTTTGCATATAATAGGAGTGTGCATTTGACAACTAAATTTTCGCCATTCGAAGTTGTCTATGGATTTAATCTTCTGACTCCTTTAGATTTGTTTCCATTGCCTATAGAGGAGCATGCTAGCTTAGATGGAAAGCGGAAGGCAGAATTGGTCAACCAAAAATGCATGAAAAGGTTCGGTAACACATTGAGCGGGGAACAGAGCAATATGCTAAATAAGTTAATAAAGGGAGAAAGAAAGTTGTTTTCGAACCAAGCGATTGGGTGTGGGTGCACATGTGTAAAGAGAGATTCCGCAACAACGACATCCTAAATTACAACCAAGGGGTGACGGGGCCGGTGGCATTGAACTGGAAAGCCAATGGTGTAGGGCCGATGTTGGACTCCTCCGAAAGCATCTTCAAATCTCATCGAGAAGATGATTCTCCAAGGGCTTATACAACATTAACAATGTCTCAATTTTTGTCTAGAGTCAAGTCCTTCATGAAGTCTACGTATAAAGCTTATTTCTTCCAAGTATCCTTAATGAATGCTCCTAAAGCCTCCCTCATCCTCTTAGTTTTAGCTTAAGTGACCGGACCTACTAGAATGCATAATGGATCCTTAGATGTTGCATCTATTGTTGCATCATTCCCCCTTTCCTCAAAAGGATTCGACCTCGAATCAGCATCATCTACATCAAAAGTAGATAGATTAGAAATATTAAATGTTGCACTGACATTATACTTACTTGGAAGATCCAACTTATAAGCATTATCGTTGATCCATGTAACCACTTGAAATGGACCATCACCCCTTGGTTGGAATGATGCAACAACAAATGCAACATCTAAGGATCCATTACACATTCCAGTAAGTCCAGTCACTCGAGCTAAAACTAAGAGAATGAGGGAGGCTTTAGGAGCATTCGTTAAGGATACTTGGAAGAAATAAGCCTTATATGGAGTCTTCTTAAAGGACTTGACTCTAGACAACAATTGGGACATTGTTAATGTTGTCCAAACCCTTAGAGAATCATTTACTCAACAAGATTTGATGATGATTTCAGAGGAGTCCAGCACCGACCTTACACTATTGGCTTTCCAATTCAATACCATCGACGTTCACTAAACATCGCCAGCCGTACATCATCATCTACAGGTGGCCTTTATTCTGCAATAGCTATGCCACCAGCTTTATGTCTACACCACCGGTGTATAAGCCTACACCATAGGTGTACATGCCGACATATACTTTTTGTGGCTCTCGAGTTTTAATTCAAAATTGTCTACACTGTCAGCTTAATTTATACACCTTTAACATACATTTGCGTGCAAGAAATTTTACGACTTTTGAGTTTCCTTTTTTGCTTTATGTTCAATATTTTTTTTTTGTAAAACACAATTTATTATTTGTAAGAGTTTATTCTCCTCTTGTTCTCTTTAGAACTCGTGAACTTATCAGGATTAATTCTTATGGCATTCAATTCGATTTGTACCTTTGTTCTAGTTTGCAATACAACTTAAGGTAAAGGTCCATCAATTTTATACCTTTGGTTCAAGTTTGAAATACAACTTTGGGTCAAGATTTCCATCCCGATCTGATTTAGCTTTCCTTAAGGTTGTGTTGTTGCATACTCTTATTGAGTTTCAAGTTTAACATGCTTGAAGTTCGCATTAGTCTCTTCAAGAGATGAGGCTGACGGGTATATTTTTGTCTACCATCTTCTTCTTCCTCATTCGAACGCTGCTCTCATACCAAAAAAGCCTCAAATCGCAAATCGTAACCCTAACCATAATTTCTTCAATTGTACAACTGATTTTCGTAAAATTAGGGTGTTATCTTGAATAGGTTTGATCACCAGGCATTGTAAAAGTCATCAATTCATGAAAAAGTAAAGCAATTCCTGCAAAAAATCAAGTAATTTGCGCTTGAACTCCATAAGTAAGTACTTCAAATTTTCATTTAATTTTTCACTATTATTATGTTGTATTGTTGAATTTTTGGTGTTATACATGTTATTGGAATTTTTTTTTTTTTCAAATTGTGAAGCACCTTGTATGTTATATTTATGGGTATTGTACATATTGTTGATGAGTTATATTATGGATGGTAATGTGATTTCCATACTTATTATATGTGTCGTTGATGCTCCTTTGTAGACAATGTGTGATGTAATTATGATGATACTCTATAATTTTAGAATTTAGGTACCAAATTATGAAATCATATATTATTATACATCTTACACCTTGATCATATATTATTATAAGACTAAAGTGGATATAGTAGCATTAGCAAATATTTAAATATTAGGGGAGTGCAATTCATAAGTCATGATGTAAATTTCATGTATTCAACCTATGTTTTATGAGATGGCAAGATAAGTAAGGAAATAGATAAAGCCAAGTTTGTACTATATGCTGATAACATTATGGAAGGGAACGATGGTTTTGGTTATGATAAACGACAAGTTGCTATGATCAATGTTAGTAGAAACTCAACTTATGGACAAATACTTTGCACCATTTGCAATAGACTTAAGGTAAATAAGTCTATACATCGAGTTGAGCTATATCATAAGGTAACCATAGAAGATAGGCTGCTATGTTATGATGTTATTCCAGTAATCAATGATGATACTGCACATGAGATATTGGTGTACACAAAAGGGTCAATGGTTGTATATGTGTAGATCTTTAAAAATAAATTGCCACATGCACCTGCAAGGGAAAGGGGCATTGATGGAAATATTGGCAACCAAGGATTAGTAGACTCAAACTCTACTCCCATTCTGACAATAGTTAGCACACAAATACAGAGAGGTAACTTTGAAATGAGTGCACCTAATTGGATATGTGGTCATGATATTGATGTGATGCAAGAATCATCGGCAAATGAATTTAGTGACGACTATGATGATGATAAAAATGATAATGTGGAAGCTTTCCTCCAGCAAGATACTGCCACTAAGGTATAAACTAATGGAAATGACTGGCACCATTTCATGGCTCCTACAGAAGTTGATGCAATGGGGAGCTTAATGTCAGTACCCTTTTCACAACTGATGTTGGTAGTGGTTATGCTGCATTTAATGATGAGCAAGAAATGAGTGCCGGAATTTAGAGCTTTAACAATGAATTCAAGGTTGGGATGCGGTTTGAGACTAAAGATCATCTCATACGTGCAGTTAAAATGTGGCACATGTCGAACCATTATAATTTCAAGGTGGTGGACTCGAACTCTAGGTCATAGGTAATTAAATGTATTGATATCCATAACAGAGGTTGTAAGTGGAGGCATAGAGGCAATTACAAGAAACATGGTGGGTGATTTCACATCACCAAATATGAAGAACCCCATACCTTCTTAGATGAAAACACTGAATAAGATCACTCTCAGTTGGACTCCATCAGCATGTCTAGGTGCATTATATTGGAGATTCGTAATTCTTCAAATGTGAGGGCAAAGGACCTCCAATTGACTATCTTAAAAGAGTTTAGGTATAATGTTCATATGAAGAGAATTCGTAAGGCGAAACAAAAAGCTATTGAGCAGGTGTATGGAAGTTGAGAGAATTCATATGTGGAGCTCCTGCATATACTTAATGCAATAACAGAGACAAATCTAGGAACAAAGATTGAGTGGAGGACTATTGATTTAGATACTGTTGGACACGTCTTCCTTGACAAACTTTTTGGGCATTTGCTCCTTCCATTGAAGAGTTTCAGCACTGCAGGTATGTTTTGGATACATGATTGAATTTAGTTATAAAAGCTTAATAGCAGTGAACTAATTTATATCAGTTAGTTCTTTACAAAATTGTAATCACAATTGATGATACCTTCTTGTATGGCAAATACAAGCACAAACTACTTATCGGAGTGGCAATGGATGGGGCAAATCATATTGTTCCACGGCATATGTTCTTGTCGATGAAGAGAAAGAGGACATATGGAGTTCATTCCTTGCAAAATTGTTGGAACACATTATCAAGGATCATTCCAACATTTGCTTGATATCTTATTGATAATGTTGGTATTAAGAGTGCAGTTGAAGGTGAGAATGATATATAGCCTAGAAGCTAGCCTTAATGCTGGTGTATCTATCATGTTACCAGTAATTTTAACGTGAAGGCGAAGAGTAAAGAATGTAAGGAGTTAGTGAAAAAAGCGGCATACCAAACCCAGATGAGAAAGTTCCATGGTTACTTTAATACAGCAAAACAAAGTAGTCCATGGACATCGTGATATTTTCATGAGTTACCTCCATGTATGTGGATTTTATCTTACATGAAGGCGTAAGGTTTGGAATTGGTACAACAAACATGGCTAAAAGTCACAATTCCATTCTGCTTGGTGCTTACTGATGGCAGCATTAGTAGAAAAAAAACCTTTTACAATTGCAAGTCAATCTTCAACAAGCGAGGCAGGAGGCTAGTGAAGCAATGGATTTAAGTAAGGTGCTGACAGCTTATGCTGCGAAGAAGTTGAGAGGTGAAACAACGTGTCAAGTGCCCATTGGGTAACATGTTTCAACTATTAGGAATGCATATTTGAGGTTCTAACTATACCACATCCTATAATGTATGGCCAAAAGGAAGATCACATACAAAAAGTCGAGCTGAGATCAAGCAAATATACATGTAATAAGTGGCAATCCTATAAAATACTCTGCATATGGATTGTATTACTCAAGTGGCGCAGTGTTACAGGTAGGAGAATAAGTTAAGGGTATATCGGTATTCATTCATACCTGTAGCAAATATGGTAAATTGGACTCGTATTGACATTCTAACATGGAAAAATGGTAGGCCTAGGGAAAAATGCTTCCATAATGAGATGAACATTCAAGAGGGCCTATATGGTTACTCATGTGATTCGTGTGGGTAGACAAGGCACAACATTAGAAGTTGTCCAAGTAGGCGAGCGACTAGTAGGACAGTTATGAACCAGTCGAGTCATAATTGTTCTTGTGATTTGTTTTACTGCACTTTCGTGTCATACTTTGTCTGTTGTTTGCTATGTTTAGTAGCTATTCCTTTGTTAACATAATTCACTACTTTCTTCCTTATAGATGGATCTAGGACCACTTAATGGCTATACTTAAGGTAGCCTAATCATAGATCGAGACTGACATGGGAGGGACAGGTAAGATCATTTGCTCAACCCATTACTGAGATCATTTAAGAATGTTTCTCTTGGAACTATTTTCAAATGTAGGAGCATGTCATATTATATTGTCGCGAGAGAGAGGCGAGGTTGAGGCAGTAGGACAGCATGCCTACACTTGTAAACATCGACTTGTTCCATTCTAGTCACATGCTTGGTTTCATAAGTGCACACATATATCATTTGTATAGTTGGATTATCACCTAATTATTGTTTTAGTTGAGAGGTGGTGTCTTGAGACCCATACCTTTCACATGCCAATGAAGGAGTGGGCTGTGACATTACAGGATGTTACATCACTCACCGGCCTTCCCTTCAATAGGCAAGCAGTTACTAGCAAGGCTCGGATGGATTGGCCAGGGTTATGTGACCAGTTATTAGGACTTTAACCTATGGCCAGCACAGATATTGATGGTGGCCGGTTGAAGATGTCATGGTTGGATGCACATTTTAGAGTGTTACCTTATCATGTAGATGATATCACAATTTGTGTAGTAAATGAGTTCATGGGACTTAGTTTAAATGATCCAGCACCAGCATCGGATGACCCACAGCCACAGCTTATACAAAAACAATGGGTATAGAGAGAGAGGCATGGAAAAGGATGAGGTGAGGAGCAAGGGTGAGGCCGAGCTGCATATATCAAAGATAAGCCTTCACCCTCACATGTACATGTACCTGATGAGCCTCTCCCTTCACATTATCAGCATGACATGTCTAGTCCATCATCATCATTATATGCTCATCTTGCGGATACCTCGATGCCAAACATCACATTCACAAAGGTCCTGTCACGCCCCGAGGGTATTCTAATAATAATAATCAAGAACCACTCGATTACCATTATTAGTTTACCTTCTAGGAATGACATGATTTCCAAAAACATGATCTTTTAGTTGCTTGGATGGAATAAACAAACATATATAAGATGTAAACTAGTAAACAACTTTTACAAACTATAATATTACATGCACTATTCTACTCATATAACAGTAAGTTCATCAAAACAGTACATCAGTTATATTATCTATCAAAGCATATATCAAGGCATAATCTATGGGCTAGGGTACAGAGGTCCCTTGCCCTTTTCTCGAGGGCCCAACTGTGGATAGTGATCCTCCTCCTCTGAACTACTATCATCACTCTCAATTCTCCCTTTACCCCCTGGCGGTGCTACAGTCAAATTGGTATCCATCATCCGGATACCTTTAGGAGCAGGTTTCTCCATAATGCCAGAAGGTGTCACATCTTCTTCAATCCATCCCCCATGAGCAGTACCAGTCCAGTGAGCATAATTATAATTGGAGACAAATTTTTCAGCTTCCCTTCTTCTCTTTTTACCTTCTCTTTCATCTATCATAGCTGTAGTCACACTCTGCATAACCACTGTGGTCTGCATAGCTGCTTGTCTTCTCTTACCAGCTAATCTCCTGATGATCTGGGTCTCACCTTCATCTTCTGGTATAATAGGGGGCCTGTTGGTCAAAATACTCCTAGGGAAACGGCTTCTGATCACATGGGTCAACATCCACTCATCATCAGGTGTAGTATCCTCCCGAACTAGTGCATGATCATATCTAATATCATGTGCATATACCCAA
The DNA here is from genome assembly GCA_024138025.1 of Combretum micranthum. Classification (NCBI taxonomy): domain Eukaryota; kingdom Viridiplantae; phylum Streptophyta; class Magnoliopsida; order Myrtales; family Combretaceae; genus Combretum; species Combretum micranthum. Next base: position 291,476 of record JAMXBD010001670.1, read on the forward strand.
TCGCCTCCAATAGGAATCCAGATCCTAAAGTCTGGAAGATCGGGCCTCACTGATCGGGCTGACACAATAAAGGCTATATTATCATCTCTATGCCTCCACCCTTCTGGATGATCATCTCTCAAACCTGTAGATGGTTCTATATGCTGTTCCATTATTTGGGGGAAAAGCTCTTTCCACTAGAAACACCAAGTCTTCAAGGGGTTGTAAACCTTTTTCCAGGTGCTAAAAATTTCATCCAGGGTCTTGTAATGCCAGACAGTGCAATCTTCTACTAAGACTCGGAGTCGGGCCCTATAATCAGTAGGGGTTTCCTCCTCCATCATGCTAAAATTTGCCATTTAATATGACAAACTGGGGATTGGTCTGCACACAATAAAATTTGTATGATAGTAATCACACAGTTTTTATTTCCTAATTGTGCATCTATTCTACTAATAACTACCCACACACTCAATGGTTCTATTTGGATCTAAATTGGTATTTTTAACTGCACATTTACTAATTCACTTTCTTACAAATATTTGTTTTTCCTATACCAGCAACCATACTCTGATACCAACTTAAATCTGTCCGCCCGGGGTATTCTAATAATAATAATCAAGAACACTCGATTTACCATTATTAGTTTACCTTTAGAATGACATGATTTCCAAAAGCAGGATCTTTTTAGTTGCTTGGATGGAATAAAAAACATATATAAGATGTAACTAGTAACACTTTTAAACTATAATATTACAGATCATGCTTTATAAGTCCTTACAACTATAGTGATGATTCTAATGCACTTTAAATGCATCATAAGTCTATACAGATATAGATATTCTAATCCTACTAAAATTTAAACTTCTAGCTTCTAATCTCTTACGGGACCTTGCTCTGCTAGTAATGAGCCAGGGTCGCAAAGTGAACCTGAAAGGACTGTAGGAGTGTGAGCTAAAATTACAAGCTCAGTGAATAACCAGAACTTATTACACATAACATACAAGTTATTAACAATCATATGAAATGCATCAATCACACAAATGAACATTACAAGCTTGGATAACCCGGAATCCAAAACAAGATGAAGATTTACGCCCTCCCATCGGGTTGAAGGATCACAATCTATGGTCCACCTACCCAGGAGAGACTTAAGCTTTCAGGAAATAATAATATCCAATTTAATTATCTCTTTAAGCTTATCATGTTTCATTATTTATTTCCTGTTTTAGCTTTAGAAACTCCACTAGTTGTTAGTTATTCCCATGTAATACCATAGCGGCGTCCTTCTTTTACCATATAGTTCCTATGGTTTACAGAACAAAAGTAATCTTGCAATTAACTACTACTCTCTGGCCTAGATAATTCAATGCATTACAGAGATCCGAGAAAACTAACACGTAGTAGGCTACCAACTTACTCCAATGCTTTTTATGCATAGTAATGTAATGCATGATTGTTTTCCATTATTGGTACCAGTTATTTTTAATCAATTTGAAGGTGATCAAGCAATACAGACCACTCAATTAGATATTACATACATTATCAAGATACATGCAATTGTGTTATCACTTATTTTAGAGTGACATGGCAATCAATGGAATACAATACAAAACTTCATATTTCAACAGTTCACCAGTTTTCATTATCTTTTTATTTAAGGTTCACTACTAGTACAAGCACAACCAATGTAATAAGACTGAGTTACTCACCTGCCCATCCTATTTAATCGTAGTAATCTTTAGGTAAGTCCTCCCCAATACCCGAGTCACCTATTGAGATAAATAATATAATTATTAAAATTTCCAGATTATATAACCTAGTTCCTATGAATATTTAAGGGTTTTAATAGTTTGCTGGGTTTCTATTTTATTCTTAATTAATTCTTTTGAAATAGCCCTAAGTTCTAATTCATGGTGTTCGCAGTTTTATTTATTAATTCTGGTTGGATACTTGAATCTATTGATTGGGTATTTGGAAAGTTTAATAACTTAGTTAATTCATCTTTATTGTCCAAAAATAGTAGTTTTCTTTTAAATTACTTAATAAATTTTTCTTATAGAGTATAATTATTCCTATATTCACAATTTTGGATTATTTAATTTTCCATTGTTATTTATTTATGTACAAATATTCAAGTATATACTTAGTTTTCACTAACTCATAATTTATACATATATATTTTTCTATAAATTAGTTAAATATCATTTTTATGAAAACATACTCACTAATAAAAGAATTTAGTAACTTAATTATAACTATTTTCGAAATTATTTTTCTCTTTTCGTAAATCATAAGAACATTAATAATTATTATCAATAATAGCACCAAAAATAATTATAACATCAATAATACTAATAATAATAATGATAAAATAATAATAACATAAAATAATAATAATAATAATAATAATAATAATAATAATAATAAAAAAATTTCTGAAAATAGATTAGATAGAATAATTATATTCCATCACATTAGTAATTATACTAATTGTCTTATACTTTAATTAATATTATTAATAAAGTAATTTTAGTCTTATATTCATATTTATTATTATTTCAGAAATATATTTTCGAAATCCTAAAAATTCTTTTAATAATATTAAGGATATTAATAATTAAAAATCTATTATGCGGAAATTACTTAACAAAGTAATTTATATTTCTAAAAAATTCTTTTTAGATTAATAATAATAGATTAAATATTTAAACATCATATATTTAATAGGGTCATAAAATAATTTATTTTAAATTTAAATAAATAATTAAAATTCTGATTTATATTATTACACTATAATATCATCTTCTTGCCCGATGAGCCGCGGCAATTTCCGATCAATCCCGACGTTTTGGATCCAAATGACACCTAGGAACCTAATTAACTTAAATATCTAAGAAAAACAACATAAAAACAACATGTTATCCACGAATTTGAATCATCAAGCTCGGCTAGGGTTTATGAAAATCACCTTCGTTGTGGCTTCTCGATGAAATCCGAAGCTCCTAATGGATTTGTTTAGCTTCCTAAGATGTTTAGAAGTCAATATCAATCCTTAAAATGGAAAGAAAACTCACGGAATGAGATTGACTTACCTCAAGCTTGTTTTCGAGCGTTTTTCCCAGGTTTTTGTTCGAATTTTCGAATTGGGTGGATATGAGCGTTTAAAATTCGTTTTCTGGGTTGGTTCGACTCCTAATAAGTTATAGTTGTATTCTGGAAAGTTTGAGAGAGTTTGGAGTTCATTTGCCTAGCCACCTAAGTTCGTTTGCTTATATATATATATATAACAAAGTGCAAATTTTTGGCCGCGTTTCTTCCTTAAATCTGAAACGAATTGCTCTTGTTTGTTGTTGTTTAAGTAGTTTGTTCTATTGTCATTAATGCAAGGGTGATTTGTCAGGTTTACATTGGCTTAGGAGAGGATTGGGATTGACTTTGTGCATATAATTGAGGAAGTTTCGGTTCATCAAATTTTAGAAGATCACAGCCCTTCAATCTAAGTGGAACCGTCTCCAGCAAGTTGAAATTATATATATATTAAATATATATTAGTTAGATATTGTTTAGTTAAGTTTTCGGGTAGTTTATTACATTATTAGGGTATATTTTAGCTTATATATGTAAATATATATATACAAAGGTCTTTAATGGATCCTACAAGATGTTTAGTTTAACAAAAAGTACAGATTTAAGTTTTAATAGTACATATCTATTTGTTTAAGAAAAATTTATCCTACGCGATTTAGGTTTTATAAGCTTTTCGGGACAATTTTCGTTTCAGGCTCTAAGAGCTTTAGAAAACCCTAATTCGAATATTGGTATGATTCAATTCTGTATTGGAGGTCTAGATCTCAAGTTACACATCAGTTTATGTTTTTATTAGGTATTTATAATCCTAACAGTTCATCTTAAGATCATGATTTTCTAACTAAAACCCTATTGAGTCATTTACGTAATATTACTACTAATATATAGGCTATATTAGTTATATGTATTAGATTTGGATACTCACTATAAAATCTTATCAATGTAGTTTATTACTGACTAGAAATCTCAAATTTTAGGGTTCCAATCCAAATATAGGTTCATTACTATACCTTGTTTTAATTTCCGGTCTCTATTGAATACTAAAGTAATCGCTTAATATCCATATTTAGGTTTTCCTATATGATCTGTCTATTTGACAAGGATTTGGGTTTGGGATTTGAAGTTTCCTTTGATCACAACCTGAATTATTAACTCGGAATACGAAATCTTGTTTTTGGAATCAATTGGGGTCAAAGAAGTCCTTTTATAAAGTTTATGAGTCCCAAACCGATCAAATTTAAAGTATCTATCTAAACTAGAGTTTCTAATTAACTCCTAGGGTTACTAGTCAACCCATAATTTCTAATCTAGGGTCGTATCGTATGGTGGAAGTTTTCGGGGTTTACAGGTCCCCACCCCTTTACTCCACAAAGGAGGCGACCGTCACCGCCACATGATATGGGTGAAGGACTTACCCAGGTGGATCCAGACCTTGTCCCATTTCATCCTTACAGTGCTGGTGGTGGAAACAAGGATGCCACACTCACACAAGTTGATCCATTTATTGAAGATCCCCATCAGCATATGCATCATGTACACCATTCCCTCATACTTTTGTCAGGTGGGGACTAAGGAAGTGAAGCACCCAAGAGTAGAGATTATAATTTGTCTATTCTTACGTTTTGTGATTGTTGTATGTAGAATTTTCATATATTTTTTTATGTAATTAATTGAACATTAATGCAATCATTTCATATTATGTTTTGTGAGTTTTTTATTACGTTGGTGATGAAAGGTATGACAATATTATTTTGGTTGGATGGATTGAGTTTGAGATCGTGTTTGGATGGATTGGGTTTAGGATTGTGTTTTAGATGGAATGGGTTTGGGAATACTATTGTGATTAGATTATATAGTCTGGAAGTTGTTTACCCATGGTGGATGGCTAATGAATGATTTATTTAGCTAATTATATATGATTTTGACATGTTATAATAACTAATATATAAATGAGTAATATATGAGATGTGTTTGAGGGGGAGAAAATTTGTGTTGACCTCGTCTCAGTGGAAATTACTGGCCTCGTCTCTATAAGAGACGAGGTACCTACACAATAAGACTTCATCTCTTGAAGAGAAGAGGTCTGTAATTTACACTTACTTTGTCTCTTCAAGAAACAAGATACTTCCACAGTGAGACCTCGTATCTTAAAGAGACAAGTTACCATCGAATAATATAAACGTCGTCTCTTGAAGAGACGAGGTCAGACACTTATCACTCCGTCTCTTAAGAGATACAATCAACTTGCCTAAAACTGGAATTATTTTGATCTCAATGGTAATTTTGTAATTTAAAAAAAATATTATTTTCTTTTTCCAAAAGTAGTTTTATAAAATAGCATTAAAAAACTAAGACACTTCAAATTTTAAAAAGTAGCAAATGGACAATTGAATAATTGTGCATTATTTGCTACAGTGAGTATTTATAAAATAATAAATAACCTAATGATACAAATATAATGGGAAATTAAAAACTAAAACTACCTAATATAAATAAAATAGAATTTATTGAGCACTATTGTACTTCTAAAATATGTTATAATAATCATTGAATTTTAATTTTGGCCATCATATCTGCTAAACTTTTTGAAAATTCCAATTAAACTATGTTGATAACATTCCATCCTCATGGCACTTATTATTTATCATTTATCCAACTAAGATGTCCATGTACCATCTAACATGTAAAAATTTTCCCTCTAAAAATCTAATATATATATGCATGTATGTATATATAAGATGTAGTCCTGACACATTTAAAACTAAGAAATTTTTAACTGATTTTCATGAATCTAATTAAAAAAAATGCATCTCAATGCATATCCATTACACTATAGTTGATGGGTTTCTAGTTGTCATATGATCAAGATGTTATTGAAGTGATGTAATTAAACTATTTTAAAAAGTCAACTGATTATGTTGGTCAAAAGAAAAATTCATTGACAAGTTATTTCTAAAGATATAGTGGTGTTAGCGGGTTTTATCTGTAAATAAAACATACAAATATATGTAAAATACAAATTAATACTATAATGCTCTAAACTTGTAGGTTGCCAATGTAAGCCCCCGAATTTTTTGCAATTCTTAAAAAGTAGTTCTGGAATTAAAATACCGAATCGAAACTCTAAAAGCTAACCCAAGTTAAAACCGGACACTAAACAATATCAAATACGAGATTTCATGGCCTTAAGAAAAAGAGAATCTTCAAAAAGAAAAATAGAAAATTCAATAATCGTTCGACTCAAAACCTGAACATGAGAAAATTCATCTATTCGATCCATAATGTAAACCCCTCAATTTCTAGGGTAAAATTGGATTAAACTCTAACCCCGGTCAAACTGGAGTTTGAAAAGTCAACGAAGATCAGGATAATCTAGCAATTTCAACTCCGGCAATCCCCCACTCGAAATTGAGAACAATAGAAATAAGTTAATGATGGATTATAGTTCGGAATAATATAAGATAACTTAAAAAGATCAAATTTGTCAAAATTCAATTTGTTTTGAACACGAACAAGATCAACTCTCGAAAAATGTACCATGATGCTCAAAATAGTAAAAATATTCCGATAACACCAAAAGACTCTTAATTATATAAGGATTTCAAAAATATCAATTTCCCTATTTTTCGGTTACTAAAAATATCAGATATAGCTCGTTTATGCGTATTTTTATTACTGCTTGTATTTTATTTATCTAGTCTACTATTCCTTGTCCTATTTTATACTATTTACAACTATTCATCTATCTCTACTTTTTGGTAAAACCTATTATTATAACCTATATACCTATTTTTCATCATTTTCTTTTCCTATAAAAATTCTACACCACATATTACTAAACTTCTCTTACACTTTTCTTCAAAAATTAATTTTAAATTACTCTTTTCTTTCATGTCATCAATTTTCTTTTCTTTTTCGTATAAATACCCTCTCCCTCCTTCATTCTGTACACACATCTCATACACATAACAAAACTCTACCAATATCATTTGTCAACATTTCTCTCTAATTTTTCTCTCCCAAAATTCTCTTCCCAACTTTCTTTCGTCTATACAAAAACCATCTTCTACATATCACTACCCACATATTCTTACTGTTGGGAATTTAGGGATCAAAACGCAGCAGAAATATATTTTATTTTTCATAAAAATACGAATCCTAAATCCCCAATGGCGGATCCATGCGATTCAATCAAATTACAACAGATAGAATTACCTTTTTTATGCTTTCACTTATGGAAATTCGGATATGAGATGTTGCAAACACGAACACCCTCTACTGTATCCACACGAATGAATTTCAATTGGATCTTTGTATGTGTGCTAGCACGTAGGAACAATTCCTAATTTTGGAATCTCTCTCAAAAGGGTTTCTCTCTTTTTAGGTTACAGACTTTCTCTATTATTTCTAATGTGATGGCAAGTGTCTGTAAACCCTAGAGGTGACCATCACCTCCTATTTATAAGATAAAATCATCATGGACGATTTTACCCCTAATCATATTAGGGTTTCATGTTGACCTTATAAATGACAAATTTAATTTACCAATTAAATTTTTATTAATATTAATCCAATTAAGATTAATAAATGCTCAGTTAATTCCCAATATAGTTATCTATAATAACTCATGATCCAATTAATTCATTCTTTGTGTGTGACTATGTAGGTTCACTTAATATTGGCAGTAGCCCTAAAATACCTTTTAGACCTACAAGACATAATTGGTCTCTAGCAAGACATTATGCCTACCCAAATTAAGTGAAGATTGGTGATCCAACTTTACCTAACAGTCATTTATTTAATCCTTTTGTTACATGATATCTTATAATTAAACATAAGGTGTGGATCAATACACTTTTATATTGTTTAATCACATATTTCTTGATTCCAGAGTATGACTGACTTAAACAAATGATATTAACAACTCCTTATCAATTCATTCGAGCATGGCCATGCATTTCTCAGTCTTACTCATCAAGAGGCCTAAAAGATATCTCTCTCAAATTCAGAAGAGGAACAAATCCCATCTTAATCACTCAACTTCCTCTACATGATTTATATTATGTCCAATCTCAACCTTTATAATTATTCAGTTAAAGATAGCGTTTCATTGAGTCAAAACACAATATTCCTCATATTGGAATCTATGATGATTTTAGGTCTAAGGACTAAAACAACACTGTCAATGAGAAATACTTATCGCATTGATCCATATAGCATTCTCATATTTGGTCAATCCAATACAATGTACTCTTACATGTATTCATGTACTGGAATGATATCTTATATCCATGATCAGTAAAACATGACCATCATCCAGCCCACATACTAATCTTAATTCTTTATTATTTCATATAATGAACAATTAGGAATAATTTAGAATAAAGTTATTTTTTCCTTTTATGGTTTTACTATTAAAGTCACATACTTCAACGACATAAGGAATAACAAATTTACTCATGGAATTATTTATCAAGGTAAAAAAACCAATAATAAACCTTGATAAAAAGGAATGACTTATAATATAGAAAATAAATATTCAAATGACATAAAATCCATATGGCCTAGGGCACATTACTAGCAATCTCCCACTTGCACTAAGCCTACTCAAACATAAGTCTAATGCCCAATGCTCTAGTATGACCATCATGCTTGGACTGAGGAAGAGGCTTAGTCAATGGATCTACAACATTATCATTTGTGGGTACTTTGCATATCTTAACATCTCCTCTATCAATGATCTCTCGAATGAAATGATAACGCCTGAGTATGTGCTTGGATCGTTGGTGTGCTCTTGGTTCCTTAGCCTGTGCAATGGCCCCATTATTGTCACAATAAAGGTCCATTGGATCTGCGATGCTAGGAACAACTCCAATGCATAATGAACTTCTTGATCCAGACTGCTTCCTTAGTTGCATCCAATGCTATTATGTACTCACCTCTATAGTAGAATCTGCAACTGTGTCCTGTTTGGAACTCTTCCACCTTACAGCACCTCCATTAAAAAAAAAAACACATAACTAGATTGCGATCGAAAATCATCTGAATCAGATTAGAAACCGGCATCTATGTAACCATTTACTACAAGATCACCTTCTTATTCTCCATATGTCAAAACTACATCCTTAGTCCTTCTTAAGTATTTAGAATGTTTTTTACCGCTATCCAGTGTCTTTCTTCTGGATCTGATTGGTACCTACTTGTGATGCTTAAAGCATAAGTGACATCTGGTCGAGTGCATAACATGGCATACATGATAGAACCAACAGCTGAGGCGATGGAATCTTACTCATGCGTTCCCGTTCTTCCTTTGAAGTGGGACATTGAGTCTTACTCAATTTAATTCCATGTGACATTGGCAGAAATCCTCTTTTGGAATTCTCCATACTAAACTTTTTTAGTACTTTGTCAATGTATGCACCCTAACTTAGGCTTAATAATCCTTCTAAATCTATCTCTATAAATCTTGATGCCTAGAATATAGGCAGCTTCACCTAAGTCCTTCATTGAGAAACAATTTCCTAACCATGTTTTGACTTTCTGTAATGTAGGAATATCATTTCCAATGAGCAATATGGCGTCTACATAAAGCACTAAGAAAATTACTACGCTCCTACTAACTCTCTTGTAAACACAAGGTTCATCTTCATTCTTGATGAAATCAAACTCTTTGATTGCTTGATCAAAACGAAGATTCCAACTTCGAGATGCTTGCTTCAATCCATGAATGGACCTTTGAAGCTTACATAACTTATGTAAATTCCTCGGATTAACAAAACCTTCGGGTTGTGTCATGTACACATCCTCAATGAGGTTTCCATTCAAAAAGGTTGTCTTGACATCCATTTGCCATATTTCGTAGTCATAATACGCGGCTATGGCAAGGAGAATTCTCACAGACTTAATAATGACTACAGGTGAAAAGGTTTCATCATAGTCTATACCATGAGTTTGTTTAAAACCTTTTGCAACTAGTCGTGCTTTGTAGGTATGCACATTGCCATCCATGTCAATTTTCTTCTTAAAGACCCATTTACACCCAATAGTTTTTACACCATCGAGTGGATCAATCAAAATCCATACTTGATTGTCATACATGGATTGCATTTCGAATTTCATGGCTAATAACCATTTCTCAGAGTCAGGGCCCATCATTGCTTCCTGGTATGACGAGGGCTCATCTTGATCTATGAGCATCACATCGCGATTGTCAGTAACGAGAAATCCATATCTCTCAGGCTCGTGACGAATCCTACCAGTCCTACGTGGGGCTTCAATTAGTGGTTCAGGCTCAGCAACTAATTGCGAGTCTGATTGAACATCTATCATAGGTTCTATGCTAATTTGTGGTTCTCGAACTTCTTTAAGTTGAATTGTACTCCCCCTAGTTCCTTTAGAGACAAATTCTCTTTCTAGAACATGACCATTACGAGCAACAAACACTTTGTTCTCGGATTGGTTGTAGAAGTAGTATCCTTTTGTCTCTTTAGGATATCCCACAAAGAAGCTTTTGTCAGATTTAGTTGCTAGCTTATCAGACACTTGTCGTCAAACATAAGCATCACAGCCCCATATCTTTAGAAAAAAACAAACTAGGACATTTCCTATTCCATAACTCGTATGATGTTTTTTTAATCGATTTTGATGGAACCCTATTCAATATGAACGCAACAGTTTCTAAGGCATATCCCTAAAAGGATATTAGAAGATCTGTCTGACTCATCATTTATCAAACCATATCTGATAAAGTGTGATTTCTCCTTTTAGAAACACCATTCCATTGTGGTGTTCCTGGAAGAGTCAATTGTGAGATTATCCCACAATTCTTAAGATGATCAGAAAAATCTTGGCTTAAATATTCACCACCTTGATCTGATTGAAGCATTTTTATATTTTTGCCAGGTTGGTTTTGTACTTCATTTTTTTAAATTTTGAACTTTTCAAAAGATTCGGATTTACGCCTCATTAGGTATACATATCCATACCTGCTAAAGTCATCTGTAAAAGTAATGAAGTACAAGTAACCTCCTCTAGCAGGTGAACTTAATGGTCCACATACATTGGTATGTATTAGCCTTAATAAGTCATTAGCTCTCTCACTTTGTCCTATAAAAGGAGCCTTTGTCATATTTCCCATTAAACAAGATTCACATGATTCATACGATTTAAAATCAAATAAATCTAAAAGCCTATCTTGATGAAGCTTTGATATGGGTTTCTCATTAATGTGGCCTAAACGACAATGCCAGAAGTAAGTTGGATTCAAATTATTAGATTTGAACATTTTGGTATTAATGTTATGGATGGACTTATAATTAGATTCATCAAAGTTTAGAACATAGAAACCATTCATCAAATGAGCAATACCATAAAAGATGTCTCCACGATAGTTGGAGATTGTGTTATTCTCAATAATAAATCTAAAACCATCATTGTCCAAACATGAAACTGAAATAATGTTATTGCTCATAGAAGGCACATAATAACGATTATTTAAAATCAGAATAAGTCCAGAAGGCAAAGTTAATTCAAAATTTCCCATAGCTAATGCAGCAAATTTTGCTCCATTTACTACGTGTAGGTCCATTTTGCCTTTAGACAACGTTTTACTTTGCTTTAGACTCTGGACATTTACATAAATGTGACACCTACATCCAGTATCTAATACCCATGATGTAGAAGTAGATAAATTGACCTATATGACATAAATACCTAAAGCAGTAGTCTCATTACCCTTCTTCTTTCTTAGATCTTCCAAATAGAGCTTGCAGTTCCCCTTCCAATGACCCGGTTAATTGCAAAAGAAGCAAAACCCCTTCCTTGGGTGGCTTGGCCTTAGGTTGAGGCTTAAGCCTTTTTACTTTGGTCTAACCTTTTGCTTTACCCTTGCCTCTACCATTGGCACTCCTATTTTTGCTTTGTCCCTTTTGAACCATCAGAACATTGTTGTTTGTGTTAACATTTTGTTCTGCATTCTTAAGCATCCCATGTAGCTCCATCATAGCTAAGAGATAAAGAGCCTAGGATCAAATCCGTAGCCATCTCCCTAGTAATTGAGAGTCGAGCTTCTTAAGTCTATCAATATAGCTCTTCATTTTAAGTATATGTGCACTTATAAAGCTTCCTAGAGCCATTTTACAAGAATTCAGCTCCTTGGTGACTGCAAACCTCTCATGTCTTGCCTGTTCTTGGAACATTTCCTTTAGGTATACGATTATATCGTACGCCTCCATGTCTTCCATCTGCTTCTTAAGCTCAGGTTTCATGGTAGCAAGCATAATGCAAGTCACATCAATGATTCTTCCTTATGCTTAGTAAAAGCATTTCTTTCTGCTCTTGAGCGTCAGAAGCAGGTTCATTAGGGATTGCCCTATCAATAACATATAACTTCATTTCGTGCTTAAGAACAATCCTTAAGTTACGATACCAATCAAGAAAGTTTTTACTATTCAGCTTATCCTTTTCAAGTATTGATCGCAAGGTTGTTTTGTTAGTTGCCATGATCTACATATAGAGGTATGCAAAGTTAATTATCCTTAGTTAAGCCATTTTCATAGTCCCACCATTTTATCAAATTAATAACTCTCCAATATTAATTTGGAAACCATTTAAAGTAAAGTTTCTTAGTGGGTCAAGATCCATATTTCACTAAACTTTGAGTCAGCTATGGCATGACGCCCAAAATTTAGTTATTTAGGTAGGAAACCCCTTCCAATTACATCAAATGTAACTCTCGTTATGGGATTGACATCACATGTCTCGGCCTATTAATCCCATCCAATGCCACAGGCCCAAAACTGTTTTGATAGCCTATTTAAGTTTAACCATTACAACATGTGAATAGCACCATTATTCACCTTGTGTGACTAAGATAGTCTATTGCACCCTACTTTGGCAGAACCTATAATTGGACGATCTAAGTCTTGACAAGTGTCAAACCATGGAAGGCATTCTCATGACTTAATATTATTTGAGGGATTTAAAAAGGTGATATTTTATCTTATTATCACATGTAATGGATGTCAAGCCCCGAAGGGTACCCTAAACGTAGCAATCCGACGTACATAATATTAAAGCCTAAGAATGATTACCTCAGTCACGCGAAGGCTTCCATACTATGTACAAGGCGTCTAACACATGGAGGAGACACATCGGAGTGATACATTTTATTGATACAACTTGAGTAACAACGTAAAGGAAATACAATTCATTATTCTTCAAATACAATTCACTATACTTCATTTTCAATTCATCAAAAAAAATTTCACTACATGAAACTATTACAAAGCAATTCACAAAACCTAGATAATATCTTCAAGCATTCTTACTTCCAGCCAGAATCCCGAAGTTATATTCAGCTCCAACCATCTCGATCCCCACTTGGCATTCTTGAGATAACTTGTTCATTCAAACATCTATTGGGGTATAAGCTACACTAGCTCAGTGAGAATTCCCTCAATTCCATACCATAACAAGCAAGTTATAAATCATCCATATGCTATGCATGAACAAACACATGAGCAGACAATTATGTATGGGTATCAGGAACCCATACACAGAACAGATTTACGCCCTCCGTATCTTGGGTTCGGGATCGTATTGAAAGTCTACACGACCGCTGCTGGTCCCCGAGCTCTCGGCTCATAGCACTCGACTCGGCTAGGCTCACACATGGAATGCATCCCCGATGTGCTTTAGTTCCCTATGAATGAGCTCTGATACCGGGTCTCATTATCCAAACGAGTCCTCGGACCATACCGATCGACCTGCGTAGGAATAGCACGCTACCAAATGCAACATGTCCGATGTGATGCATGACCAATTTAATTTTTGCTTGGGTCAAAATATTCATACATTCTTTAGAGTGACCAACCAATATCATACACATAACAAAAGTAATATGAACAGTGCAGTTATCCAATCGAATCATGGTCTCGATATGCTTTAGTATTTTTTGGCTTACATACATCAAAGTCTCATCATCTATCCCATCCCCATTCATATCGGTTTTTATCTTGTTCATATAATTCTAATGCAACTAGCTACAAGCACAAACAAGATAACAAAATAAAAAGAAAACTCACTCGGCCATTGGATCACCGGTCTTTTAGTAAAAGTAATTTGGTGGTAGGGAATCGTCGATTTCGGGGTCACCTATAAAGAAAGAAATACCCTAATAAGTATTTCATCACTTAACTAATCCAAACTATCTTATAAAAACTATCAAATTTGTAATTCTCGTCCTAAGCGGAATTCCAACTTAAAACAGCCATAACTTGGTCGTTTTAACTCGGAATTTAGCAAATTATATATCATTTTCTATCTACTTTGAAAGATCTATCTAATTCTAATATCATATTTAAGTTTAGAAAAATTTGAAGCTTCGAAAAGATTGTATCAGATCAGAACAGTAGCGAAAACTGATTTAGAAAATTGATTTTGTGAAAGTTCATGAAGTTTCTACTATCCAAAGCAAGTATACATGCAATATGAACAAGTTACTGCCATAAATGATATGTCATGAGATATATATATATATATATACACATGTTCTTGATGATATTGAACAAAATAAATTTTTAGAAAACTTTTTCTTTGTAAGACTTTATGAAAAATCAACTTAGAAGGCTAGTCTTGTATCTTGACAATCCACTTGTTTTAGAAAAAATTCCTTGATAAAATCTATTTATTCTTATTGAAATCAAGCCTTCATTATGTATATTCCCTAAGGCGTTTGTTTTTCAATAAAAATTCCCATTTTACACTTTGTAAACATGTTTTTAAAATTGGTTCATCCCAAAATCCAATTTTGTAAAATTGTTTTTGGTAGTGATTCATTTAAGTGAAAATCATTTGATACATAGAAAATTAAGGCTCAAACATACCTAGCCACTAAGGACTTCATTTCTTTAATAAAACTTCTATTTTGAGTTTGAAAAGTATGGGTTTTCATACCATTACTCCATTATTACGAATTTCCTAAGTTGACTACCAACTCAAATTTTTCCTACTTCATTTCTACTCCTTGTTCTACATATTTTTCTTAGCAAATCCCATCTTAATTTATAAAAATCATTACTTGATGATACATATGACCTAAACTCCTCATTTTTCATATAAAACATAAATTTTGGAGTTGATAAATTGGTTTTTAAGGCATCGTTTTGAAACCATCCGAATTTACAAAATTTGGATAAAACTCATATTTCATATCTTGTAATCTCTTCTTATTTTTGAGAATCTCTACTAGTAGATCTACCATTTACTTATCAAAAACATCTCCTATTGATACCTATTCCATAAGCCTTCCATTTTCTAAACAAATTTTCATTTTGGTGTTGAAAAATGGGTTTTCAAAATTGGTCTTCGTTGAGATCCGAATTTACCAAATTTATTTTTGACATATCTTTTGATAAAATCCTCTAAACTTAGGAAAAATCATCCTTTACATATCCTATCTTAAGAGCCTTCCATTTCTTGAATAAAATCTTCATTTTTGATTTGTAAAACATGTTTTTAACTAGGCCTTGGCCTAAATCCGAAAATATGATTTTTTATTTTTGAAAGTAACTTTTGAAAATCATCTTTGATTCTTGTAAAAAGAAGTCTTGATGATACATCCACTAAATCTTCATTTTCTCAACTAAAACTTCCATTTTGAGACTTGGAAAGTGGTTTTTAAATATAGGTTTTGCCAAGATACGAATTTCACTATTTTTATTCAAGTTCAAAATCAAGATCTACACTTTCTATGATCATAAATATAAAAGAAATCCATGATAGTAAACTATAAACTCATGGATCTAAACTTTACTCAAAATCATTCATTTATGATATCTATTCCTTAAGCCCTTCATTTTAAATGAAAAATACACATTTTGAAATTGAAAAATAGCTTTTCTAAATATGGTTTCTTTTTATCCGAATTTTCAAAAATGATTTTTATTAAAACTAAAATAGATCTTGAGCTTTCTAAAACTTTTCTACTATCAAAAGCTATTATAAGTTATTTAAGAAAATAAATCAAAAGTCTAATGTATTTATGAACCTAAAACAACTAGATCTAGTTTACTATACTAGTTATAAATGCATGAAACTAAGATAGTTATGTAAATGGTGAATATGCATAAATCATTAGCAATAACAAAATAATAACTCATATGACAAGATCTAAAATAAACAAAATCAAAGCTACAAAAAAAGTTAGATCTACAAAATATAACTACTTTTAGCAAGAAAATAATAATGATACAAGAAAATAATCATGGATAAGAGGAGTATTTCATTTTGGCATCATCATCCTTAGCTTTTAAGCTTATAGAAGGTCATTTGATGCATGAAACTCTCACTATACTTTACCTATATCATCTATGGAAGTTTAAGAAAAAGTTTACTTAAAATCTTCAAGAATGAACTGTGGAAGCAAGAAATGGAAATGGGGGCAACTTGTTTTCTTGGAAGAACAAGGGTAAAAAGGAGTTAAAGAGAGGAGAAGAGAGAGTGTAAAAGATGTAGGGTTGTAAAAGAATGAAATGGTGTAAATAAGAGGCATTCAATAGAGAGAGAGGAGTGCATTAATTGAAAGAAAAAAAATAAAACAATGGCAGATTTAGGGAGGGGCTGCACGTGAGTTCAAGAGAGAGAGAGAGAAGTTTAATTGTCTTGTAACTTAAATTTTGAAAGTGTAACTTGTGTCATTTAATTTGCTAACTAAATGAGACTTTAAATCATTAAATAAATTAATAAAATAAAAGAAAATGGCTATTTTTAGGAGTATGGTCAGCTGCCATTTGTGGGGAAATGGAGTGTAGAATGAGTGAAAGAAAACTTTATTAATGTGTAAAAGTGACAATTGAAGTGTACTTAAAGTATGGGTTGAAAAAGTACTTTTTATTAAGAAAATATATAAAATAAAATTAAGAAAAATATCCTTAAATGAATGGCAGAATTTTCATAAATAAAATTAAATAATTATTTGAATTATTTTAATATTTCAATAAATATATTACCGGTATGATCATAATACACAAATATGAGCTATAATTGATATTTTTATAACTTGAAAAATTCAAAAAAATTATTTTATGAAATAAAAATATTTTTCAAATAATTTTCAATTATTAAATTAATTTATTTTATTTTTAGTATCGGGTCTTAAACAGAAACTGATCCCGTAAAAACCCTGAGACGAAATAAATTTTGGAAAAAAAAATTTTTATAATATATAAAATATTTATCTAAAAATATAAGGATTTATAGGAATAATAAAATTGTGTAATGAATAGTAGTGAATAGTGCAAAAGACTAATTAATTACCGGTAGTAATGAAATACGAATAAAATCGCAAAATCAGATAATTCTAGTTATCGAAAAATTATAAAACTGATAATTTAGAAATCCTTATAAAATTACGAGTCTAACGGTATTAATGGTATATTTTTTATATCCAGCCCCGGGAAGTGCTTTTCGAAGTTTGTATCCGAACGAGTTCGAAATAGGTCAAAAATTTACTAATTGATATTTTTAAGCGTCCTTATATTACTACGAGCTATTTTACATAATTAAACTACATCTCGGCCTCTAAGGTTAAGGCGGGAGATTGCCAGACTTAAACTACTGTATTTCACTTAGGGTTTCCTGGTGATTCTCTGGTTTAGATCTTTGCCAATTTGAAAACTGATGTTTTATGTTTACACAACATATTTAATTTGAGAAATTCATTTTAAATTTTTATTTTTGTAGGTATTTAATATCTCTTAACGTTCTCAAAATTATTGAATTGGGTTTTATTTCTAAAGGTTAATCGTTATTTATTTTTTAAAAATTTTGTTTTTGGGTTCTATATTACCCGATTTTACAATTCAAGTTGAGTATGGAATTTTGTATGTAGTGGTTTTGAATTTAGAAAATTTTGATTCTTATTTTATTTTTAAGGAATCTCATTTTCAAGATTAAGAAATTTCTTGATTCGTTCGTGATTTAGGATTAGTTTAAGCTCGGTTTTAATTTGGAGTCATTTTTAGAGTTTATTTTCGATGTTTATTTTGAAGTTATTTACTGGAATTTTTCGAGGCTTACAATGGATATTAAGTATATGGTTGTAAACATGGTATCGCATACATGTAAACATATGATCATACAAGATATATATTATGCAAATATAATAAATAAACTTGTGTCATAGCATGGCCCTTAATCTATATTGATCTTCATAAGACAATATGAAGACCAATAGCACAATCTTAAGGCAAAAATCCATCAACATGGATCTGAGTTGAAAAACTCCTTGTATCTTCAAGGCTCTCATTTTTCTCCATCATCATGGAATAGGAAAGGTCTTCATTACATCTTCATGTCTTCATTATAATGTGAAAAAGATACAAAATCCTACTTCAACTAGTAAAATTAAATTACAATAAACAAAACGACACACAAGTCGTATTTATAAAATTACAACCATGAAATAAAAAAAAAAAATAAAACCTGCCAATTACATAAGACCAAGGGCCATGCTATGCACCATACATGTAATACAAGCACTACAAGAACATATAACATAAAACACTTCAAAAGCGCATTAATGTTAAGTGTCATTAATTAGTGCTTTTGTAAAGAGGTGGTAAACCTTGCAGGGGTCAAGGGGACATCGTCCCTATCCACATAAATCCTTTCCACAGATCATACATATCAACATACATATATCACACGAAAAAGAATTTGATTGAGATCGCAAGTGGCTCTGATACCATATTTTATTTTTCATAAAAATACAAATCCTAAATCCCAATGGCGGATCCATGCGATTCAATCAAATTACAACGAATAGAATTACCTCTTTTGATGCTTTCACTTATGGAAATTTGGATATGAGATGTTGCAAACGTGAACACCCTCTACTGTATCTACACGAATGAATTTCCAATTGGATCTTTGTATGTGTGCTAGCACGTAGGAACAATTCCTAATTTTGGAATCTCTCTCAAAAAGTTTTCTCTCTTTTTAGGTTACAGACTTTCTCTGTAATTTCTAATGTGACAGCAAGCGTCCGAAAACCCTAGAGGTACCATCACCCCTATTTATAAGTAAAATCATCATAGACGATTTTATCCCTAATCATATTAGCGTTTCATTTTGACCTTATAAATGACAAATTTAATTTGCCAATTAAATATTTATTAATATTAATCCAATTAAGATTAATAAATGCTCAATTAATTCCCAATATAGTTATCTATAATAAATCATGATCCAATTAATTCATTCTTCGTGTATGACCATGTAGGTTCACTTAATGTTGGCAATAGCCCTAAAATACCTTTTAGACCTACAAGACATAATTGGTCTCTAGCAAGACATTATGCCTACCCAAATTAAGTGAAGATCGGCGATCCAACTTTACCTATTAACAGTCAGTTATGTAATCCTTTTGTTACATGATATCTTATAATTAAACATAAGGCGTGGATCAATATACTCTTATATTGTTCAATCACATATTTCTTGATTCCAGAGTATGATTGACTTAAACAAATGATATTGACAACTCCTTGTCAATTCATTCGAGCATAGCCATGCATTTCTCAGTCTTACTCATCAAGAGGCCCAAAAGATATCTCTCAAATTAATAATGTAATATACGGAAATATGAAGATGAAAATATAAATGATTATGAATCAAAAGATGATATAAGATGAGTTTAAGATCAAAATAAGTAAGTTGTAAAAGTTTAAGTTTGATTGGGGAATGAATATTGAAGTTCGGATTTCTGCAATTTTTGACAGATTTAATGTCACGATCTAAGAATCTATGCTGCCGATGTAGAGATGGCATAGAAAGGAAACAGTAGTGTTTTTCTTAATGCTGAGGTGGAATGCCGCCGGTGTACTCGAGCGTTTCTTTTAACATCGGATAGGAACACTACCGCCGTTGATTATGGATTTGCCACCGTCGAAATTCTGGGAATTCAAACCATCGATGAATGCCGCCAATGTTCGTGATATTTTTACCAACGTAGAGTGTACACCGGAAAAATTAAGTACGCTATTGGCGTAGGTGCCAGCGTATGAGCAATTTCTATAAATACAATGCGTGAGAAGAAGTTTAACAGAAAAATTTTATCATATTTTTCCTTTGTATAAAAGAGTTTTTAGCATTCTTGATTGAAGAACCATCAAAAGTGTGTTTTTGATCCAAAGTAAGTGAACTTAACCTTCTCCTATGGATTATATACGAATTTGTATAAGTTTTCTTGGGTTTGGTTGGATTTTGCATGAAGGTTCTTATGAGGAAACCTAGCACGTGTTGAGATCCGTGATTTGTGAATGCAAGTTGGGTTTTAGCGACTCAAATCAGTAAATTTATCTCCTCTATGATGGATTCAAATAAAATATTAAACAATCCATATACATTCTTTATGTTATGCAAATTAGGGTTTTGTGAAATATTTGGTGTTGTAGTTTTGTGCAGTTCATTGTTGTTCTAAGGACATTTGTGAGTTTGATCGGAGTAGACAATGCAGATAGCGGAGATTTCTTCTCAGTTGGATTTTTAGAGAATCATGTCTGTTAGGATATATTGATGATGTGTTCATATCTGTTGATGTGTATATATATATATATGTTGTAACAGATATTTAGAGTTTGGAATTATTGTTGGTGTTGATAAAAGGAGTTTGTGGAGTTCGGGTTGTCTTTGTTGTTGTTGATATCGGATTTGAGGATTTGATTTGTATTCCTGAAATTGAGAAAGGTACAACCAATCCCTGCTTGTTGTTTTTGCTTGTAAGTTTAGTATTGATTGACTGTTGTAGGAATAGAATTTCATAATAAACCTAATTATATTCGGCTTAATAATTGTCTGTTTGGTTGTGCTTGGCTTTGACCAGTAAAGACCTGACAGACAGTGATACTGGTGAGGCACCCTGATGATCTTGGTGTGAGGCTGTCCCAAGTGGACTCGTGCCTTGGTATGATCCGGTAGAATTATGTTTTTGGATGGGGTGTTTGGGGAGTACCTACTCATCCATATGTATATGATTATTATTTTCAAAAAGTTGTTTGATTTTCAAGGGGTCTGAGTTACTCCACGTTCGACATCAGAGTATACCTAATACTGAACTATGTTGTTTTGTTAGCTTGAGAAAAATAATAATACGACTGTTTACATTAGTTAAGTTGCATGAATTATCTATTGTTATATGTGCATATGCATCTTTTTTTTATTGAGTTTCGTACTGGGTGTCGCACTCATTCTTTTAAATTTCAGGTACATATGAAGATATGATCTTTCTGGATATGAGTTATTCTTTGATAACAATGATGGCGATAGTGGACCCGACTACCCAGTCGAGAGCGAGTCTTCTGATTTCAGGATTTCTAAAGAAAAGAAACGTTTAGGTCTTTTGAAGTTGTAGTTGGATGTTTAGGTTGGTTGAAATGAAAGGATTTTTTATATGAAAAATGTTTAGTTTTAGATGAATTTGTTGGCTATGTTATGTCAACTTCGATTTTATGTTAGTACCAGGAGTTTATGTTTATGAAGTATATGTTTTTAATTTAAACAGGTTTTGTATCCTATGAGATACCCTATGTGTGTTACAGGTGATTAATGCATTATTGTGGATTAGAGCCTTTTGCGTGTCTATATAAAGAGGATACATGGAAAGCTGTAATGACTTCAGGTTAGGGCGTTACAACTTATTTGGTATCAGAGCTATAGGTTTTGAATCATATAGATTTAAGTTTTGATTCCTTAGGACTAAGATTTGAGGAGTGGGTAGAATAATAGGTTTTGTTTAGTTAAGTTTGATGTTGTCTTATAGATTTAAGTTCTAATTGAGTTCGATACCCTTATTCTAATCTTGTGGTGTTTTTGTTGTGTTAGAATGCCTCCAAGAAGAAGGATTCCTAAGGAGAATGAGAATTTGGGGCAGCAATAGGATGAGCAGCAGGCTCAGAATCAGGACTTGCCACCACCTCCACCTTTTGGATAGCAGGTTCCGGTTGATGCTGCACAACTTATGCAGGCTGTGAATGCTTTGTTAGGAGTGATTAGTCAACAGTAGCAGGATATGAGGAGGGACATGCAAATGGTCCAAGAAAACGCTGAAGCTTGGAGACAAGAGACTCAGAGACTAAATGGGAATGGAAGGAATGGAGCTAGGCATGCAGATGTACTTAGTCTGAACAAATTTGTGGACCTAGTGCATAAGTTTGAGCCAGTACCAGGTAAGCTTCTCGAAGCACAATTGTGGATGGAAGAGGTTGAGAAGACGTTTGCTGCTCTGGATATTCCAGAGAACAAGAAAGTTGAATATGCCTCCTATTTGCTGACTAGGAGAGCCAATAACTGGTGGTTAAGCACCAAAAGACACATGACTGGTATGATTAAGTGGCAGATGTTTCAGCAAGCCTTCTACAGAGAATTCTTTCTCGACAGTGTTAAGCAGAGAATGCTTCAAGAGTACCACACCCTATAACAAGGAAAGATGACAGTGGAAGAATATGAGCTGAATTGCACAGGCTGATGAGATTTCTACCTGACGCTCTAAAAGAGAGTAAAGAAGCCAAGGTTAGCATATTCATCATTGGACTAGAGCCTGAGATCTAGTATCAGGTGAATTTGATGGATTTGAGCAACTACTCAACTGTGGTGAATAAAGCTAAGACAGTGGAGCAGGGCTTGAGCAGGATTAGAAGGCGTAAGCCACAAAAGAATTAGGTATTCTTGGGCAAGAGGCCAGCAGTTGGTGTACTAACACAAGATAAAGGCAAGAGGCCTGTCACATAGAATTTTAAGCCAGCAATACAGAATACAGATAGAAAGTACACAAGATGCCTTGGACCACATGATGTGAAGGATTACAAGTGGGTAGAGAATGCTTGCCTTTCTTGTGGTAAGCTAGGACACGAGAGTAATACCTGCACAGACAAAGTCATTCCACAGGTTTTCTGCTTCAAGTGTGGGCAGAAGGGACATCGAGCTGTAGATTGTAAAAGGGGGCAGTATGGTAGAGTTTATTCTGGCTAGGGGCAGTGAGCACCAACAAAGGTTTACGCTTTACAGCGTAGTGAGACCTCTAGTGTGGGCACTATCGTTGGCATGTTTCCTATACTCCAGCATAGTGAATATGTGTTGTTCGATACTGGTGCCAGTTTCTTTTGCATTTCTAAATCTTTTATGTCTATTTGTGGTATGTCTGCTGAGTTTATATCTGGATATGTATCTGTTAGTACTCCTTTGGAAAGTGAGTCTGTATTGAATAGAATATGTAGGAATGTGGATATTGAGATAGATGGTAGACATCTACCTGCAGATTTGCTAGTGTTGGATATGCTAGATTTTGATGTAAATTTGGGTGTAGACTGGTCGGCAAAGTACCATGTGGTGATTGATTGCCATAACCTAGTAGTGGAGTTCAGTTTGCCCGATGGTGACCAGTTTGTTTATAAGTTGGTAATGCAAAGACCTACAGTTCTACCTACCTATGAACTGTGGGGAGGATCAATGTTGGCTGCTATGGTAAAAGAAGATAAGAAAGAGATAGTGTTGTTGGATGTTCCGATTGTATGTGAGTATCCAGAAGTTTTTCCAGAGGATCTACCTAGATTGCCACTAGAGAGGGAAGTGGAGTCTGGTATTGACTTAATACACCGGTGCTGCACCGAATCAAAAGCTCCTTATCGAGTGGCTCCTACAGAACTTGCAGAGCTAAAGTGCAGTTGGATGATTTGTTGAAG